>JAWQEG010000877.1:7500-467832 GCA_033782935.1 Petrolisthes cinctipes
TTAAGGTAGAACCACAGTTTTGGATAACGGAATAAACAGAATATAGTGGCACAGAGGGACGTGAAGGGTATTGAGTTGGGGACGGGCCAATAGAAAAATCTTGTTGCGACACACACGACAAAACCTTATAATGAATCATAATGTGGCAAATTTATTCAGACATTATGTACTAAAAACACTGCCTCTGTGAATCTATGCAATGTTGTATGTAGCCAAATAATGCTTAAACATTCTTAGATTAAACCTTTTCCAAATATTTCTGTCTTCTAGCTTGTAACATGACTAATTCCAAATAAATACGGTCCTGATTTGACGATGGAAAACCCAAAGGCAATAAAATAATAACTTCGAATCATTATCAAGGGTTTCTGGCCTGAATTATACACTAAACTAACTTATGAACTTTACCTCTGGGCATTGACTGGCATAAGAGGGCAATCACCAGCAGGGGGCGGTACGGCCAGTTGTGTTAGGTAGTGTGGGTGCTGGCTGCCCACCTCCACTCCTGTTGTGGGTGAATAACCTAATGCCAGGTGTCACTTTTTATAATATACTGTGTTGTTCGTTTTTCTCCAGCTTAAGGTAAGTGTCTACAGTCTCTATCACGTGATAGCATGTCATTGGTTGATACGTGGTTCTCAATCCCAAAGTGGCGAGCATCAACCTTATGTAAGGTATAATTATTACGATATCACCTATGGACACAGGTAGTAGTATAAAAAAAAAAAATCACAATGAAAGGAGTCATGACGTGCATTATACATTATACCTGTACTCACCAGATATGGTAGATGGTTGGTGAGGAAGCAGAGGGAAGCAACAGCCAGGGTGGTGCCCCAACGGAAGTCCGTGGTGGGCGTGCCAGCCATTCCGACTGACCTGGTGGCGGCCACACCTTTGTGCTGCCTGCCGCCGGGCACCACGGGCGGTGGTCTGTGTGGTGGCGGCGGCGGTGGTACCAGGTCAGAGGTGGAGGAGGGTCGTTTGCAGGTTACCGTGACCACCGCCCATCCGCCCAGACGACGCATTAGACGAGGTAGTGGAAGCTGAGGAGGCGGCGGCGTGTAGTGCGTTGCCTGGCCGACCCCCCACTAGAGCTGGTGGAGGAGGTGTTGGCAGTGATGGGTGCCAGGTCAGAATGGGGCGTGTGGGACGGTTACAACCCCCGACTAGCTTGTACCACACCCCACACACACTCCACCCGTCACCAACAACAGTCCCGTACACACTCAACACAAACAGGGAGAGACGCACGTGTAGGGCGTGAGGCATAAAGTTACAATGTTCGAAGGTGTCTGGAGAATTAGATGGACGAGCTAAGATGGCAGCTACACCACCAGAGCAGCGATGGTAGCCAATACAACCAGATGGTAACGGATCTGATGGCGGCGGACACGGAACCTATACTTGTATGGCCACTGGCTGGTGAGTGCTCGGTCCACCAGGAGTGAGGCTACCGTCGCCGCCTGCAGTGTCCTCGTTGCACTCAGACTCCACACGAAGGCACCGCAGGCGGCCGAAGACTCGGGCCGCATTAGACTGAGCAAAGCATATGCAAACACCTGGAGGGCCATGAGAAGCTCTTGTACGAAGACGGCCAACAGGAAGAGGTCGACGGAACGCCACTGACGACGATACGAGTGAAACACCCCAAGTACCCAGGCACACATGAGGAAGATGAGTGGTGCCGCGGCGGACAGTCCAATCCAACTGTATGTGAGGGCCCGCATAGTGGTGGAGGCTGGGTCACCATGAGTCTCTGGCCCGTATTCCTAGTCTCTCGAGCCAGCCGGGTTTTTATGCACCTCAAATACGACCATCGGGTGGAGTAACTACGATCGGAGTTTTGGTATTCGTAGTCATTTTCAATACCTCTCATCGGGTTCACTAGAAGTATATACACCTACGGGATTTCACACACTTATGGCGATACACAAGTCCCTCGGGTCTGATGAAGGAATAGCCTACCGGTAAGGCTCTCTACCTGGCTCTCAAACACCTCAACCTCCACACACACACAGCTCTGTCATCTTGGCCCCAGGACTCCTCTCACGCTGCCATCCACACAATCACGCCAATTCTGAAACACAAAAAATATAAAATTATATTCAAGATGGGCATATAATCATCTGCTTCATTGCTAAAAGCAGATACAAAACTCACAAAACAATGTTCATATAATTTACTGTACAGTAGAGGACAAAATGTGTAGTCACAATATGAACTTTTTAACAAAAAGAAAACACCCAGCCCCTCGTCTCATACCTAGCTTTTTCAATAGCTACATAGCTGTACGTACTGTTGTGACCATTAGCAGTGAGTGATGGCCACAAAACACACTACCAACGTAACTATACAGCATAAGTTCTATAAAGGATAATGACTCTAACCTTCACCCAAATGAGTGACCGAAACTATTTGAAAGTTTGCCATCACTCCTTGAGACAAAACGTTAGCATTCTGCACCCCATATACAGTATATATATATATATATATATATATATATATATATATATATATATATATATATATATATATATATATATATATATATATATATATATATATATATATATATATATATATATATATATATATTACTCCATAAGATCTAAGAGCTGCATTTGTTTTAGTTACTATGACTGGAATAACGCCACCCGGTTTTGTACCGAAAAACCTGTTATACAAGAGTTACACAAAACATGGTTAATCTTACTGAGACAAATGTAACATGTAACTGTGATATATTACAACTTGTTAAGCAAGGAGTAATTTGCCTGCTTGACAATCCGGTTCAAACAACTAGGCATATGGACAAAGAGGCGAATGTGTGTGATGTCTTGGGTGGAACCAGATTGTGTGGGAAGTGAAATTGTTTGCTGCTTTTAGATGACACTTCTTTGGTGGAGGAAAAAACTGAAGTAACGTTATGTCAGCATAAGTGGTGAACAATTCTACCAGACGAGTTATGAAAGTGGAGAGAGATGATTATGCTCTGACTGTCACAAAAGAATATTACGAGCACCAAGAAAGAACGAAGGCAAAGTAAATCGTTAGTGTTGCTTGAAAGAACTTGGGAAAATATTCATAATCAAATAAAATATAATTATACAGATCAGACTCGATTAGATTTGGTTAGACTAGGTGGGTACTCTGGGGATAGGGGGAATAATTTTAAGATCTTATAAGTTAAGTGATAAAATAAGTATCGCAGGCAGCTCACGCATTAAAATTTTCATAAAATATTTTGCAGCAAAAAAGTCAACATTACTACGAGAAGGCAGACGCTAGCTGGAAGTAAGGGACCTGTCATATCGACTAATGATTAAAGCAATGGAGGCTATACTGATTCCTTCAAGCTATGCCACGAAACAGACTCCCACTGTACATAGGTGCTGTTGCCTGGAGTAATTTGTAATAACCCTTCGTTCCCGTATTTGCCGACATCAAAGTCCCCTTAAGTCCAATTGTGTGGGTGAATGTTGACACAAGCTGCCATACGTGGTACATCAAACACACTGCAAGACACACATGAGATCACCAATATATTTAGCATGTACACGTCACCCACAATAAACTCCCCCAGTGTGCAATTTCAGGGAATGCACTGGACCTGATCACACTGTCTGTAGTTCAAGTGTGTATTGTGTGGAATCTGTCTGTTGTGTAATTGTTAGCCCATATTTCTATTACAGTAGTTTATGCATTGTTGGACTGACAGTATAATGGTAATCGGGTTCGTGATATCTGTACAGTAGAGATAATTTTTCACAGCCTATTGTCGAGTTCGCTAAGAAAACATATCGACCTACGAGACAGACACCTTCGGCAGTTGTTTAATCCATCGGTTGTGACCAGGAATATGGCTGTGTCTGTTTTTACACCCCAATTTACACTCTAACCAATACCTGTATGAGCAAACCACAATACACATCTGATCAGGAGCGAAATCATCATGTATATATCCAGGTATACTGTATATACCACTTGTGGGAAGGTATATTGTATTAAAAACAGTTTCGTGTTCTTTACCGTTTTGATTATACTATACTGGATATAATAAGAGACTTTTGGGAAATTTTTTTTGCTCTGTCTAGTTCCGTTCCCATGGCCTCGCACAAGTATTAAGTTCTATGCTAACTATAATTTTCTCTCTTTCTCTCTTTCCGTCGTATGTGCGTGTGTAAGGGAATGAAAAAGTGTGTGTGTGTGTGTGTGTGTGTGTGTGTGTGTGTGTGTGTGTGTGTGTGTGTGTGTGTGTGTGTGTGTGATACAAGTATTCATTACCTTAAAAGGTCATACAATCGGTACCGTAGTGAGAACAAATTGTCTGTCAGGGGAAGACAGAAGACTATGCCAAGCCAGAAGGACCTTGTACAATTGCCTGACGAAGTTCGTAATGACCTGGCAGGGTGTAGGGTAGGGCCACAGATTGTGTAATAATGTAAACTATGAATTATCATATGCTATGTTCAATATTTGCAATAAAATCAACACTCATACAACTGTGCCAACATTACGTTACATTATCTTTCATGTGACTGGAAAAATAACATAGTTCGGGCTTAACGAACTTCATTGGGCAACTGTACCACAAGGAATAAGGAGCCAGAGAGGCGGTCCAGCAAACATGAAGGAAAAAGAAGAAAAAAAAGAGTCAGATGAAGAGAGAAAAGAGTTTAGCTCTGAGTTAAAAGGGGCACCAAAACTCCTAAGATATTGCCCACAGCTTCACAGGTAATATTCCCTGTACCGAGACATGGAGAGGGAGCACATTTTTATTTGCCAGTATTTATAAGTGAGTTTCAAGGCGAGAGGGACAGGGATGGAGGAAGGGAGGGAAGGGAAGTAAAGACATTGGATACCCTCACGTCACACACGCCTCAGAGCCACAGGTCAGGTGATTACCCTCGCTGGAATCTGTCAGGGTCTTTTATAGCTACATTCAGCAGTCTACTACCGTTAACTCTAGCATAGCTTACATCGCCTGGCGTCAGTCCAAGTCAAATATCTAAAACGTAAAGTTATGTGTATAGCCTACAGTATGTTAAATGTAATAACATATAGTTTTAAACCTCCGGAGCCTCCAAGAAAAAAATTCGCCTGGTTCTAGCCAGAGAAAATGTTAGTAGCATCAGCCGCTTACAACCTTATTAAATAAATATTCGGCCTGTAATACATACGTCCTTCATGTTAAGTCTTCAGGTTAAACTTTGCTTTGTCTGGACTATTAACCAATATTAGAAAGAATTCAAGGCTACTATATTCAACAGATGAGAACAAAAATCAGTCCCTCAAATGGTTAGTTAGCACACGTAAACAGAGCAGCAAGTCTCCGCCATCCAAACTCTCCCCCAAAGACACACCCGGAAGCCAGATCAAGTCCCGTTCCCTACAATGTGTGAAATTGTGACGTCGTATTGTATGACAGGGGATTTTTTTACGTCCTTTTTTTCCACTCTCGTGCCGCCCAATCAATGAGGGACTGACTGGCTTTCTGATTAGTTTCTGTTGTCTCTTTTGATATATTAATGCTTTTGAAAATATGGAGGGAACAAAAGCATTTCCAAAAAGCCAGCAAAACAAAATATTCACGAATATGGATGTTAATGATAACAGTGCCACTATTTTTACGGCAACAAAGACCGACAAGCCTGATAACCGAGTGTCATCTGCTAAAAAGAAAGTTACCCATTGAGCACATCACAGGAACTGAACCTTGGACGACCACAATATAAAAATAATGGGTTTTCTATCCTGCCAACCCCGCCTCTGTACACCTCGAGGACCATATTCTTTGTCAAACCAGAAGGTCCTACAACGTCTGAGTGTGTACAGTGATGCCCAATAATCCTGCAACACCTTCGAAGGAAACGGCCTCGAAAAATTATGCTAAAATATTCCTGTTGATCTCTGCAATAAATTAGTTCATAACTTTCACTCAAATGACTCACTTTCATTTACCTGATGCAGGACAATTGATCGTGACTATACATACCCACTCAATTATTGTAGCTGAAAGTGACTGCATGCGAATACCACGAACTAGACTGCAGTTTGCTACTCACACATAATAATAATAATAATAATAATAATACAACCTGCCCGACGATAAGGAATACGGTATGGTTTATGAGGAGTGAAGAAGTAGGTCTCCACACTCCGTCACCACCACCACCACAACCACCAACACAAAGGACTGACTGGTGGTGGTGGTGGAGCAAGCAGCGGAAACCAATTTAATGCATGCTGTCACAACACATTACTACTATAGGCATTGACAGTGGCGGGACTCCTTTCATCTCATAGTTAGTATCTTGTCATGTCGATATTATAATTGGCCTTCCTTTGTTTGTTACTTCATTTGTTGTTGTGTCTCCTTATCTTATTATCTCTGTTACCTCTTTCCCACTTCCTCTCTGTTATATCTTTATCTCATTATCTCTTTTACATCTTCCTCTATTCCTCTGTGTTACCTCTTCCTCTCTGTCATTTCTTTATCTCATTATCTCTTTTACATCTTCCTCTATTCCTCTGTGTTACCTCTTCCTCTCTGTCATATCTTCCTAATATTGGCTTTCCTTTGTTACTTCATTTGTTGCTAAGTTTCCTTCCCTCATCATCTCTGTCACGTTTTCATTCCATTGGCCTTCCTTTGTTATTTCACTCGTTGCTAAGTCTCGTTCTCTCATCATTTCTGTCACGTATTCATTTCATTGGCCTTCCTTTGTTACATGGTTTGCTGTTCGTTTAGACTAGTACAGTACCCCAGTATACGAGAGCAGAATAAGTTTTGTAGCATACTTTGGAGGAATGAGAAGCCCTCCGATTCGTAAACAATAGATGACTCCCCTAGCCTAATTCTGCTGTACTAAAGCCATAGACCTGTATCGGTGGCACTGGAAGGGAAGACAGTCATAACCTTTCACACGGTACCTGGGATAATGTTGAGAGTCGAATACAATAGAATCCTATTACAATTATTCACAAGTATAGTCTTTCAATTGCCATATATTACAGCTACAATGAGCAAGTTTTTAACCCTGAGAAAATGTACCACGTTCATCATGTTTATTTATATATATATATATATATATATATATATATATATATATATATATATATATATATATATATATATATATATATATATTTTCTGTATTATGAACCAAGACCATTAACACCATTTACACAACAAGATTATTTTCTACATCCTTTGGAAAATTGGAACACGCTAAACAACCCGTATTTGTTGAACGTTAACTGGAAGGGAGGGAACTTCTCTTATCCGCAACACTCCAAGTCCGACTGAGTGAGCCAAACCTTCATACCAGGGACACAGCAAGGCATTATGACATCCACAACAACATAATCTCTCTCTCTCTCCCAGCAACATCTCTCTTCGTCAGCAGCATCACGCCCTGTCAAAGAGCAGAGGTCGTAGGTGCCACGCCCACACGAAAATCTCTCCCCTCCCCACCTCTGGCCAATTATAGACTCCCCCCTCCCCCCCCCTTCCCCAATTCCAGGCTGTCGACACCCTCCCACAGAATGCTCACTCGTTCATGATGACTGATGCCAATTTGCCGGTATCATTACAACCGATGCGGCAAATTTCCGATGTTTGTATGACGACCGATTGTGTAAAAATCCGATGATTGAACGAACTATCTTTTTGTAGGCTAATATGAACATGCTGCTCCCCTCCTCCCCTAAAAAAAAAAAATACTTTACACTAATGGCCGTACATTTATCACAGCAATGAGCGAAACACCACGTGAGGATGGAACCATTTATCCACTGACGACAACGACAAACTTGTGCCCAGACTACTTTTCTCAAGTCCTTAAAGTATAATACGTTTTGCCGTCGATAATTACCAGTGGTTCTCATTTTTTCCCCTTTCTCCTGTACAATCACACTAGACAATAGCCACAAACTCTGGTACCCGTAGTCATGATTGCACGTTCGATACGAAGGTTGGGTGGGTGTGAGGCAGCAGAAGGCGATCGCGGTTGCAAATTAGAGGCTTGAATCATCGAGGAGAGGCGAGTCATCCAAGCATCGGTAATTACGATGATTATGTACACTTACCCGAGGCCCGAGTCGCTGCCAAACAACAAGAGATGTGGGGAAATTTGCGAGTCAAGTGTGATTTCCTTGTGACTGACGCAATAACCGAGTTTGGCGCTACTTTCACCCTGGGGTCGGTCTGCCATTATCAACAACCCCGGAAAGGAACTGTTGTTTTTGTTGTTGTCTGTTTGTTGGTTGGTTGGTTGATTGATGGAGGGAACAAGTGAATTAGCCTATAGTGATGGATTGAGCACGTGAGTTAATACAATCTAAAGTCGTGTTCGTAATCACCAGAGGTTAAGCTACTGTACTCACATGGCTTGTCTACATGCATGTGCTGTTTTTTATGTTTACTTTTCACAGCAACACATAGCTTTCGTGGGAACTATACATAGACTTATGCTCCACAGTCACTGAAGTAATGATGAAAACTATACACCTTCTGCACAGACCAAACGTTTACACTAACCTCTGGTGGCAGATGACATAACTTTCGTGTAGGCCTATATGGATTGAGTGACTGAGTGAGAGTAAGTGGATTGGGTAAGTGTGAGTCTGTGGATTACATAATTGAGAGTAAGAGGACTGAGTAAGAAAAATGAATGAATGAGTATGTGGGCTGAGTAAGTATGTACCCAATCATAAGTTTAGAAAGGAAGTGTTGGTTGTTATGTGGTGGAGTAAGCGTGGAGTAAATACAGCACGTGATATGAATAACTGTAGTGAAAGATAGAAAGAAGAATGAAGCAGAGCAGCAGCAACAATAATAATAATAATAATAATAATAATAATAATAATAATAATAATAATAATAATAATAATAATAACAATAATAATAATAATAATAAAATGAATGATGATGATTAAGAAAGGGGAAAGGGAATATGAGCAAAAACAAGTGTTATTTAAATTAGCATTCCATTCGAGTACACCAAAGTCAGCAGAGCTGGACTCTTTAATTAGGGAGGAGCTACCACCAGGTATTCCTTATTAATAAAACGTAGCCATATGGTGGTGGACAGGGAAGGGGTGCATTGTAAATAAACAAGATTAGTGTGATATGCCACCTGCACCAACAGCAGTACTTGTATTTTCATTACCCGTAACTCACTCCTGAACACGACCGAATAACATGCATGGGAAAAAAAACTGAGATTCTATGTTACTATTTAAGGAAATATTCTTATCTGTTCTGTTTAGGGCAGTGTTACCAGGAAATATCACTTAGACACGAGCTGCGGGTGTCTACTTCTCTCCGTGGCTGACTGTACACTGCAATCTACACACCCAGTCTAACTTCCCAACCATTTCAATACAGGTCATCCATCTATGTCTCCCTCCCTCAGGTGCCAACAAGAACCCTTCACCACACCTCAGTAAAAGTACATACATCGTGGGAATGGTGAGGTACTTGTCAGAACATTGACTGGTTGAGTGGACAACACGAGTGACAACACAGCAGTTAGGGTCATATGGCGACGGGGAAGGAGACAAAGAGGAAGTAGAGCAAGGAAAGGAGTGATAGGCGAAAGTTGAAAGTGTATCATCATAGCGAAGGAAAAAATTCGTCACATAACAGAAGCAATATTGCTCGACAAAGGAAACATGTGTAATGTATACGTTTTAGTCCTCTGAAATCCAGTGTCGCTTTTTAATGTTATTTTCAGACTCATTCTAGGCGATATTTTAATGTCAGAAGACAACTGCAGACAAAAAGAGATAAGATGTATCTCGATTAATTAACCCTTTCCCTAGCAGGGTCGTCTTTTATATTGTACCGCGACTAACATTATAGATAATACTTAACAAAGGAATATAAACTAGCATGTTAAGAGTCAAAGATTGAAACTGACAATGACAGACGAAAAGTTTGTGCCAGACATTTTCGACGATATCTACACATATTTAGTGGGAAACAGGAAAGAGTGATCTGCATCTCCACTGTGGATAGCAACACTTTTCGATACTGTCTGAATAACATTAATGTAAATGTTCGATGTTTATGAGTGCTTACTGGGTCACATCAACAAACAGTAATCTTTTGGTGCATGAAAACTATCGCTCATCCCTCCCCCCCCCCCCCCACACACACGAAGTACAAGTATACAAAACTTACACTAACGACCGTCGGAAAAAAAAAGGTAAAACAGTAAATTATGATGAGTGGTGTGTGGTGTGTCACTGGTGCCATCGACACAACTTTCTCCCGACGCTCCCACACCGACACCTCCACGTGACGCAAGGTTCCCACACTCTGTTTACTGCCTGTGAGGCCATCTGGGGGCCCTGGGGGAGGATCGCATCACTGAGACCCACTGAACCAGTCGTGGAATGACTGGGTATACAGTCGCCGACAAGAATTTTTTTCCACAGCCTATTTATTAACCCATGGACGATGACAGCTTTCCTATGACAGTCGAAAGTAATATCTCGTCTCGGATGGAACCCAACTGTTATTTTTTACACATTTTTAATGAATCCATAAACAGCTTACCTCTTATGTTATAATACAGAGCACCTGGACTAACCCCAAATGATATTAGTCTATATGGCACAGAAAAATAAGTGTCATCCAAGAGTTCAGAAAGTTCGGAAAGGCTTCGGTCACCCGGGCAATTACCACATACTGCGGAGTAAAACTGTATACTTCTCATCCAGGACTGTACAGTAGGTCCGAGCTACATTCACGTAATACTCGACCCGTTAAGATTGCGAGGTATGTATGATCAAGGAACAGTTAAGTGCAGAGCATCCCTGTTCCAGAGAGGATGCACACAAAACATAATGAACTCTGGGTATTCCTGCTGAGAGAATCTAGTTAGTAGTATTAATTAACCTTTGTGAGGTAACGGGCTCGTAACGAAGCTCACGTCTGAGTGTAGGTAATGATACCAATTTATTATAGCCGATTGTAAATTATTGATGTTAGTTACGATATCTTAGGAAAAATATGAATGCACTCGAGATGTAGTACCGAAATGCGACCGTAATTCAAACGTAATACTACAAAGTTTGTATTAAACGGAAACTATCGACAACTCCAACTTATTAGAAAGGCACTGTAGGAGTAACTGAGTGGCAGACAGACATAAAGGTACATAAAAATTTATATAGGTAACCTAAATATGGTCTAAAAGAGACATTTTTTAATGGCAATGAATCTTATTAATACAGCAGTTACGACAATTAGTCTACAACACATATCCCACATTCCACTCCATTCAGTAAACATGATCATTTTACGCAGCATACTTCATGAAGGAGAGTCAAGGCGTACAGGGAGAGTTTAGGAGAATGCGTGATGAATTCTGAAAGGTAAGTAGTTGTGGGGGGGGAGGTGAAAGGAGAGTACAGGGAGAGTTTAGGAGGATGCGTGATGAGTTCTGAAAGGTAAGTAGACGTGGGGGGAGTGGGAGGTGAAAGGAGAGTACTGGGAAGGGAGAATATAAGTAAAAAAAAATAACAAGTAGGGAGGCTGTGAGGTGAGTAGAGTAGTGAGTTAATATGAGAGTAGAGGAGGTGGTGGTGGGAGAATGAGGGAGGTGTAGCGAGAGTAAAGCTAAGTGAGGATGTGAACAGAGGAGGAAAAGTGTAGAAATAGACGAGACCTAAAATGTGGAGAGGAGGAAAAGGAGCAGAGAAGCCGGTGGAGAGAGGAGTGGTGGACCTTAAAGTACCGTAATGTGGAGTGGTTACGAAGGAATGTTGGGTAAGTCAGAGCAATGTGGAAAATTAAGGCAACCGAAGTATAGGGGTTAATGAAGTGTGTAGAATGTGCAACAGATTCGGTGAGACCTTCTGCCGTCGACTGACTGTCCCACGCCTCTGGAATTCCGAATTTGGCTGGTGACAGGAGGTGAAGGCGAGTGGAGTGACAGCAGAGTGAAAGTTGGGGAATGTTGTGGGGTGAGGAGAGAATGCAATGACAGACGCATAATTCGGGAAAATTTTCTGGCAAAAAATACACACATATATCAACATTAAAACATTTGAAGGTTATGGGCATTTCTAAAGACATTTTGAATTTTTGTGTACCTGGTATTTAAATACATGAACATTCCACCACAATAGGGTTCTTAAGAAAAATTACTTAATTATGAGACAAGTGCTCACATGATGCGTGGTCTTAAATTACTTGTAAGATCAGTCAAGCGTATTAACAAGAGGATGGACCAACTAACCCTGCCCAGCCAAGTGAAAAAAAAAATTACAACTCGGTTTCATTCATCAAGAGACCTAATAAAGAATCGTGTCCCTCCAGTTTCAACACTCACTAGACAGGTTTTAATCTCTCTCTCTCTCTCTCTCTCTCTCTCTCTCTCTCTCTCTCTCTCTCTCTCTCTCTCTCTCTCTCTCTCTGGCCTAGCACAGTCTTCTACCTTCCCCCTTTACAGACTCTCTCTCTCTCTTTCTCTTTCAGCAGGTCAGGTCGGCAGAAGCAATGTATACACAGCCTCTCCCTTGGAACAGGTTTATCGATGGCTACACACACACACACACACACACACACACACACACACACACACACACACACAGGTCAGTCAGTCTCTGGTGGTCACGATGAAGGTGTACTCTGAGGGAATGGTAAGTTTTGTGAGGTGAAACAACAACTCATTATGATGTCACATTGTCCACTCGTGCTTCCCCTCCTCCCTCTCTTTCCTCCTCCTTCTCTATTTTTCCTTTATCCTCTTTTTTCTCTAGCTCCCTTCTCCATTTCTTTCTCTTTCTATATTTTCCCCTCATCCTCTATTTCTCTAACTACCTCCTCCACCCATTTCTCTCACTCCCCTTCCCCCACTCTCTCTCTCTCTCTTAACCCATGCAGAGTAAGAAGTTTCCTTTCAATATTGGTTCCCTCTCTCGGCTTACATAATTTCCAAGTCAATAATTAGTCTGATTCTCTACCCCCGACTTCCTTCTCACATGCATGCAGTCACGATTGGCAGGATGGTTGCAACGAGTTTTTTTATTCCTCTGCCCACAGTGTAAACATTGAATGAACACTGTAAATCTGTAAACACTCTTTGCTCCATGGAAATATAAAGTGATGGTCTGCGTTCACTAAAGTCATCATCATCATCATCTAAACATTCTAACTCCAACCCACCTTAGGAAAAAAAAAATGCAATAAATCAACTGTAGAATACGGGCCGTTGAAAATAAAAACACTAAATAGTTTTCAGTAGGCACGACTCTGTTAAAAGAATGGCTAACCTCGCATCGCTCGTGAATCACAAGTCATTAATACCATAATTGTACTTCTCCAGGGGTCAACGAGAAACGCCATGCAGTCGTATATCATCAACAATAACACCCACTACGAACGAGGTACACATTAAAAAAATCCAGTTATGAATGAGGGGGGACTGTATAGGCAGACAGACACACGTGGCCAGACAACATAAACTATACCAGCAAAATCTAGTTAGCCTATACAGTATAAAAATAGCACTAGCTAGGAAATATACACATAACATTTACCATAATTATGTATATGATAAAAGCGATAAAAGAGTAGCCTAACTGATCACCTTATATTTTTACTTATATACAAAGAAATTATAGAACATGTGGGAACGAATAAAACCATAGGGAGGCTTAACGAAATCCGACGACTGCTGGACACGATACAGTACGGTAAGCGGTGTTTCAGACGGTTCAACACTTCATCCCGGCTTATGGGAAGAAATATTTTGGCTTCTGACTGTACAGAATCAGCACCACCTCCCCGACGACCCACATCTGCTCCACCATTATGATTAACCTCGCTCGTGACCTCGGCTGGGTATATAATGGCACAGCGGTCGGTCGCGTCACGCCTTGTGGTTCATACGCCTCCTTCCCTTTCTTTCTTTCTTTTCCCTGGTGTGTGTGTGTGTGTGTGTGTGTGTGTGTGTGTGTGTGTTCATTACGATATACTGTACTATATATACCTGCACTATAAAGTATTCCTAATGGGTGATTATGGATACCAGGTCATTATGTCTACTATTTAAAACAACTAGGATGAAAACCACACCAGCACAACTCCGTCCACGATCAGACAATTGCATCACCAACGTTGTAGTTTCGCTGCTGTAAGACACCTTATAGGGGATCGCTTATGGTGAACAAATATGCTAAGCAATTCAATAAAATATAGCCCCTACTCTTATACTGAGGTAGTTTGTTTACTCACATAGTTTAAGCACCTTTTACTTTATTCTTTTCTCGACGATGCATCTATATTCAGATTTCGTAACACTGGGAACCATATCCACAACTCCCGAAACATTCCACGTCAATTTCAGTCACTGTGAAGGACAGAGGAGTCACACAGGTTGCGGTAGAAGGGGTCACGCCCGACTGGCTGTCTGGCTGAGGGGAGAGGAAGGTGTATGTAAATGCTACACCACAAAGATACACCTTGAGATACTCCCTCGGCGTGGCTGGCTGAGGCATTTCTCGGTACTTTTACCTGGCCTGGAGTAGAGGATGGGGTTCAGGGGTGTGGGGAGGGAGTATGGGTGTGAGGAGGGAGGGAGGGAGGTGTAAGGGGTCGGGTTGGGTTGAGCTGATGGGGTAGGTGGTTGATGGGGTAGCTGGAGCGAGAGATAGAGTGAGGTAGAAGGAAGGCAAGAGGTCGAGTGGATAACAGTGAATGTGACCCTAGAAGGAAAAGGAGGGGAGGAGTTGAGAGGTAGCATGGTATTGTATGGTATGGATGAGAAGGAAGGTATGGGCAGATTAAAGAGGAGTCAGATGATAGTCGAGTGGAATTCAGGGGAGGGGAAAGCATGGATGGGGAGGGAGGTTGGTTAGGTAGGTGGAGTACAGGGCTAAAGAAAGGGCGAAGGGGGTAAGCCAGTGGGATGGAACGTGAGGGCATTAGAGTGGAGAGAGTGGGACGGGAGGTAGGCCTAAAGGAGAGACGAGACGAGTGGGTGGGTGCGTAGGTGGAATGGGTGCGCAATGGAAGGGAGATGAGGCCTAAAGAAAGGACGAAGGAGGTAGGCTATGTATAGGTGGAATGGAAAGTGTAGTAGTAGGTGCATGGAGAGGGGTGTGGTGCATGTGACGAGGAAGGGAAGGTGTTTTAAGTACATGTAGGGGGGAAGGGCAGCAAGGTGGAGAAGGAAGATAGGAGGGAAAGAAGGGAGGGAGAGGAGGGCAAGCTAGGTGGAGTGAAAGGACCTGGGGCGGGGTGAGACGAGTGGAAGCGGTGTTGGGCTGTGGGAACTAGTGGGTAAGGGCAGGGGAGGGGAGGGAAGGGGAAGGAAAGGGAGGGAAGAGAAGGTCGTGGAACAAGAGAGGTGGGATTGAGGAAAAACAGACAGGGAGTAAGAGGGGAGGAAAGGTCGTGGGGAAAGGGAGAGAAAATCGTGGGGAGAAGGAGGGGAGAGAACGTCGTGAAGTGAGAGAGAGGCAAATCTGGGGGGAATGAGGGGAGGGAAGATGGTGGAAGATCGAGAGAGATGGGAGAGGTCGCCGTTGTGTGAAGGAAGAGAGAAGAGGAACAGACGTGGGGAGGAGGATGGAAGGGAGGATGAGAGAGTGATGGACATGGAGTGAAGGAGGTTCAGTACTCGGTATCAAGATGAATCAAAGATTGGATGGGATGGCACCATGACGAGAAGGAAGTGTGTCGTGTAGTGGTGGAGGTAGTTAAGTGAAGTGTAATGTAGTGAGATGTAGTTTATATGAGTAAGTTTAATAAGTATAATGTAGTGCAAAACTGAAGTACCGGTATGTTATGGTGATGTAATGAAGTCTATAGTGCACAGGTCATGTAGTATCATGTATAGTGTAAGAGAGGTGTGTAATGTTGTGTAGTGTAAGAGAGGTGTGTAATGTTGTGTAGTGTAAGAGAGGTGTGTAATGTTGTATAGTGTAGGAGAGGTGTGTAATGTTGTGTAGTGTAGGAGAGGTGTGTAATGTTGTGTAGTGTAAGAGAGGTGTGTAATGTTGTGTAGTGTAAGAGAGGTGTGTAATGTTGTATAGTGTAGGAGAGGTGTGTAATGTTGTGTAGTGTAGGAGAGGTGTGTAATGTTGTGTAGTGTAAGAGAGGTGTGTAATGTTGTGTAGTGTAAGAGAGGTGTGTAATGTTGTATAGTGTAAGAGAGGTGTGTAATGTTGTATAGTGTAGGAGAGGTGTGTAATGTTGTATAGTATAAGAGAGGTGTGTAATGTTGTGTAGTGTAGGAGAGGTGTGTAATGTTGTGTAGTGTAGGAGAGGTGTGTAATGTTGTATAGTATAAGAGAGGTGTGTAATGTTGTGTAGTGTAGGAGAGGTGTGTAATGTTGTGTAGTATAGAAGGGAGATGTATAGTACCATATATATGAGAGAGCTATGTAGCGTGCAGTAGTTGTTGGATGGTGGTGTGTAATTTAGAGTATAATAAAGATGTGAAGTGCAGTGTAGTGTAGAAGGGAAATATGTAATGTAGTGTGATATAATGTTGTAGTGTTGTAATGTGTAGTGTGGTGGCAGAAGACAAAAGCATCGTATAGTGTTATGCAATGGTGGTGAAGTGATGGAACTACTAAGGAAGGTCACGAATGTAATCAGTTAATTAAAATACACATAATGGTAGGACTGACGGCTACAAGGAACTCATAAACAATTAACATTTTTTTCTCAAACCATGACCAGAAGGATTTTCAAAGCGGTATGAAGCATTTTGATGGTGGTGGTAAAAACCTATTTTTATTAATTCAACCCGCAAACAACAGCTTCCATCATAGACAATATACTTGAACTAACACCAGACGATTTTAACAGACAATATTCCCTTTGCCAAGAGTTAAATTGCAAGTAACGGTAATTTAAATTATATATACAAAGGCTATCTGAGCTTCAATATTATCAAACTGAAACGACACATGCATATGACCAAAAATTACCGGAACAGGAAATATTTCGCAACTTTCCCTCTTGCAAATGTAATACTGTGAATGTATTTTTGATTACGGGAAAGGTTAAGTATGCGTTTCACGATTATGACTATATATCCCTTACTGTACATATCAAAAGTGTACTGCCCCCTTAATAAAAGACGTCACAACAATCGGGAAATGGAGAAAGTGAGATGGAATAACAAGAGAATGATACCAGGCTTGGGGGAAAGGTAACAACAACATCTATACAATTTCCTCGAGTTGGTTATAATTGTGAGAGAGAGAGAGAGAGAGAGAGAGAGAGAGAGAGAGAGAGAGAGAGAGTCATGGGTGTGGTGGCTTTATCACTACTGTCAACTCGCTGCTTCAGAGTCTTGCTATCATTAACTAGATGAGTGATGGTGCTTGTAATGACATTTTTCCGCCTATTTCGTTACTCATACTCAGATTACAGCTTCTTTTTTATCTTAGGTTTGGTTATGATACATTTTCCGTTGGTAACAGCTGTGATTAGAATACAATTACTGCTCTCTTAAATTCATTAGCGTTCGGTTTAGTTAACGGTACTCTCTTTTATTATTGCTATTATCCAAGGTAGAAGGCATTACTTTGATCTAATTTACCTTGGCTTATCAGATGTTGACAACAAGGGTGGTTACAACAGCTTTCTCTCATGCGGGAAATAACTACTCGTCTCACCTTGGCAACCTGCATTTACCCCCATTATCATCATCACCACCATCACAAACCTGTAAAATTATCATTCAATCCTTTTTCCCATGCAGGCAGGTATGTATGTACACTCGCAATCCAAAATATGTATCCAGGCTTGCTTCGAATAGCCTGATTGAGTATTGGGCGAGCTCAAGCAAATATCAAACAGGGTAAGCGTTGTAATTGGTTCACTAGTATGTTAAATGATTCGAAACTTCAACAAGGCCTGGATGCAAATTTTGGATTGCGAGTGTACAGTACTTCTATCACACGTATATCCCAACTAGTGGTTCAACAAACGTTATACAGGCATTGGCGAATTCTACACCGTGATCCATAATATGAGAGACTTACTGTACCTTTGATATACCTTATTTATATCTTACCGGGTCGCCTACTATAGGATTGTGCACATTCTAGGAAACACGAGGAGGGGTTGAATATTGCTTATGTAACTGCAAGTAAGAAACATGCATAGTAGTAGTAGTAGTAGTATGAAGATGAGGAGGACGTGTATAATCAGTGCTGCATTTTTAAAGCAGAGATAACTATAGTAAAAGCAGTTACATATCTCTTAGTTACTTGAACATTTTGAGAGCGAAGAAGAAAAAATCTCTAAGCACCCCACCAGCCTACTTTGCCGTAAAATGTACCTGGTTGTACTGTACGTAAAGTAAGCCTATATGGGTCCAATTTATGCCTACAGATCTAGTTAGCTTATATACGTCGTGTGTGATTTCTAATTTTACTGCCCACACATGCTACCACGTCTTGTTCAGAGTCTGAATTCCCCATCACATTTCACTGACCACATCACCACATACCGTATTATGCACACATAATTAAGTAGCCTAGTAGGTTATCTTTTTGTTTCTTCTTTTTATCGTTAGAGTATAATAAACTTTCACAGCCCTCTTTTTAACCACTGAATGCCCTTTATTTTGACTAACATATTAACGTGCTAAGAACAGATACTCGAGTCGACACTCATAGATCTGAATCACAAGACCTGAACAACACTAACCAACATTTGGATACTAAACCAAGAGCAACCGTGAAGCTCCGTTGAAAAGGCTATTGAACCGTTTGCAACACTGTCGCTTCCCATCCACCCCAGACGAAAAAGGGGCGACCACTTTCACTTTTACTGATATTCAATAACTACGGGAACAGAACCACCCACACACACACACACACACACACACACATTCTCTCTCTCTCTCTCTCTCTCTCTCTCTCTCTCTCTCTCTCTCTCTCTCTCTCTCTCTCTCTCTCTCTCTCTCTCTCCACACACATACGACAACTATAAACAAAGGAAACACTCTCAGCCATCAAAATGCATCACACACAACAATGCCAAACGACATCCATCAAAATGCAATACACATCCCAAACCATTTTATTCTCTCTCTCTCTCTCTCTCTCTCTCTCTCTCTCTCTCTCTCTCTCTCTCTCTCTCTCTCTCTCTCTCTCTCTAAAACCAAAAGTAGGCTATGACTGTTATCGTTGCCAGCATCTCTACGTAGCTCATCCATTCTACTCAGCATACAAAGGTAAACAAACTAGGCCAATATATTGTTAGAGCCAGTCACACTCTCAGTTCGTCAATCAGGACTCAAAATTTAATATTCTATACGATCCCAAGGAACTGAGACGCCTGGACTGCATGTGCCTATATTTGAGTACCGTATAGCCTAGTTAAGGACCCTGTGATCATGTATGAAAATTGGAGGCTTCTGATTCCTACTGACCATGCCACGAAACAAGCTCCTTCCATTCGTGGCAATATTTGAGGACTCATTTATCTCCAATTTTCTGACTACATCACAGGGTCCCTTAACACAAACATCAGCACAACACAGCCAAATTATATTAGGTCTATTTTATCATAATCTAAGATACTGATTCCTCCGAGCGTGTGCCATAAAACAGCATCCATCAACCCGACAAGGGGATTACGAGTACAAAGGAGAAGAAAGAAGATTATGACCTTGTAGAAGAAGACCTTGTAGGTACAGTACGTACAGTACACTCGCAATCCAATTGTTGAAGTTTCGAAGCATTTGACATACAAGTGAACCAATTATACGCTTATCTTGTTTCATATTTGCTTGAGCTCGCTTAGGCTAAAACTCGATCAGGTTATTCGAAGCAAGCCTGGACACATATTATGGATTGCGAGTGTAACATACGGAAGGAAACGACGAGAGGAAGACAAGCACGAACGAAATTGAAGAGAAGAAAAAGATCAGCTCCATGGGGTACGAAAGGTCATATCCTTATATCACTGCCCACAACTTTGCAGATAATACCCACCTAAGGGGTAACCGATTGGGGATTAGAGAAATATATCGCCTACCATTCACCAATATCCTATACACTGTACTCCATTTTAGTTGATGTACAGTCACGAGCCATAATAGGTATCCAGGTCTGCTTCGAATAGCTGAGCTCCAGCAAGTATGTATGAAAAAGGATTAGAGTTGCAATTTTTTTTTTTTTTTTTTTTTTTTTTTTTCTATACCTCAACCTCGGGACTGTAGGCTGTCAGTAGCCCGTGACTCTTGCGAGGCCCCGAGATTATTGGGTGTCGCACCAGATGAGACAGTGGAGCTTCGTGGTGATGTTGGTACCGTAGCTTTTCTTCTGCCCCACTAGATGTCGACACCTTATTTATACACGTCACTCACAGCATCTTGGAATATGGTCTGGCATCTTCTATGTTGTGAGTTGACGACGATGTAGGGGGTATTTTCTTGACGTGTCGGCGTAGCCAGGATAATTGACGAACAGCTGGACCCAGTTCACCTCAGAAAAATCCCAGACGTTTTCACGTGGATTCGAACTCGGGTCCTTGACATTAGCAGTCCGTCTCTTTATCCACTCTGCAACCGCCTCCCCAATTTACTAACTTTACTGGTATCATGTGGTATGTCAGATGATTCTAAACTTCAACAACACCTGAATACTTATTATGACTTGCGACTGTCTGTACCTCTTTGTGCGACCTCGAGTTACAGAAGCAATGCCTACCGAATAGGGAAGAAAAATATAGCTATCTCTAGCGGTACGATGTAAAGAATGGGTATATCTGTCGTGTGATGATGATGATGATGATGACGAGAGGGACCGCGTCCTTGGTGTGTGTCAAGCAGGAAGTTGTGTGTAAAATTGCGTGTGTGTGTGTGTGTGTGATGAGAGCTTTGTTCACCATCCTCCCACCCTCACCCCTCACATGACATACAAACCCTCCCACGCCGCTTCTATGAATCAGGATATCACTGCACTGCGTTTCTTTGTTGTTCTGGCATTATATATATCGTAGTGTATAGTAATGTATACAGGCCTTCACTAAATCTTATTAAAACAATATATATCACACAATATAAAGCTTACCGTTTCTATAGAAAACAGAACCGAGTGATGACAAGTTACCATAAGCCGTCATGTCACCGACCATATTAACTAGGAATATCGCAACACCTACGTAACACACCTTATCATTTTCTATGACAGGTGTGTTACATCATTCAGTATAACAAGAATGTAGGCCTACATGGAATTTTTCATTCTTAAGAGGAACGTTTCTTAACCTGGGGTGCTGATATCAATTTTAGGGGGTGCTGGGAAAGGTTGCATAGGCCTATGTGGCGGTAAAATGACACTAGAATATGTTAACCAAATGTATGGAAGGGGGTGCTGGACAGCCCAGGCATGACTAAAGGGGTTGCTGAGGTCGTAAAAGGTTGAGAAACTTTGCTTTATAGAGCATGTGTGTCACTCAGTGCAACATAAGCTAAATTTAGTAACTGTACGAACTGGATTCGCATTAGTTATGTAGCGAACATAAAATATTTCACCCATGGGGCAAACAAAATGTCGTCCTAAGTTAGCACATTTATAAACCTAGAGATGAAAAGCGAGACTAATAGGCTTTATACAGAGGTAGTAAACGTACTCAAATAACACGTGCTAAAACACGATGCAGATGCTTAAGAACAACTGGACACACACATAACAAAGCTTACTGTGAAACCAGGAAACTAGCCTTGTGCCAACACAGGAAATATTTGGCAGCAGAAATTACTGACGCCCAATGAAAGACACAAACACTCCCGTTCGTCTTTCAACTGAGTTTATGACAACAGTGATCCGACTTCCTTAATTAATTGTCTTGAAGGAAGGATGATTAAATGAAAGTATGATTTAAGTAGAATATGGTGCCAGTACATAGTGTAAGAATAAAAGTACCGTATGATGTAAGTAAATTTAAGAACGGTTACATAGTGTAAGATAAAAGGATGATATAAGTCTAATTAAGTTCGACTACACAGTGAATAAATATGTATAATGTAACTCAAATCAAGTGCGGTTACATACGGTAGTGAAAATATAAAAGTATGATATATGTCTAATTAAGTGCGAGTACATAGTGTAAGTAGAGTATAAATCAATCTAAATTAGTAAACTGGAAATAAATTGTCCCGACTTGCTTGCCTTGAGGGGAGGATGATGTTATATAAGTAGGCAGGAACACCCCTCCTCAACCCGTGACCTCTGACCTCTCCTTGCCAGCCTCACGTGTCTAATTGCCCAGAATGCCTGCTTCCCCCCACATCCCTCCCTCCGGCCATGCCACAGCACCTTCTTTCCTAACCTAGCCTAACAACTCCCTTCCTATCCTCATGCGTCTTAAAAATATGTATAATAATGCTCAGAAACAAAGCGATGTTCATTTGTTTCACGCTCGTTAAAAGCGAAAGGCGTCAAAATGTCTAAGTGTACCATATGAGTGTCTTACAGTATATTCCTTTTCATAAAACAAAGACAAAAGTGTTCTTGAGACCGCAAACCTCCGTCAATAAGTTATCACTCCCAAACTGTTGTGGAAATTTAAGGGAAAATCCAACAATATTTCACCTATACTCTAAACACCTTAGAGAGCATCGTAAATAAATAAATAGGCTAAATAAACATTCTGGATCCAGAAGCAGATCCGGATTTCTCCCAAAATAAAATCCCTAGTTTCCAGTCACGAGCCCACCTATGGTAAAAAAATAAATTAATTATATAAAATAATAAATAAATTAATTAATAAATAATATATATATATAAAGAAAATCGGTACACTCATTTTGGGTAACCATGCCAACAGAAACAAAATTAACAGACAAACGACCAAACAAATCGAACCAATCGCATAGCTTCCCTTGGTGGAGGTAAAATTCTAACAATGATGAAGTTCTACCCTCTCTTAACACGGAAGGATATTATTAGGGTGCATGGTGGGTGTAGCCAGGATGGCGTGGCGGCCTCCTCCAAATTGTAGCTTTCCCACTTGTTGTTAATGGATAGGAAGTCCCGCCTTCAAGGTGGCGCAGTTTTTGCTGCGAGTGCGAACATGCCATCATGAGGCGATTAAACGTGCGGGAGTTTCTTATCAAATTAATAGGGAGAGGAGCAACATCAGATACCGCACTTCACAAGGTGGTTAGTCATATAACTTTTACCTGACCAACGCCGACACACACTCACACACACACACAACACTCTCTCTCTCTCTCTCTCTCTCAGGTACCAGTTGCCGCCTTATATGATTAAAATATATTCAGGCTTCAATAAGGGAACAGTACAGTGTTGTTAAATCTAGAGCAACTGATTTCTCCAAACTTTTCTAAGCAACAGGCTACCATAATTTTTGTTCATCTGGTCCTGTTCCCTGGCATACTTTGGAGGAATAAGGCACTCTAAGGTACCAAAGGTGTATTACCCCCTTAAACCCTTTATATGAACGTAGAAACAGTCTGTAGGTTTGTTCCTTTTACGCAGAGGGATTCAGCCAAACATATTAAGACCAACTTCCTAATTCCAGTTTACGATTACAACTGTGATAATCAATATATGTACCGGTTTATTAATTCTTAGCATCTTGTCATAACTCTGAACGCTTGGTAAAGTATCCAAAATTAACATATACATATTGAAAGAGTTATTTATGAGTATGCTAGTAAAATTGCAGCCACATCACGTGTGGGTCCTCTTCACACAAAGGTCAGCCACAAACGCTTTCTAACCAAAATGCGCCTAGTACAAGTCTGATTAAATCGGTGAGCCTGTGTTTACCCACTACAGTACACTATTGAATAATGAAGGTGGTTCTTTCCAGTGGTCATATCACAAGGCTATTGATTCTTCCACACTGTGATACACAACAAATCCTCGGCTTGTTTACAACAGTAGCCTACGGTAGTCTGTTTCCTGGCAGTGTATTGAGAAATCAGTAGCCCGCCAATCTGACTAAGACTAAGCCTACAAGAGATTATCCCCTTAACATAAAATAGAGACTTCTTTAAAATTAGTCAACTGCACCCACCCACTGGAACCTAACCCGAGTCCCATTCTCTCATTCCCACTTACGGATAATTTCTTGAAGATTGCCTAGTGGAGCCCAGACTATTATTAAACCTTACTTAACTCGTCTTTCTATAGACTAATTAGCGGAAGCAGTTAGCATTAGACGAGCTCAGACGGGTGGTGGTGGTGGCAGGCAGTAAACATATGTAGGTGGGGAGCCCGTAAAAGTATAGCCTAGCTGTTGGTGGGTACGGCAAAAGATATTATGATGGTCGTGTTTCCTGTCAAACCAGAAGCATTCCCTGTCGAACCCAACGCATTCCACCTGAAGATAGTGTTTCAGGTGCCTAGATATATAGGCTATATAACTCCTTTTGGAACAACTAGGAATACGGCCGTGAGAGAGAGAAGCCAAGAAAAAATTCTGGAAAAGTTAAGATATAAAAATTATCACAGAAAAAGAAAACGATAGGTGAATTCAAGATTGACGTTACATGGACGCGGTATCCGAGTTGGCTGCTGCAGAGAGAGAAAGTGGCAGATGCTGCGGGCGATCAAGGAAACAGACAAAGAACAAGGGATGCTGAGGAAAAAGAGGGACCGGAAGGTTGAAAGAGAAACTGAACTGAAAAATAAAAGCAAGTGAACGTTTAAAGAGAAGAGTTAACATTTGAAGAAAAAGAAGTTGATTTATTGTAAGAAAATAAGTTGAATATGTAGATATAAAGCACTTACAATTTGAGAACTGATTAGATACTTTTACAGTTATAAGTTTTACAGATGCAGTAACAACGAGTATCACACTAGTTGATGACACCAAAGAATGAGTAATAAAAGATCACTTAAGAAAACTACATTAGCCTACACCGGCACAAATAGAGGGACCATTAGATTTCAGAGGGGTGCTTAGCCTAATACACTAAAGAATGGTCACTGACTGGAAATGCATGCTGAACGGATATATTAGAGCAAAATCTTTCAGAGCAATGTTTCCTCATTTTCGTTATATAGTAGTAGTCGTTATGAAAGAACTTATTTCTGCTAATTATTCAACCAAATAGTCTCGATTCTATTACTTATTCTTTTCATTACTCTCAAAGGAATAACAAAAGCAAGTCTTAGTTTCGCGAACATTGTGGCACCTCTTCCATAAACTCTGCCAGACTACGCTATCATAAACCCAGGAGACGTCATGTGTGGAACCCAGATTCCACAAGGCTCATTACACCTCAATCTCACACTCCTTGTCTCACTGACGCCAGAGGATCACATCGACATTCAGATTCCTAGTCGCTCGAAACAGTGGAGAAATGAATACCACCGAGCTGGTTCATGCATGCCATATATTCCAGTGAGGATTCAGAAGAGTAAGTATAGGCTATTACCGGTACCCTTCCCAAAACGGTTAACTTCTGTTCTTCACTAGGCCTATGCCTACGTATATCCTACCCACCTATTAATCTAAAATAAAATATTTTAAGCATTTCTGGAACAATCTAATATTTACAGTCGACTCGGAATGATTATCATCTGTATTTTGAGCACTGTGAAATTATTCCACAAATATAAAACTGTCACAAGAATCACAAAGATATGGAATGCACTTGTACGTGGCTGACTGGAACTATTGGAGATAATCTTAATTCAAGGGAACATACTCTGTGAAAAAGGCACTCTAGTGATAGTAGCTTGAGTACGATGAAGCTTCCTCAAAAAAATAAAAACAAGATAGGCTAGTTGCTGTGCGGTACTATTAACGATTTGTTGCTCCGCCTCATTGACGCTAAAACGCACTACAAGTATACCGGAAAATGTATGACGAAGGAAGTGTGTAACTGTCACGAGGTACTCATTCGCAGCCAGCCTCATCACCTTTGTCACAGCACAACACTCCAGTAGAGGGGAGGAAATAAATATGTCAGTACGGTACAGGATTACTCTTCACCTTGGATCATGGGTTTACAGATACATTCACAAAATTATTTTTAAATAAGCCTGGGCTAAAATTTGGTCCTTATTGAAACCCTTCTCCCCTCTGTCTAAATTTCTAAAGGAAGGTACAAAGCAACTGCACTCGTAACTGAAGGCTGTAGGGGTTCTGGTAACATTTTCCTTAATAAAACTATATAAAAGGCTACAATAAAAAAAATATCACAGCCTGTATATCATCAATAGTCAATTCATTTAAAAGTTGTCAAATTAAGTAAATATATATTACCCAACTGTATCTATGAGCAGCGTGACTCGGCAAAACCACACGTTAGCTTAAACCTTCCTGAGCAGCTTCACAACTGTCATTTTTACTGTCGTAAGACAATCATCACATGTTTTAAAGAACCGTAGATTATAGTAGTAACGTACCAATTAAGGGATTGTGAATATTATAAAACGCTGACTATGCCTATACACAAGATGAATTAGACGATTCTTCAGCAAGGAATGGAGTTGCTATGGTAAAAACGAAGAGAGGAGGTTCCAGGTGGGAGGGAAGAGTCTACCTAATTGTGCCAAATATACCATGTAACATAGTGCTGTTACAATAAGGCACTAAACCTCCCAAAAATATTTACAAGCAGTAAAGAAACTGATGAATATTGAATCTGAGACAGTTTAGAGGAAGGTAATACCGCTACCATTACGCTTAAAAGAGGTCCCAAAAACAAAAAGTGAGGGATGAAATCTTACTATCTCAACGTTCAACAATCTTGGAAGCGGAAACTCGAGACAACCTTGAAGCTTGAAGAGATAAAGAGGCTACCAGGGTGAAGGAAGATGAGGGATCATGGAATCTTGTTGAAGGAATCGCAGGGGTAGGACCGTAGGGATGATAAGAATTGAAAGAAATATAGGCTTCCGCTTTTAAGAAAGTGAAGAGCCAATGTCTGTGTTGTCACAAAATAATAATTAGAAACAAAACTATAAATTATGATCAATTATTGATATAATAGTAGACAGTAATAATTCTGAGGGCATTCGCGTATACTGTACATGAATAAATCTGAGTGGATCGACATGCATGCAGTGTCCGTGCTATTGCGAAAGCGTGTGGTAAAGAAGGAATGATTCGCGCAAATGCATAGTATAGGAAGTGCGTGGTTGTGGGTGTGTGTGTACGGTATGTGCCTATGTGGGGTGGTAATGTGTGTGTGGTGGCAATCCCTTCACAAGGTCACCCACACAGCCCCTCCCACACCTTTGTTTTGTCTTGGTTAAGCTGCGACTACCCCTCACCTACCCCCGTCCTCACTTAAAACTCTCTTCCTCTAATCCTCTGTTAAAGGAATTCTCTTTCTCTCACGTCAATATACTCCAAAAAGTCCCACACTCCACTTTAATGAGATTGCACTTGGCCATAAATATTATAGGGATCCTACTTAGTCTCATGCATAGGCTAATATATATATATATATATATATATATATATATATATATATCCTTGTCCACAAAATGAAAATAAATTATACCGGTATTTGCAAAATAGAAATATACGGTACTCGCCCAAACAAGTGGGTGGAAGGCTTTCATGGTTGGCTCAGGTCCGAAGAGGAGCCCATATTTCAAAGTTTTGTCCACAACTTTGCATGGAAGTGCCGCACCCCTGCGGGGCGTACGCTGAGCAGAAATGCCAGCGAATACACATGCAAAACCAAAAAGGCCATTAATAACTAAATATTGGTGAATTGTATTAATCACCAAAACAAGTAATTTATTACTATTTGTTGAAGCTTAACAATGAGGCAACTGCTTCTTTGCTGAATAAACCGGTCTGTAAGTACTCAAGGAGTTAAAAGTTACAAGAAAACAGTAGTAAGGAACCGTATAGCCTAGGCCTAATAGGAATATATTCTTAATTTCAGTATTTGCAACAGTAAAAATTTAATTATGACTGATTCTTTACACAGCAGATAAGCGCAAAATTTACACCTAACCTCAGAGATGCACACCTTAGCATTTTTTTTTTTTCGGCTAACTTTCACTGTTGTTCCCTGTCCTATATCGTCAGTTCATTGACTGATCCATAGAGGACCTGGAGAGGACCTGCAGAGGAAGGCGAAGTGTGGCTGTCTCCTTTCATTATATTTCCAAGGACGGGAGGAGGGCAGCTATTATGCTCCTCGTTCCTCCCGCTCCCTCATTTGTCCCAAGTGTCTGCCTCTTCCTGCTTACCTCAGCCTATGTACAGTCACGATCAAAAGTCCTGTCTCTGGTGAATTAATGTGAACCAATAATACAAATCAACGGCTATGGTTTTACATAATTTATCAAGGCCGTTTCATTCATAAGTGTTGACAGGACAATTGAGCGTGACCGTACCTATTAATTTTTAAAAGTCATCTAACCTATCATTGTACTTTGGTTTAATTAACATTTTCTCCACACAATTATTTGCAGTTGAATAGTTAGGCCTAACGAGATAATGTTAAATGGTGTGCATTATATGTTCGTATAATGGAAATTCCTTCCATTATCTTAAAGGATCCACACGATAAACTAACCGGGTACTGGTCTCACAAGACTCACAACGCGTGTGTTAGAATCGATTATTGGAAGATTGTTTACACCCAGAACAATTCCCCGTTTTATGCTTTGGTCACCGTTAAGAACATCAGAGAAGGAGTTACCTAACTTTACGAAATTTCATTCCATGTATGACACACAACCCACGAATGAAGCAACATATAAAATGGCATGTTAACAAAGTGTGCACATCAATCAAATTAACTCCACTGGATGCCACATTAATGCAATTTCCTCCATCCTAACCCCACTTTATGGTTCTCATCGTCGTATTATATATATATATATATATATATATATATATATATATTGTGGCCAGGGAATAGGCTACACATGAATTTTTATAGTTTAAGAGGGCAAATTACGAGGGGAATAAAGGTGCCAATGTAAATTTATAAAAAGTCTGCAAAGATATATTGGGTTGTTTGTCTCCCTCAAATTCCAGGTTTCATAACTTTCCAAACCGTCTCAAGACTTTTGCTTGTGTTTCCAGCAACAGAAAAGAATTATGGAATTGTAGTGGTGTGTGTGTGTTGTGATGCACTACACACGCCTTATTGAATCAGATGTTTGCTGTTTATATTGCGAGAAACTTCAACAGGTAAATAAGGAGTGACCCATTTGAAGGTCCGCTCTCTCCTCCAATTTGTTTTGTTCATGTGACTTTCTCAATAAATTGATTAATTATTTTTACATTACTTTATCTATACCTTTCCGCCAACAACGTGTAGTCTCACGACATCATAAGCTTATACACTATATTATATAGGAAGTATGTATGTAGGCTAGGCCTACATAAGTGTTCTATCACCACCATAAGTCATGCAAAGTAGTGTAAGCTCCCAATACGTTATACGAATGTAACAAGATACTTTATGAGTATCATAAACTTGGCGTAACTGTTGATAAAGTAAAGTAACTATGATTATGGATATGTTTTGTCGATAAGCTAGCTTACCTTTTGGCCGGCCCGACAATGATCGAGTTTTTTCTCTCGTTTGTAACAGTTAGATCCACAGCAAACGCTATTTCTGGCTTATTGGCATGCCGCAAACTATTCACAGATCATACCAGGTACAATACATGTATCTGTAATCACTCTTTAACACCATGCAAAGGTCTCACAAGAGGCAATATTACAAGTCAGTCATCACACAGTCCGTCACCTACTCGCTCCTCCACTGCTCAATGTGTACTGGTTGGGTTGGGTTGGCCACTCTGACTCTGTAGCCACCACTCTGGTCTCCGTGGCTCTGCTCCGCCGGGGCACGCCCACAATCCCACTTGTGCCTCGCGGCTCTCACTCGCCAGACGCAGCTCAACCCAACATCAAAAGAGAGAACGGAGGTGAGTGGAATTTAGTATGGTGGACTATAATTAAAATTCACATGTCAATCAGTTTTTTTTCCTCCAGTAGTATCGATATTTGGGGCTGAACCTACGTATATATTCTTTTTTATTTACGCAACAATGAACCAAGACCGTTTATAAGGTAAGTAATATCTTAACTTTCTTCCACTTACCTTTTCTCTCTATAAAATAACCACAATGGCCCGATATTACATTAAACTGGCATCTAACTTATTGTATAGAGAAATATGTACGGCACCTGAGGATACATTCGTACTTTATGTATGAAATTATTACTTTTCAATTAAAAGCAGCCACACATTGTTGCCATTTAACTATTGTATCATTTGAGATAGTTATTTTCCCTGCCTTTTGTGCAATATCTAATCACATTCACCATCAGTATATCATTTACTTTATCATTAAATTTTCTAATGGTATGTAATTTATATGCCCAGGCAACGTGATGGCCAACTTAGCACCCATCATTACCATTACATTATTAGAACACCATTACTTTAATTTGGAGTCCCTTGCATTTCACTGAACCCATTCTATACACATCTTCACTACCCTTCCTAGTCCCTTGTATTTCACCCAACCCATTCTATACACATCTTCACTAACTTTCTAAACCTCATTCATTTCACTGAACCCTTTCCGTGTACCAGTGTACCAGTATCGTTAGTGAATATACCTACCTGACTTACATCTTCACGAACTTCCTCCCTCCCATCCATATATTCCCATTGTCATTATAGTCTCAAACCTTTCCAAAATGTACAGCACAGTCTCATACATTTTTTTCAATGTGTACGGTTGGCCACAGGAATTAGTACACAGCTAGGCTATTTGGAAAAAGATGTTATTATTCTGGAAGTACTGCAATGAATGGTCTACCAAGTGACTCGGTGATTGCAAAACAACAAATCATAATAATAGTATGTTTGCATTACAGTTCCATAGCCTTACATATGCGGTTCGCTGTAAACACTTGAAAATTACAACGTGTGTACGAATTCTTGTGACCAGTAGTACACATCTTCACTCATCTCCGTTCCAAATAATATCATTTCACTCATCTCCCCCTCGTTCCATATAATATATCTTCCTTCACTCATTCATTACCTTCCACTTATCTTCACTAATTTTCCATATATTCCTCTTTGTTTCCACCAGCTCCTCCACAGCATAAAATTATTAGATGTTTGCATCCGGCTTTAAGTACTTGGTAGCTCATTCTTCCTAATAAAGTTCATTGGCTGCACCTTTTTTTCTTTGTATCATGTGTGACTTTGTTTCCCTGCATGGCAAATGTCTGGCAGGTGTGGGTGGTGTCGGCTGTGTTGTAGACCATCCTTTTCATGAGACCTGTCTATGATGTCATGCAGGACGATATCAAGAAGCTCACTGGCCTGGAAGAGGGGATGGTGTCCTTCCAGCTCTCTGTGGCAGACTTGTGGCCGCTCCTGCTTGGCTTTCTGGCTGTACTTATAACCAGTGACAGGTGTCTCAATTCTAGTGTAATAGGCATCATCTTTAGTTTTGTGGTTCCTATTGGTCATTTCTTATTTTTTGCTGGTGTTGTGAATCGATCAATTTAGCTGTTGTTTCTAGGCAGAATTCTGGAATCCTTGGGGATGGTTTTTGCTCAAAATGTGGCTCTGTTGCCTCTTTGGCGACGAGGTCTGAGCTCCAATAACTCTACCATCCTCTTCGCCTTCAACGTGGCCATCACGTGCTTCTCAAGGGCTGCAGGCTTGTGGTTGTACAAATGGTTGCACGTGGATCTAGGATATTAGCTCACAGATATTCAGGGTCTCTTCTGCATCTCCAGCCCCCTTTATCCCTTCATGTACATCGTGATGGTCCATGTCTTGATGAAAGAAGTGCCTGCTAGTGTCACGATGTCACAAGTCGATATCCTCATTGACAGAGTAAAAAATGCAGTAGCAATTCAGCTTTCACTGCCTTGGTACTACTGGAGCATGATGGTGGCGGCGGGTCTCTTTAACGCGGTCAGCCTTTCCTACGACGACTACACTCTACTGCCGCAGGTGTTTCGCGAAATTGACAACCCAATAAAGATAGGGTTAGTGGAAACTAGCGGGTACGCGTTCCTGGGAGTGGTGGGCTTGTGCATCACATGGCTGTACTACGGGAAGGATTAGTGCCACCAGAACCCACGTCTCACAGTCATGATGCTGTCCCTGCTATTAGGTTTACGTCTGACAGGGTTCTTATACATGGGAGCTAAGGTGCTTAACCTAATACAGGGATGTAGCAAATACTTGTGTGAGGTGGGATTACAGGTGGCGCTTAACATAGGTTCTGTCCTGTTCGACATGTGGGCTGAACCTCATCTGGTAGGTTTGGTGCACGACGGGGAAGCTCTGGAGGCCTTGGTGCTGGGCCTACTAACCTCCCTCACCGGTGTACTCGCCCTCATCCTTGTCCATCTTCTGTACGTGGTAGAGAGCTGGAGCAAAAAGCTAGATATTGCTACCCACGTGGGTATCCTGATTTTGGTCTTATTGCTAATGTTCTTCGTATGGAATCTGACCCCATCAGACCTCAAACTGGCATCACAACACACCAAACTGCCTCCACCACCAATCACACCGACCCCACCACACACCACTGCTCTTCATGCTTATGTTAACGAACCCCACCCCAGAACGAATCCAACACAACCTACACAGGCCCCAACTTAGCCAACACTGGCCCTTACTCAGACCCCATAACCCCCCGCATTTGCTCCACAACACATCGCACAAGCTCTACAACGATAAATTTATTGGAACCTTGTTGCATACCTAAGAAAGAGGGAGCAGTGGATTGTACAAAACACAGAATAATTAGTATAATCAGCCAGATGGGGAAAGTAATTGGAGCGAGGATGAAAAACAAGATCGAAGAAAAATCTAACTCAAAAGGAAAGGGAACAAGGAATGGAATATTTGTTGCACTAAGAATGTTAACTGAAAGAGCAATCGAGATTGTTTTGTTGACTTTGAGAATGCTTTCGATACGGTAAAGCCCCTTCCACAAGAGAGGCAAATGACGGCGGGCAGACACTGTTACCAATTTTGTGGGTGGGAGGGGTACAAGTACTGTACAAGTGGCTAAAATGGTTGCCGGGGACTGTTTGATCAGGTAAAAGAAGAGAGAATTACACTCGGTTGCCTGTGCCCGTCGTCTTTTGCCTCTCGAGTGGAAGGGGCTTAAGGCACGAAGAAATTATCGATATGCTAAAATCGATAGGACTGGACTGCAAAGATGTGAGATTTATTGCTAATCTATACTGGGACCAAAAAGCTGCAGTAAGACTGACAAGAAAAGACAGGATGGGTTGAAATAAAGATGTGTGAGGCAGGGTTGTGTTTTGTCACCGGATATATTTTTCTATCTACAGCCAATATGTGATAAGAGAGAAGATTTAGAGGGAATAAAAGTAGGAGGAAGGAGCATCAATAATACAAGGTATGCGGACGACACAGTGCTGATAGCGGATTCAGAGAAGTTACAGACATTAACGGAAAGGTTCGATGTGGCGTGTCAGAAAAGAGGATTAAAAATTAATCTAAAGAAAACTGAAACAATTGGAATAGCAAAAAGGAGAGAAAGATTAGAGGTATATATACGTCCCAACCAGCAAAGAATTAAACAAGTAGAGGGAGTTCTGATGGTAGCACACTCGCCCAGCACGCGAGAGATCCCGGGTTCAATTCCTGGATCAGTGGAATTGTTGGACAACTTTCCCAGCCTCCTGTGTCCCTGTTCACCTAGCAGTAGATAGGTACCCAGCTGTAAGAGCAAGGATAGCAACCTTATAGGCTGTTGTTGTTGTTGTAGTTCCCCAGACTGTCTGGGGAACAACAACAACCACCACCTTATAGGCTGGGGGAAGATGTGTTGATGTAAACTACCCAGCACACTTTTCAGCTAGCCACCACTCACTGGTGGCAGGTGGTGTGTTGATGTAAAACTACCCAGCACTCTTCTCAACATACTGGTGAGGGCTGTTCTATCCAGAAATGCTGAATCCGGCATCACACCCTGGCCTGTCCTGTCTCTCTCTTACCATTTCTCATTCCTTTTGGGTAGCCGACGAGATCGCCCGATTGGGTGGCACAGCAAGGAAGACTACAGATGGTGGGTTTGTTGGCTCAGGGGTAACATGCCCGTTGCCCTCTTCTGTTGCCTTCGAAGAATCAGATCTCATTATCACTCTGACTACCATTTGGAGGTCTGAGCGGCTTCGGTCAACCAGACTCAGGACTGCTCAGCCAGACAGTCTGGGGAACTAGAACAACAACAACAGGAGAAAGAAATTCACATATTTAGGAAGCGAGATATCAGAAGACGCAGACTGTGAAACTGATTTTAGGGAAAAAAAAACAAGTCCTTTTAGCAAAAGCGGCCTATATTAAAATGAAGAGAGATCTTATCAACATCAATATGAATATTAGAATACGAAAAAAAAAATTAAAATGTTTTATATGGTAAAGGTTGACATATGGATGAGAGACATGGGCGATTAAGAAAAAACTAGAGAAAAAGTTAGAGGCTGCCGAGATGTGGTAATGCCGAAGATACTGTGGATAGATAGAGTAAGAAATGAAGAAGTGTTGAGAAGAATGGATGTGGCGCGGGAACTGATGACGCACTTAAGGAGACAAATGAGGTTTTCTGGGTCACATCTTGCGTGCGAGTTGAGGAATCGGAGAGGGATTGTCTGTGGGGAAGGATAGATGGATCAAGAGATGGAGGAAGACAGAATTAAGTACAGTCTGCGAAAATAGTTGGGAGAAGAATGGACGGTGGCACGGCTGGTTGATCCGACATGGGACAGAGAGATATGGCGCTCCATGGTCGCCGACGTCACCCGACTATAGTCTTTTTGAAATATACCGAGCGCTGAGGCGTTGGCGGTTGGGATGTTTTTCCCTCCCGCAATGCTACCAAATCAGACCAATACACTTCACTCACTCTCTCATATCAGCTATTTACTAATGTTAAATTAATCTAAATTACTGCGTATACATTTACTTCACTACTAAGGCCATGTAGGTATATGAAAGTATCATTCGCTTCTCATATTAACAATGATAATATATATATGTATCACAACACTGGGCAGAATATTCTTTCGACGTTGTCGGTGCACCTAGGGTGAGTGTGTATTCAGTGATGTGTGTGTATTCAGTGATAAGTGCGTAAGCTCCACCTGTCAAACTCGGGTCACTACAGTCACTTTTCCTCTGGCTGTCACTCAAGATGGAGCGCACCTCTGCTACTCGCTATCATGTTTTACATAGTCGAGAAAGAGAGAACTTATTTATGTAAATAAGTACTTTTTAGAAGAGAAAGCAAATAGAGGACCTATTACTGCACCATCACGAGCAGTGGTGGTGAGGAATAAAAGTCGAAACAAGCTAAAAATTATGTTATATCCTCAGAAAAGTGTCGCATTTATAATACAACATAATGTGTCAACAGAGAAGGAAAGATATACTTTTATGTTTTGTTGTTAACGGCAAGCGATATATAGGCAACAGAGAGAGAGAGAGAGAGAGAGAGAACAGGCTGTGTTTTAGCGAGGGCTGGCTGTCATTATTAATGAGGATCTAATCCCATAATTGTCCAGAAGAGATCTGGCAACATAGCAGTCAGGTAAATCTCGGAAGTGGCCAACGTCTCAGCGATCGGTATATTTGGCCGAAAGAAAAATGTTCCTGGGCCAACACCCATCAGACCTAAACAAAGAACAACCACTTTCTTTGTCGTGTAAACAGACTAATAAGAAAAGTCGCCTTACATCGAAAGTAATGAAAATGCTTATTACATAAAAACGAAACCATACAACCGTGTGTGTACAGAATAAAAACTTTGTATGTGTATATGCGCGTGCGCGTTTTTAACTTTTAATGACTACCTGGGCCTCGGCAACGGGCTTCACGAAGCCCAATAAACGAGTCATTTCTGTATTCAGTCTTTTTTCTCTCCCTCCCTCTCCTTTTCTATTCCTGGATTTTCATAAATCTATCTTACGCACAATTATAAAAATATATGCTGTTAAGAAAAGAACAAAATAATACCATTTTTGTTTTATTAATATTCCTCCATACACCCTCAATACTCAAAAACTAAGTGTAAAAAATAGTATTATATATATATACTGTAGATAAGAAACCCATAAATCAATAATACAACATACATGATTATTAGGTTGGTTAGTATAAAGTAATCCCTCACATATCTCTCATTTGGTTTATCCTTTAACAGCAAATTTTGGATTTGGAACGCATTGTCCCTCATGGTTTTTGTCCAGAGTGATTCAAGGAACTTTGTTCCGAGAGGTCTCCTCAGCAACCTCCTGGCAGGTCCCAGTTGCGGTCCCCTGGGAGTCCTGGCTCTTCCCCCCACAGTACACTTCAGCTTCTTTTTGGTGTTGCTTGTTCCCCGCAGCGCCCCCTCGATGGTTTGGGACACTTTCCTCTTCCACACGACAGTTCTGGTTATTCTCTTCACCTTCCTTTTTGGCAATACCCTTATCGTCCACGTCTGTATCAGACCTGTACTCCAGGCTGTCAGTCGTAGATTCGTTGGAAGGCTGAAATGAAAATGATCGAAAACTATACCATCCTGAAGAGAACAGGGCTATTCCCTATAAAGAGAACAGGGCTATTCCCTATAAAGAGAACAGGGCTATTCCCTATAAAGAGAACAGGGCTATTCCCTATAAAGAGAACAGGGCTATTCCCTATAAAGAGAACAGGGCTATTCCCTATAAAGAGAACAGGGCTATTCCCTATAAAGAGAACAGGGCTATTCCCTATAAAGAGAACAGGGCTATTCCCTATAAAGAGAACAGGGCTATTCCCTATAAAGAGAACAGGGCTATTCCCTATAAAGAGAACAGGGCTATTCCCTATAAAGAGAACAGGGCTATTCCCTATAAAGAGAACAGGGCTATTCCCTATAAAGAGAACAGGGCTATTCCCTATAAAGAGAACAGGGCTATTCCCTATAAAGAGAACAGGGCTATTCCCTATAAAGAGAACAGGGCTATTCCCTATAAAGAGAACAGGGCTATTCCCTATAAAGAGAACAGGGCTATTCCCTATAAAGAGAACAGGGCTATTCAAAATCATTTACCATATTTCAATACAATTAAAAAAGCGATCAATTAAAAGAATAAACTCTGTGCGATTTCCCTTAGTTAAAATAGCAACATTGAATATACAGTAGTAGATGGTAAATTTTCTCTAATAGTCGCCCCAGCATGTCTGTAGTTACTGCCAACAATAGTAACAATGCTAGTTTTGAGCTTATCCACGTAAGTGGGCAAAGGTGACACGTACAGTCGGCAAAAAAAGTATCAACACCACCCTTATGGACAGTGATATGTAGTGTTGGTGTTCCTGATTACAGATAAGCCACTCAGACACTTTCAGTATTTAATAATAATGAATTACAAATAGTAATTCACTTATAATTCTTTCCCTAATTAAAGAATATTAAAATTTTCATGAATGGTAATAAAAGTTAGGTTTGGTAATGAGGCCAATTTCAAATCTGGCAACCCACACATCAAGAGTACCAACCTTACTGTGAAAGATTTTTTAATTTCAATGTAAGAGTGGTGTGGATACTTTTTTTGCCGACTGACCTACATTCTAGAACAAAGTTCTTGTGGCAATAAAATCACAAAAAGATCATACAAGTATAATGAAAATTGATCTTAGCATATTATATCCAGGCAAAAACAAATTTCAGTAATTACTCCGATACTCGAATTGTACATCAATTGGGCAGGCATTATGAAAGTCCTGAAATTCTAAGTTAATGAGCAGCATGCAGACATGAACGGAATTTCAAAGCTACAATCAATGGAATATACGATTCGGTCAAGGAGGGAGACCGGCAATTATTACTATTGTGTATAAAACGAGGCAATTATCAGACATTAGTAAATTATTAAAAATGAATGAGTGATACAAGGCTGACACTGACCACATAGTCCTGGTCTTGATCCGAATGGTAGTTGGAGACGATATGCTGTAGCTCGCAAGACATGCAACATTCATCATCGCTGCTCGAATCTTCACGTTCTTTCCTTTTCTGAAGGAGGGGAAGTTTCTAATATTCATATTGCCCTACACGCTACATTAGACACTAAGCATCAAGATTCGTCCATCGAAGCGAATTTTTGTCAAAGTGTTCCGTGAAATTTGAATTTACAACGCACGTTACTGTATTCAGTTTAACCCATTTTCTTACCCTAGTAAAATACCTATTGGGACATTGGTGAGTTTCACGGGCTGCAGCTGTCCATGTAGAGTATGGTAATTTATTCCACAACCAAGACGACGTCCACCACCATCCGCTACTTTTTCTGTGGGTACCCTGAGGAAAATACTGTATATGTACTGTAAATTAGGAAACCAGTTTTGAAAGATCAGCGTTTAAAATATTAACATAATTATCATAAAATTCACTCGTTAAAGGAGTCTGATTTCCTATTCCATGTACAATTGAAGACAAAATTCCTGGTGGAATGTATGTGTATAAGTAGGCTATAGATATATATATGTCATCACAAAAATACTCGAAGCTTCAGAATCTGTCTGATGCAAGACTAACAAGGTGGAAAAGAACTTCTGACCGAAACTGTACATGGTATAAGGCATGCGAAGATCTCGAATATAAATGAAAATATTTATACCTGTATGACCTCGTGACACTAATTTGTAGACTCACTTTGTCGAGTTTACCGTCGGTGTCGTACTCTGATGCGCCCCACTCCCGCCACTCCTGTACTGCCTCACGACTCTTCTCCAGGTAGATGCTCTGTCGACATGTCAGACCTTTAAACTCTCACTTGCACTGTCCCATGTAGAGTCTCTTACAATTATATATATCGCAACATGTAAACATACAGGTGGGCACCGACAGCTCCCTTTGGGTAGAATGCATGAGTGATAAAATTTTAAGTAGTTAAATCAAGTAACACATTGTGTTATACTAGTCACGACACAGATAATGAGTAACTTATACCAACACAAAAAGGTCATGACTTGAAACCATATTTACCTAACATCAAACAATAATATTAGACAGGAATGAATTCACAGGCACCCAGAAAGCTTTGATAAGACAAGAAGTTGATATGGCACAAATGAATCAATTTACCGTGTTTGCGAGAGTGGAGTTTAATACGAGGATGTAGCTAGCGGGTAGTGCAGTTCGGGCCATGTGCGACCACATCCTGTGACCTAGTTAAGGGTAGGGGTAAAGGAATTTTAGCTTTTGAACTGCATGGATATAAAACATTTAACTCAGAGCCTATGATTTATACTCTTAATTCCTATACCCGAATAATCCAAGGAAGTTCCGTATGTGACTACACTGCCCAGAGCCTTGGGAGTGGCTTCAACGCAAAATAATCAGTTTGCTTTTGGTCACTGTATGCAATATCAGCAAACAGTAATGTATCAAGGTTCACAAAAATTCTTTCTCTCGGCCATCCGCAATACGACTGAATTCTGAGGTTCGATCGATGAAGCAGAGTTCGAAATTTACCAATTGTTTAGTTGACCGAACCATAGAGGATTCAGTTATATTGTGGCTGTCTGAGGGAATGCTTTTTTTGCACCAATAAAATGAAAAATACCTCCTGGATATCGTGGGCCTCGTGGCAAAGAAGAGACCTGACGGGTCAAGTTCATGACTGGACCTTTGTAGTCCGGGATGCTACTGTTATTACAGTATTTATGTTTCCAGCCTACAAGGATCACCTGCCTATTGGCATGCTTGCACATACGTCAATACAACTTTATTTTGCACAAGACAGTTTCACGCAGAGTTATACACAAATCCGAATAAAGTAGTATACATGTATTACGGGAACCCGGAGGTTGGTACAGTCATGGTCAATAGTCCTGTAACGCCTTCCAATGAGATGGCTTCGTAAGATGATCCGAAACTATAGTAGCCGTTGGTCTCTGCAGTATTGGTTCATAAGATTTAATCAAATGGCTCGCTTTTATTCACCAGGTTGCAGGACTTTTAACCATGACTGTACAGCTAGGGCAAGATCCCCCTGCCTGCCACCCCCTGACAGAGCCCATTAATTCTACTCTTAAGGGTACGAAATATGAATCTCTGATAAAGTCTATAATGCAAGCGAATCCACTTTCAGTTTATTATACAAGCGATTAAGCTTACCAGTTATCATGAGACTGCAACACACACCCTCGGCTGTACCGAGAACTGCTTCCGTGGCCGAGCAGGTAATCTGGACTACAGAAAGACTGGCTATCGTTTTTCGACCTTGCTGAACCGTAGACTGGAGATGTTCCTGCGCCTCCATTAGAAAGACACAGATAAGTGGAAAGACAGAACATACAATCCTTGAAATAGAAAAAAATAGACTGGGAATGGAATACTGCATTTGTAGGCACGTATACTCAAACCTTAATTTCCAATCCTTCCTAATTTACATTGGAAAACTAACTACATTATTCTCTACTCTAGTTTTAGCAACATATCGGCAAATAAAATTATTAATTGCAATGCCTTCTAGAGAACTAGACCATACAAGCCATGTAGTCTGGTAAGGGTACAGGATGGCACCACCGTTCCTTACAAGGTTCACATACAGTGACAAATCTTTATCCTTACCATTGGAGGAGATCCAAGGTGGAGAAAAAAAAATGAAAAAACTAAGACTATAAATATAAATTATATCATCAATTGACAAATATGGGTAACTTGATTTGGACTTACCTGGTCACTGGTTGCACAAATAATGGGGAACGTTTTCTTGAACTTGTCAATAGCCTGTACACCCCAGCCATCCACAGTTTTCACTGAAATGAATTCCAGTCATAAAAATTGCTACTTCAGTATCAGGAGAGGGTTGCATTACTTCAGAGACTTCTATTGTTTTGAAACGTTCCTAGCAATTATGAACAACATCTCGGTTTCCTGTATCCTTTCCCTTATAGACGTTATGCAAAAGTACTATGCTAAAATATATATAAAATGCTATGATCCCTTCACTTTTGCAGACCGAAAGTTGCAGTAATAATTTATCGTACAAGTGAATACCTACTTTTTATTCTTGACAAATATTAGAATAATCATCTAATGACATTGTATAAACACATTATCTCACCTGTGTAGTTGACTGGGGAGAGGAACTTTGCTTGGCGAGCTAATATGGTGACGGAGGACAGTCCCACACTTGTCAACTTCTCATAGAACGGCACAACTTCACATAGAAACTCATGGGTCGCGCTGACCTAACCATAAGAAATGATAATATACTGGGCATTCACACATCACTAGAGAATGAAAATAATTATCTAGTGAAATATAACCACTTAACCAGTTAATAATTTTAGGTTTTGGACAGTTCTATGGACTTTAAACTAAATCATAGGATACATGTTACTAGTTTTAGTAGGACAGGCTAAATAATATTGCATTCTGTGAATGATGGGAGACATTACTGCCTATAGCAACAACCATTTAATTTCGCTAAGGTACAGTACTGCCAAATGTAAAACTCGTGTCGTGCGTGATTGGACTACGCGTAATTTAAAGAATTTTTTTCATACTAAACACACCAAGAATGCACACACTTATAAATTTGTTAAAAATATACCACCATATAACCATGAAAATTATAAAGAATGTACTACTGTGTGGCATCATCAACATTGCATATTGCAAGAACACATGATTTGAATCACAGAGCTTCATACGCCTCCAAAATGTTAAAACTTTGAGTTACCATTACAGTTCCACAGATATGATGGCTTGGTGAAAAAAAAAGCATAATTATATCACAAACATAATGTGATGAAGTGGACAATGCTCACCTTCATTGCTGCGGAGGTAATCAAAGGCAAGCTGCTGACCTCCCCGACAAATGTCCTGGATGGTGTGGAATGGCTGATACCAATGGTTCCACAGCTGGTCGACTGGGACTCCATGACTTGTCTGCTCTGCCTGGTGCTGGTCAGCCAAACAATGGTCACCTGCCCACCGCACACCAAGTCATCTCTTCACGAGTTGCTACACCGTTTGCCATTGGTTGGCTTCTGTCTGAGACCTGTCCAATCAGTGGAAATATTTCGCCGAACTGCTCAACGCAAGTGTTATTATTGACTCTTGAGAGGTCCCGAGAGTATTGAGTGCTTCATGTGTGTCGCACTAATTGGAGACAGTGGAGCTTCAAGGTGTTGGTTGCTTCATATCGGCTCCACTAAATGACGACACTTTATTATTTTATTCACATCACAGTCTGGAAAGAGCTTGTATACCGTCATTCACATATCTAGGAATTTGGTCGAGCATCTCTTATGCTATGATCTGGTGAAGATACAAGAGGTATTTTTTGACGTGTCGTCGTAGCCAGAATACTTGATGAGCAGCGAAAACATCAGATCACCCCAAATAAAAAATAATATAGTTTAGCGTGGTCCTGTGGGAGGAGCATTTCGGGGTCTGTGCATAAGTTAAGAGTCGCCATATCTGTTTGAATCACCGGGAACCTTCATATACTCTAGTTATGAAACATTATTATCAGTCATATGTATTGGGAGCCCTAAACTGTCTTGCAACCCCTCATCTATGTAAGGGTCCAGCGTACTGTAGAATTATGATATAAGGCCGTCTCAAATATGTTAGGGCCTTAAAATGTTGAAAGGGAGATCATCGGCCCTCATTTATATAACGATTGTTCTTCGAGACTTTCAATAATTTCGTTTGGAACGTTATGTACTGTACACCAAAGTTTCAGCCGAGAATGGAAGTGTTCGGGGGAATGGGAAGAAGGAAACTGTCATGGTGTAAATAAATAGGTATCTCTATGAGGGATCCGGGTAGTGGGGTAGCACCCTTTTCTCTTTTCAACTGTCCCTGCTTTCCTTCTTTTGTCTTTGTGATTGTTGTCCTTCCTCTACGTCTCTTTATTCCTTGTGGTACAAGATGCTTCTGGCTTAGCAGTCTTCTTTCTTTCCATTTATAGACAGACCCCATATGGGACAGAGAAATAGGTAGAATGGACTGGACTTAAATGGCCACCCTACCTTCAGCCACTGTTGTTGTTGTGCTCATGGTAGAATAACAGTACTATACACTAACAGTATGCACTCTCTTAGTTCTGCCCAGGGGGGCTTACTTTATTCTTTGTGAATATTAGTTATCCCCCACAGGACCAGAATAAAGATTGTTGTAGGATCTGGTCACATTCTAGTGGATTTGACGAGATCTGCCCACATCGATTAAAAATTCCATGTGAGTTATACTGCAACCTCCAGGAGGCTTTTTTTTTTTTTTTTTTTTCATTACTGTGTGGACCGCCAGCACACAGGGGGTGCTTTATCCCTTTGCATGCAGCAGTCTAAACTCCCTCCCCCTTTATGGTCCCTTCAGGGCTGGTCTCATGGAAGGTGTGGCCCCACTAGCAGCTCTTGTGGTAACGTGGACTTGGGCCTACAGCACTGGCTGTGGGATCAAAAACCTTCCCCCCAATCTCCCTGGCGGTCGGAGGACCTCAGACTCCCTGGTCCAGTAAGCTCTGGTCTCATTTCCCTGAGATGTGCTTCGGTATATAAGGCCAGTCCCTCCTTTATTTTATTTTTTTTTTTTTTTCACTGCTACCAGAGCGTACCGGGGGTCTGTGAGGCAGGAGGTTGTGCTGGCCGCAGCTACGTCGGCATAGTATCCTCACCCATCTGATGGCTTGTATTTACCTTTGTCAAACTACAGCCACATGTTTTAAACTATTTTGAATTCAATCTATTTTTACCCCTCTACAGTATTTTTTGTGGCTTTGTTTTAGTGTTCATGTAGTTTCATGTTCATTTGCCCCCTTTGTGTTTTTGCTCAGCGTGGCAGGGTTCTCTGAACTTCCCTACCTTGTGTGTAGAATCCTTAAGCCCACCTTGCCATCTCAGTCTTCTCTCCCATTGTGTCATTTTCTTTTTCCTTAGGAATAACAGCTATATTGGAAAGTTATTTTCTCTCAGGAAAAAGTGTTTTAGCCCCGTTTTGAATCCCATTTATGTGCTTATGCTTACCTTTGTACCCTTTATCATATATTTTTCTTTAATTCGACTTTTTTCTGTATCTTCATCCAGGAGTGTCTGTACCATGCTTTCCGGCTGAACTAGTGTGAAACTTTTGCAGATTCCTCCTTGTACCCTGATTTACAATCAAAGCAAACTTCTCTCCTGCCCTCCATCTTCTCTTACTCCTACTTACAATTACTTTTGCTAGTACACCATAAAGGCCAGAGTGCTGGTATATTCATACACAAATGTCTACATATTTTCTTCAACCATATATTTATGGCTATGTGAATCGTGGTCTATCAGTGGATAATTTTTTGATGGAAAAACACATTAGGAAGCAACAAACCTCTTTCCACTTACCAACTCTCTGCTCCCAACTTTCCCATGCAAATCATTCATCCAGAGAATCCTTCTCTCTTTCATAAAGTAAGTTGTTGTTTTTTTATCTAAATAAAGTATTTACATTTCTGTATTATTGTTTTGGTTATTGTGTCATACTGTATATGACTATCAAAAATTGATCAAAATACAAAAATATTCTAAGTTTGTAAAATAGAGTACGGTCACAGAGCTATACACATAGAGCTCGCCACCCCCCCCCCCCCGGCGTGTCGCCACCGGAAGTGGGTTGGCGGCCATGATGCCTGCCCATCCCCTCAACCCACCAGCCTGTTAGCTTATGCCAGGGTAAGATATTATTTCATTTATTCGGTCTTTTATTGATGATATGGTATATTAACTACATTATAGTGACTCACAATATATGAATAAGTATTTCTTTAACCGATATATTAGTGAATGGCTGATTAAATATAAAAACATTTCGGTCAATAGGTGAAATTAGTTAGATAAACAAAACTATCGTTGGCTCTCATCCACAGTCACCTTCTTATAATATATATATACAACGTACTTAATCTCTATTATGATAAGTATTTTATGTTCACATTGTTCAGTATGTATGTATGTATGTATGTCACACTAGAGTAATATGTGTGTATGTATGCATGTCACACTAGAATATGTGAGTATGTATGTATGTCACACTAGAGTAATATGTATCTATGTATGTCACACTAGAGTAATATGTATGTATGTATGTCACACTAGAGTATTATGTATGTATGTATTTCACACTAGAGTAATATGTATGTATGTATGTATGTTACACTAGAATAATTAATATGTATGTATATATGTCATACTAGAATAATATGTATGTATGTCACACTAGAGTAATATGTATGTTTGTCACACTAGAGTAATATGTATGTATGTATGTAAGGTAAGTGGAGGGAGAGGGAGACAGATTAGTTATATATATTTGTCTTGTTTAATAAACCAGTTTAAGTTTAATTTCTTTGCATAATTTTCCGTATGGACATTATCTCAGCCTTGTTAATTGATTTAACAAAACCTTTATAATTAGATAACAAGATACAATGCATGACAAATCAGGGAAATGTCAATAACTGTGGAAAGAAACATACTATACAAGTACGTACGGGAGTTCAATGGGCAACTATCTATACAATAGAGCGCTCGCCTGTGGTGACACTCCTCCCCTATCTAATAACACAGGGTTAAGCTCTCTATGTTTATAGCTCTGTGAGTACGGTACTTTGGGTGTGGCCAATTTGAAAAATGGCTGCCATTGTCAGCTTGAGGGACTTCAGGAAAATACCCCAATATCCAAATGTATTCAGAATCATTGAAATATATATGCGCCAACATTCACTTCTTTATTATACCAAAATATCTCCGCTAATGCACCCAATATCATCTAACTTATTATAAATTGCAAGTTATATTTGGGACAGCTGATAATTTTTTAATGTCACTGAATTGGAGACTGTTGAAATCCTCATTCCTGACATGCTAAAAAGAAAACACACATTTCAACTGAAAAGAGAGTATTGTGCATCTGATAGGTAATAGGAATCTATTTACTATACTTGGGACTGAAAATGAAGCAATATATAATACTGTATACATCATATTTAATCCTGTACAGTATATATATGGCAGTCAATATCTATCATACTGCAAAGGCAAATATAGAATTATTGTGGGAGATAACTCCTACATTATAATCAATAAAGGATTTTTCCTCGAATTTATATAATTATTTGGTTTTAAAAAGTATTTAAGAAAACATGGATTTTTGAGCATAATTCATGACTTATTGAGAATGAAATGCTCTGGTAAGCATCCAGAAACAAGTGGTACACAATTCTGTAATCAAAAGATGAACAACCAAGCTAGACAGCATCATAAAAAGTGTGTATAAAAAAAGAAAAAAATTAAGGCAATCATCATTACAGCATGTGGATAGTCAGTGGCAGGGAACATTATGAGCATGGCATGGGACATGACTGGGTTTTCAAATAACATCTGTGACAGATCAGTGCCAGGGGACATGAGCAGGATGAGCTGTGGGGGCTAACTTGAAATATCGTGCAGTGTGCTGACCGGAGGCAGTGCCTCCACATGGTTGAATGGAATTGTTGGTCTCCTCTGCTTCACCTACATTTTCTACAGCATCACCACGCATAACAGATATGCATTTCCATATATCCAAGTAATTTGCTGCAAAAGGAAATTATATTAGAAATTGCAATATACATGATAAGAAATACAGTAAGCAGGTAAAAATGTATACAGAACTATACAATAAATGTGGTTCTTTCTTTCTCACACACAAATTTAGAAAAATGTAAGCAAATTCCATAAAAATATAGTGGTGTGAAGAGGGAAATTATTCATGTCCCTAATACTGACATTTAAATGGGGACTTTTTTTTTTGGGGGGGGGGGGTGGACTTTGGAGTCTATGCATCTCTCTAAACACTTCAACAAAACAGATTCCCTACTCATATGTTGAGGTGATTAGTTTCCTGACATAGTGTGGAGGAATCAGTAGCCCTCCAATTGGACTAAGAAGATGGATGACCCCTTCCCCTTTATATGACATATCTGTCGCCTATTCAATTAATTAATTCATCTGAATTATTTCTAACCCTTTAGCAATAATGTAGTTATGTTCACAAGATTTCTTGGAAACATATTTTGAATCCTGCAAGATACTGTGATACACCCTTGGATAATGAACAACATAATTATATCTGTAAAAATTTGCAGTACAAGGGCAAATGTTCATATTTTTCCCACCATACTAAATGCAATTTACTCTTTGAAGTACCTTCAGTTTTATCAAGCAATCTTATTTGGTCACTACTAATATTATAATTATGGGGTAAAAAAACACAATAAAATATAAAATTGTCATCATCCACCGACCAGTTCATTCTCCCCATCTGTTCAATCCCACTGGAGTTAATTATGTAACCTTCAGTTAACCTATAAAGAAACTTAAAAATATAGAGAATAACAGCAAACCATTACATTTCATATTTCAGATAACTACTGTACAGGATAAACAAAAACATAAAAAAAAGAAGTTAATAATAACCTTTCCAGAGGCGAACACAGCCATCATCCCCTGAAGAAGCCAGGATAGTGCCAGTCAAGTTCCAACTGACGCGCCAGACAGTAGAACCATGGTCATCAAACTGTCCCGCTTGACGCACCTCAAAGGATGTCAGGCTACTTTGGCCCTGTGATCCATCCTGCCTATTGGTGGTGTAAAATACAGAAATCAAAAGGGATCTTCAGTAAATCAGAGGTCTCTAATATTCATAGCCATATTAATAGCCTCAGGCATGTTACTGATACTTCTGATCTGTGATGGGTGCATAATGAAAAAAAAAATGATTAATATTCAGTAATCAACTTGTTAGTGTGTACCAACAGCAGTTGCTGTAACCAATACCTGGTATATCATCCAGTGGAAGGCTATTCAAAGATCCAATGACAAGTGTACAGGATGGTAGAAATATTTTAAGGAAGCTGAAGGAAAGTAGAGTATCAAGGAAGGGTACTGTAGTGTGTTAACATATGACTGAGATTGAGCAAAGCAGGACAGGCACATCATAGGATGTATGAGGTGAATCATGAAGGCAAGAAATGTATACTGTGGTGAAATGGAAACAGTGAAACAGCATAATCCTATTGGGGCAGTGGAAATCAGTAACAAGAAATGCTATTAGTAAGTACTGCAAACATACAAACATTTACAAAGATTAAGATTATAAAAAAAAAAAAAAAAAAAAAAAAACTCACTTTGTAGGCTTGAGTGCAATAACCCTAACATCCTTGGAGGCAATGCCCAGAAGGTGGTAGGAGCGTCCAAGGTTGGGAGCAAAGGCCAGGTCATGCACCGGCTCAGTCACTGTCACCAGTGTCTCTACTCGGGTCCACTTGTGTGTATTGGCTGAGAACTCGTAGATGAACACTTTCCCACCAGAGGCAGGATTGGGATCATCACTCCCGACTGCTATCAATGGTGCATGTAACCTGAATATCAATGTGAAATTGGAAAGTTGTGTCATGGGGCTCAATCTGGAAATGTAAATTTATAACAACAGCTCTAGCAATATAAAAAGAAAAGTGTTTTTAAAGAGACAGCAGTAAAGGTATGAATTGGGCAAAAACAAAAGTGTTAGATAAGCAGGGAGCTATCAGTTGTGGGTACAAGAGCTGAAACTCCAGTAATTTCAGAGCAAAATTCAGATATTTCGTTCATCTTCTCATTGCTTTGAGCAAAATGGGCATTACTGTATTGTATTACATTACACACCAATAATTGTACAATAGGCACATGATAGCCCTAAAGAGGGTGAGCACATGCCTTGAGTCCTACTCCAGACAATTTTGCTTTGGTTTGAGGATATCTGAAATACCCAGAAAATTTTTCACATGTCATACCTTCTCACAAATGACCTAGCTAAGGAAGCCTAGCCTCAAGATCTTACATCCTCCCTTTTCATTCTCACGCTGCCAGACATCTATTCTCCTCTCTCCTTTCTTACTTCTCTCCTGAATAATTTCTTACTTTCCCTAAATTTCTAACCCAGTCCCTGCCAAACTCCTCATCCACTCCCTCTCCTTTTGGTCTCTTTCACTAACATCTTGACTTGCATCTTACATGATTTTACCTCCTCTGGCAAATAATATTCCTCCTTCCAACCCCTCCCACATTACACTCTCCCTTCCAGCTCCACACTCCTTCACCCCTCACCCCTTCAATTGCGATTTTATCACATTTTGCACACCTAATGTTATTCTTTTAAAGCTTTCCACAACCTTTCGCCTCATCCACCATTCTATTTACGTTTATGGTAACCACTTTCAAGTATTCCATCTCCTCTCTGTCCCCTACAGGGCAGCGTGAAAACCTCTCCACCTACATCTACAACTGTCTGCCCCTTTGCTGAGAACCCATTCGTGACATGCAAAACAAATGTAGTACTCATTCCTGGAAAGACATGGGCCATCAGAATTGTCCAATTACACTACAAACAAGTTGAAAGAATTAAAAATGCCATGTACAGTCGGCAAAAAAAGTGTTGTTTCCATCCCTTTAACAGTGTGATATAATGTTGGTACGCCTGACTGGCGAGTGTCGTACCTCTGCCACCCTCCCGGTCCCTCCGGCCTCTGTATCCCTGGGCCCTGGCCACTGCCCCTCAGTGTGTTATGGGCAGGTAAGAAGGAATGACGTTCTTTCACCCAGTGCTATTTTTTCTGGGTATTTCACGGTTATTCTTGTTCTAAAATACTCAAATGTATTTCCTTATGTTTAATAATGAATAGTTAAATAGTAAGAGTTCTTGAACACTCAAAATTTAATTTAAAATCAGCTAAACTTTTGATATAAAAATGTTGTCACTGCTGGGGCAAAGACGATATGCATCCAGCATGTCCTGGATGACACGAGGCACCAGCTGCCCAGTCGGCAGAGTACCAACCTTACACCGCTTACCCATGTTAAAATTAACGTAGGGGTGGTAACGAAATTTTTTTTGCAGACTGTACCTCTTAAGACGTAATAAATTTCACCTAAACATCTTCATTAAATCTGACCTGGAAGGTGAGGGATTCCATGATATACAGGAGCACTGCAGCTTGCAGTTGATTTCATAGTGTGGGGACCACTGGTTCAGGTTCATAACATCTGGAGCTTCATATATCCTCACCTGGGTATTATACACAAACAATGTTCATATGAAACACAGGCATAATAACCCCAATTGTCAAAATACATGTACAGTATTATATCTCCTAAACCTATTGTGAATTACTAAAAAAGAGATTTACTGTTCAATATTTTATTGCCAACAATCACGCGGATGATATTATTGATGTTCTCAGAGAGGAAAGTAGCAAGGATTATAAAATTTCTCATCATAAAGTATTTCCTACATTTTTCTGCCAAACAATGCAGTTATCCCTACCAAGATTTTGTTTCATCACCCTGTGCAATATACCACAAACGTCATGGTTGAGGTAGCACCTTGAGGTTGAGGTGACTAGTATGTATCCACATACTGTACCTGTACCACTGTTTACCAAAATGTCCCCAGATGACCCCATAATGAAACGCACTTGTCCATGAATTATACCTAATAATACAAAATGAAAGTAACAACAAATTTGAAACCAAAGACCAACTACCCAACTTCAACACAATCATACAAAACTCAGGAAAACTACTTATCCCTAGAAGAATCAGCCCAAGACACAGGCTGGTTGGCAAATTATGCATTAATTTCAACATCCACTACATGGTATATATACAGCAATACAGACATCCTATACGCTGGAATTGGAGATTGGATGGTAAAGCAGACGAGGGACAGAATCATTAGGCAGTCCAATAGAAATATAAAACATCTGACCAATTATACAGGAAGATTCATTACACTCAACTGACAAGTTGAAATCATTCTCTATCTGACACTAAAAAAGTGAGTTTTCTCTGCCATACCACTCCACCAGCTGAGCATGTAGCTAACTGGAGTCCCTGGATCTTTGGAGCAAATTCAATGTCCATGACGGAGGTGCGAGAGTCAACCAATCCGGCACGCTTAATCCAGGTGCTGTGAACCCCATGACCTGAGTCACTCACTGTAGGGAAAAACATTAGTTATAGTTGTAAATTTTAATTGGCGAGTGTGACATTTCCGGCTGGTGGTACCCTGTAGCCACGTCTCCAACTGGGTGGTAATGAGTCACTTGTCATCATGGAGGTATTAAATTATTAGATAACCCCATGGCTGTCACTATATGACCTTGACCAGCACTGGCAACGCAGCCAAGGTGTCACTGCCAAATGTTGTAAATAATTCATTGTAGTTTAGTAACAAATAGCAAATCATTCATAAAAAGCATTTAACATTTTTGTACAAGAAAATTATATTGAATATTTACAACTGACTTAAAGAGACAAAGAGAAAGAGCAGGATGTAAAGGGAGCTGTAATGGAGAAGTGGCAGCAGGGTACCACCAGCCAGAAATGTTACACTAGCCAGTTAAAATTTGCTAGACTATAGTACAATGCAACACACACTGTGATTTTTAAAATACCCAGGCCTACAGCAATTCGATAATTATAAAACGGTAATACTTCACACTAATATTAAAGTCACTGTAAATTATTATTACAATATCAGGTGTTGTATCGTCAAATCTGTGATAACCCGAGCTAAAATTTAATGATACAGTAAATATTCTTGAATTTTATCATTATGATTTTCACAGCTATTGCAAATAAAGGAATTGCCCAAAATGAGATTGAGATTCTTTACTTACCACTCTCTTCCCATATTGCTGCAGTGCGATCAAAGGAACAGGTGGCAATGATCTGACCAAACTCTGGGTGTGCCCAGGTCACCTTCCAGACTGACCCACAGTGAGTTTTCCAGGAAGCTGTACAAACCCATTCTCCATCATCATCATTTAAATCCCAAATCTGAGAAAAATATAATATAGTTTATAATGTACCCATACTATGAACATCACAGAAAAGCATGGAAAAACTGCTCCCATAAATGATCTCAGCTTCTAAAAGCTGCTTCACTTACTGATTGGGATGTTCAAATCTTGCAATGCTGACACTGCATGCTAGTGTGATGACTAGGCTGCTTTATCCATGGAGTGTGATTTTCCAAATTAGGGTGGGTCACACTCTACATATTATAGGACAAACAACAGATTAATTTCTGAGAATCCGAAACTATCCTATACAGAATATACAGAATCTCGAGTTGTGTTGTGAAATAATTTTCCTACATGCATAAGTGTTGTAAAACATGACACCACATTTTCTCTATCATGTGTCTGTACTATCTAAAATGCAATTGGGTATAACACACAACACATTGTTCTTACATTAATAAGGTTTGAATCTCCAGTTCAGTGAGTATTGTGGCTTTCACATACAGAATCCATACTGTATAATTATACTGTATGTATAATACAGTACAAATGGTTTAGGAATGTGGAAAGAATGGATGAAACTAGGGTATTGAAACAGGTATTAAGCAGTACGGTATAGTGCAATATATGGCAGGGATTATGAGGGGGAAAGGAGATGGGGAAGACCTACAAGATATATGGTGAATAAATGTTTAAGAAAGACTGAATAAGAAATGTTGAAGCATAAAAACTTGTGCATTATAGACTAGAGTGATAGAGATCTATTATGAGGACCAAGGAGTGTAATGGCTCATATATATATATACCATACACAGTGTATAATTCTATATACTGTATACCGGGTGTCAAGAAGTCTTTAACTAATTAACTTAATCTTTTAAAACTATGGTTGATATGAACAGAAAATGTTGTAAAATATGTTAACCAATTACAGTACTAAATTTTTATTTGCTTTCTTATAGATGGCCTTGTAATCACTCAGTCCACCAGTTGAGTCCATTGTGACATAAATTATGGACACACTGTTTATAACTTTATATACATATATATACAGTGCCATGTATGATCATCTCCAAATATACAGAACCGTGTATGATCATCTCCCAAACGTTCAAATCTAGCCAGCTGCAAATATGGTTCATATATGAAACTTTTCAAAAAGTATCTGACGGTGTGAATCGCAGTAAAGTTTAGGGACAATTCATACAGCTGCTTGTCAGACTCTAAGGATATCACATTTTCATATGCATCAGCAATGTTTCACAGAGGGATAACCCAGAGAATGTAATGTAATGTGTCATTGGCTCACCATGGTCTGCTTGTTAAATATACCATAAGTTTGATATAGGTCTTACCTTGCGCAACTCCCCGTAGTCTGTTAATTAAGGCTAGGTCCTGGTAGTCTGCCACGGTCCAGATTATGTTAGGTTAGGTCAGGTAAGGTCTGCTTAATTCTAAAACAAACTAATACTATTTATGCTCGCTAAAAATTGGGAAACCCAATCCAACTTTTGCCAAAAGCTGGGTGAAAACCTTCATTTTGTCTGAAAATATCGCACATGTGTAACTCAGAAAATTTACCCTATAATCTACTGCAATTCTTCACAGTAAGATTAGGTTTGGTCAGGTTTTTAGTAATAAAATCTGTTATAATAATGCTTTGGTAATAGTTAAGAAGAGCCACAGAATAGGTTGATAGGATATTTGCCAACTTCCTTCATAGTTTGGTTGGTGGTTGTTTTTGCTTTATGAAGTAATATCCCAGTGTGCCAGTGCATTGTGACTATGTATGAATTCCCGGCTTTTCTTTGGAAGCGTTCCTCCTAACGAATTTTAATGAAAATCAGTAATCATATAGTTAACATAATGTACAATACCGTTATGAAGGTTTCAGTTGTTGGTTGCATCTGGTTTTGTCACAATGCACAGGCACACTTATATATCATGATATTAAATATTGAGAATGATGTATTATTCAACATAAGTTGGGAAAATTGTTTTCCATTTCTGTGGATCTTCTTAGACTTTATTAATGCTTTTATCTGTCATGTTCCTCAACCTTCAAGCTCTCCCAACTTGGTGTGAGCCATTTATAAACACTGTTGGAGAGTGGGTAATTCAGGGTATATATTAATTTGCAATCGCTTCAACAGCAGTCATGTAGCGCCAGAAGGTGATAGAGAGGTGAGACAGCAAGAAGGAAATAGAAAGAAAAAAGGGTATTTATTGAAAGAATTACCGTTCTGTAGCAGTGTTGCCAGATCCGGCTAGGTCTCAGTATTTTGCCCCGGTCATTTCCTGTACTTTACCACGGTTATTCCCCGGTAGTTTGCCCAGGTTAGGTCCCGGTAGTCTGCTGTGGTCTAGGTTAGGCTAGGTTAGGTTAGGTTAGGTTAGGTTAGGTTTGGTAAGGTCAGGCTAATTTCAAAATGGTGAATAAATGTTTAAGAAAGACTGAATAAGAAATGTTGAAGCATAAAAACTTGTGCATTATAGACTAGAGTGATAGAGATCTATTATGAGGACCAAGGAGTGTAATGGCTCATATATATATATACCATACACAGTGTATAATTCTATATACTGTATACCGGGTGTCAAGAATATGCCCTATCTTGGAAATGATATGAAATGCAGAGGAAATGCCATAGAAGAAAATAGTCTTAGAATGGTCTAAATAAGTGGGTAATGAAGGTAGAAAAACCGTACACAATAACGGTAATTCTTTCAATATTTACCGAAGAAGGACAGTTAAAGAACCAAAAGGGAATGACTGGGGCCGAAGGGGCGCCCAAACCCTAAAAGTATTGCCCACATCACTACAGGACCCTAACCACGAGCCTAAATTTCACCTACTTGGTGTAGCCCGTAATTTAGACGGAAAAAGCACTCATCTGACCACACCTTCAGCATTGTGAGCAAATTGCTTTGAACTGTAGTCATGGTAAACATAATGAAGTGACAACTCGTTACTCTTACCGTACCTTAACAGTTTGATCACTTGAACAGGTCGCCATACGTCGACCATAGAAGTCAAACGCTACATCATGAACAAGATCCTTGTGTTCAGCGTTCAGGCTCTTCACTACCAACATTTTAACTTTCGTAGGATTATACAATATTTACCGCCTTCAATCTAGCCCGCCACCAACACCGCTCTAACCGCTGAGCTCTGTTTGTGTTTGTACTGGGGAGGATTGTTGTCAATTTGTTGACTTTTGTTGTTGGCTACCATCCTTCCGCTGGCAGCCTGGCAGTTTCGTTCGGGAATCGGGATAGCCTTTTCAACGGCACATTTTCGGCCTTCGGATGTCGTCGGTCTCTTTCTTTCTGCTTCATTCTTCATTTTATTTTATTTTCTTCCAGAAGCTGTGGATTCCAAAATTAGCTTCTGCAACCCCATTTATATATTCACTGCCATACAGGATATTTCAGATATTTTTTTTATACGCCGGCCTTTGCTACTTCCTCTGTATTTTCTTCTCTGTTGACCCTCTAAACTTGACAGCAATGTTGACAATGCCTCACTATCACTTGCCAGATAATTTTTATGCCTCAAACATCAGGTTAATTTTTCCTTAACTTCACGGAGGTAATTCCTCATTGTAAACGAAAATTCTCATAATAAATTATTACGAGTTCCGAACTGGCACTAACCAACAAGTGTCCCAAGCTACTGCTAAATGATTGAAAATGGATAGTAAATTAAGAAGACTGTGCTAGTTCAGGAAGACTTTTAATATCACAAAAGAGGAGATAGAGGGGAATGACAGCAAGCACGAAGAAATATTGGAAAGGAGGGTTAGCGGAAGAAAGATAAGAAATTGCCTCGGGTCCGAAGGGGCATCCAAACCCTTGAAAGATAGCTCGCATCTTTACAAGCAATACCTTCCTACGGGACACAACCGCAGATAGATAGACAGAAACAACATAATAAACTACAGGTGTCGAGTTATCAGAAGTGACAAAAGAAAGGAAAAGTCACGCAGAAGGAATTATCTTTGCACTGTACAGCCAGGACTACAAAAAAAAAATTCTCCATTTACTTTTGTCCATAACAGTTGTTTGTCTGCCTCAAGCCAACTACATTACTTCCTGAAACTCCCCCATTTGGCTGCTCACTAATAAAAGTTTTGTTTAACCTATAGTCACCTATTCGTCCCGAAATTCCTCCTCCACCCACATTCCTGTCACTCAAATGCTTTATCAAAGCTTTATTTTCTTTCACTCGTTGTTAATTTCCTATATTGTCTTACAGATTTTTTTTTATCTTCCATCACCACATGCAACATCTTTTTATATTTTGAAGATCATATTCTGAGGGTATTTTCCTCTTCACTATCAAACCCAAGCACTTCACTTCTCATATATATTTACCCGAGTTTAGTTTCTCTCTACCTCAACTATTTCACTTTCCCAACTCCCGTGCTATTTTCCTCATTCAGTAATACCATATAGAGATAGAACCACCTCATTCACTCACCCCTTTGTCCTTCACTATTGGTAGACACCGATGAGTCCATGCCTCGCATTTCTTGCTCTCAAAAACAATCAAAGTTTGAAGCACCCACAAAAACGTCTGTTCACCTCCATAGTCAGTTTATTAATCTGTTTGAGTGCAGGTGTACAGAAAATATGGCAATGGGAACAAAGTACAATATACTGTAGTTCTTTAAACAGTAAAAGAAGCAGAGTGGTTTTGGGTTGAGCCAACAGTCACCCTTTTGGATATTTATTATATTCTCGGGTAAATAGGGCACATAATACCCATGAATAGCAGGGTCCACTGTAGGCCTGGAAAACATGGTCAACTTTTGTTTGAATATTTAACAGGAATGTGGATAATTATTTACAAATACACAGATCTTTTTCAGAATAAGCTAACAGTAAGGGCACGGTTGCTCACTCTTGAGGTTATGAGGGGCCCTAGAACCAGGTACAGCACTGTACATGTAGCCTATGAAAAAAGGAAATTAGAATAACATGGGAAGGGACAGATATACTTGGTGAAAGGGGTCACCCACACATTTACTCCCAGCTGTAATCAGAAAAAAATCAATGAGAAGAGTATAAAACAATGAAATGCAAACCTTACATTTTATTCTCACCTTAAAGATAAAGTCCATCACAAACTTTTCATAAGGAACAACACCATATGAGGAGGAGCCTTTATTTATGACATTTCACAATCACTTCTTTAAGACAAACGTTGTCAATAAAGGCCACTCTTCATAGTGTTGTTCTTTATTCATTCTGTCCAGCTAAATCATATTCTAACTCATAAACTACTTGTACAGGGAACAATTATAAACACATCTGAATGAAAGAAAATTCACCTGTCATACACTATGGTAAATTGTTGTATGCAGTATACGGAGTGGATGCCCAGAAGTTATAAACATATCCTAAAGAGAATGGGAGTGAAGAAGGGAAGGTGGAAGCGAGAGGGAAGTACAGGGATGGTGGAGAAGCTGAGTTTCATTGTGCATATGGATGCACAGTTCCAATGTTACCAGTTTAAACACAAACAATACAACTAAAATGTGTGTAATTATTCCTGTGGCCGACTGTACATCTCCAGTTACACCATCCCTTAATTACACTTGTAACAGTACAGTATACACCAAAATTTTATGTTAATTGCTGTACAGCAAAAGGGAATGCTAAGCATCATTCTGGCAAAAGTGTTCATATTGCAACTCTAGTTGCATACTGTACGCTGTTACCTGGTTCATGAAGCCTTCTAGGAAATGCAGACACAGGAAGGAGAAAAGGCAAATATATAAAACAAAAGGCAGGATATTGAATTCAAAATAAACACTACTTGTTCGTTCTGCAGAATGAGTCATTATATTAAAAAAAAAAAAATTCTACGGTGTGCAACTTTGCATAAGAAATTATAAATACACATATCTTTATAAAAAAAAACTGGAAAATGTAATCCTCTTCTTTGGATACAAAACAATAATTCCACTAATATATACTGTATAATCTACTGCATTACTCAAAAAATACGACAAAAATGTAGAGTAAAACCCTTAGAAAATACTGTACTGAATCTAGTCTAACAGGTATTCCAATGCAAGGCATTGTAAGGGTGTTCTGTATATAAAAAAGAACCTAGTTAAATGTATAAAGGGCAAGTTAACAATACAATACAATTTCAGAATTGGGAGAGCTCTGTTTCTTTGCACTCAGTCTGTATAGTGCCCTTTGGTATATACTGGTCACTGGTATGGACTTTAACTGGGCGTTTCTTTTTAGTGACAGAGCGCATTGGCTTCCTCATCTTCATTGCATTAATTGAGGGGGTTGTATTACATGTTTTGGGAAGACTCCATTCGTGATCAGATCTATCACAGTTCTGATGTAGGATGTGGCCACGGGTATAGGGAAGCTGTGGGTGTGGATAAGCCCACCCTGTACTTTGCCAAGTTTTCCCTTGGGATTTTTCACTTGGTTCCTGTTGGATGGTGTAACTAGCCTTTCTTTCAACAGCAACTGTACAGTTAAGAAGCTTTCCTAGTTCACAAAACACACCTGCAATTCTATCTCCAGAATCATCATTCAGCTTGGGGAGAGTGATCTTAATACTAATATTACTACATACCTTTTTATTCATGTTGTTCTGCTGTGCCCTTGAACTGTCATTTGTGTCCTTTGGGCAAGCAGATGAGAAACTTACAGGTACATGAATGACTTCCTTAAGATTGTACTTCTGTCTAGGGAGTGAACCATGCTGGTTGTCAGAGGTCTCAGCACTGAATTCAGTCTCTTTGTTGATATGATATTCCAAGGAAGACTGACCTGCTGGGTCAGCAGTTTCTGGGAAAACTTGCTGTGCAGACTGTGACTGAGGTGTATTCTGCAGAGCATTATATTCTTTAAAAGCACCTATCAGTTTTCTGGGATTTAGAGTACCTGAAGTTTGATTACATCCAGTAGATGAATCCGAGACAGTGGACACAAAGGTGAGGGAATCGCGGCTGTCATCAAGTGAGTGGAGTCCAGGGTTGGGTTCTATAGTATTCCATTTATGTGAATGGGGACTGGCTCTGATTGCAAGACCTCCTTTTACCATTCCTTCTGGGTATCTGTTGGGTGAACTTGCTTGTCCTGTCTCTATCTTTGGCTTATTGGAGGCTAAGCCATCATGCAGTGTAAATTCTTCCCCGTTATTTTCTGATTGGTCTGTCAAGTTTAATTCAGAGATCAAGTGGTCCTCCCTGGAATGTGCTCCTTTGACATGGGTCTGGCGTTTGCTCTTTGGTTTACTTTGTGGGATCATAAACACAGAAATAGCTTTGTTTTTTGCCAGTCGTTCTTGTAACTGGAGGGTGTTTTCTGGGACCTTATAGACTTCCGACTCCATCTAGAAAACATAAGAGATTATGTCACCAAATATGTCAAGTAACATATGAAATATTCCTTGTAATTTCAACATGTAATTTTCTATATGACATGACACTGTGATTATCGGGGTCTATAAAATTGTTCCACTAACATACAGTACGGTAGTTGTGGTCTTGGCAGTTAGATTTCTTTTGTGGGAGAAAAAACATAGCATTCGATTATACCCCTTTACCTTTCCAAACAGGCTCATCCTTGTATGGAAAGGTAAGGCCTCCTATACACGTGGCCAATTAGCAGCACTGCTGAGAAGTGCTACTGTATGTATTTACAGTACTGGCAGTAAATGGATGCCTTCACACACAGTCATGACCACAGAGCCATAAATGCACATTATAAATATTAGCAGTGTCACCATCACTCATAAGCAGTGTTGCTGAAAGGTTCCCATCCCAAGCAGCACTGATAAGTGGACATGTGTGAAGGGGTTCAAAGAGAATCAATGGTACTGCAGCACCTACAATAATGTGAAATAAAATAATTCTTCTGAGTGTGTCAGCCACCAGGCTTAACCACTTATTGAGGACACAAGAGGCATGAGCAGTGTGGTTATATGCCCAAAAATCAACCATGGACTATATCATAACACTTAAAAAGTTCTAATGGAACATAAACTTGAGCGTTGGTATTATTATATCGGGGTCTCTGAGCTGAACTACATTATCACCCCAGTTGTCAGGTGGTAGTTTTACAGTAAACCCTTGATATACAATGAATAAATAATTGTACCCACCACTTCATTTTACACTCAGTCCCTCAATGTAGACCACCAAATGTGTTCCCAGGCTTTTGTTATTCATTACCATACAGACTTAATAATATACTGAGCCTGTGTTCAAAGGATAGTGTTAAATTTAATCACCTTATATCTAAAGCCTTCTGTATATACTGGACACAATCATCATTTCAAATGACTAAAGGGATAAATCAGAAACAGGTTGGTTGTATCATTTGTCCAGGGGTCCAGACCATAGATAGATAGATAGAACTGCAAGGAAAAAATGTATTGTAAGTACAGTATAATATATGTAGGCAAACTGAGAGCAGACATTTTGAAAGGCAAACACAATATAGAGGGGAATGAAAAAAAAAAAAAAGAGAGGCAGAAAGGGAGATAGAAAGGAAATAAGACTGATCTGAGAGGGAGGCAAAGAAAAGACCTCCTTACATAGTGCACAGAAAAACATGTAGGAAATGATGTAGATAGACAGACAGACGTAAAAGTAAGCAGACTGACAGACAGGAGAGATATATAGGTAGACAGACAGATAGACAGACAGACAAACAGACAGGCAGGATGACAGATCAATAGACAGGTAAATAAGCAACAAGTTGGAAGTTAGGTGAGATAAAGGGAGGAAATGATGGGTTCGGAAAGTTACAGGTTTTCTCCAGATGTGTTGTTTGTTTCACTCTCTCCTCATTCACTACCTCACAGGATTTAATTAAGGACCTTGTGATCGTGTATGAAAAAAGTGTCTTCTGAATCCTCCTGACTATGCCACGAAACAAGCTCCTTCAATATAGGTGGTGTTTCTTGGCAATATTTGAAGGACTCGTATAACTCCAATTTTCTGACTACATCACAGGGTCCCTTAAGGGGAGTGAGTGTAGTGTTGACATATGTGGAGCAAGTGATTCCTCGGTATTTATTGAAAGAATTACCGTTTTGTAGCAGTGTTGCCAGATCCGGCTGGGTCCCAGTATTTTACCCCTGTCATTTATTGTACTTTATCACGATTATTTCCCGGTAGTTTGCCCAGGTTAGGTCCCAGTAGTCTGATGCGGTCTAGGTTAGGTTAGGTTAGGTTAGGTCAGGTCAGGTAAGGTCAGGCTAATTTCAAAATGCCCCATTTGAATATGCTCTATCTTGGAAATGGGGCATTTGCGGAGGAAATGCCATAGAAGAAAATAGTCTTAGAATGGTCTAAATAAGTGGGTAATGAAGGTAGAAAAAACGTACCCAATAACGGTAATTCATTCAATATTTACCGATTCCTCCAGACTACCCCAAGCAACAGGCCGTCATCATTTCTGCACATCTGATCCTGTTTCCTGACATACTTTGGAGACATCAGAGGATTTCAGTGTACCAAAATTATGCTATCCAATTATTAAGTAGCATATCAGTGATGGGGACGACATGAAAAACGATACTTTTGTTCCCGAGGGCCGAGCGTCTCTACTACTCGACCTGACAAGTTCAGCAGGGATCTAACCCGGTCAGTTTTCTGGCATTCTGGGACCTGTGTCTTAACTTATGCCAAAACTTCGGGGAGGAGGGGGTGAAAATAGGAAAACTCAAGCCAAGCTGTACCCAAATGTGGCTCACGTTCATGTTTGAACATTAATTAATACCCGGTAACCACCAACGCAAAATGCTGTTATAATTACATGCTCTTGCCCAAAATCGACAACCTAAACCAACGAGTCCTCACTCTCTCCCCACAGATTGGTATCTATGGAGAAGTGGAAGCGGGACTGCTGCGGGAGAGGGTTATCTCGAAAGTAAAAAAAAAAAATTGCGCCCGTCTTAGTTAAATGGAGGGAGAATCTTTAACAAAAATGCATTTCCACCCACCTGCATTCACAACGTTAATCAACTGTACAGAAACTGAGCTAACAAGAGCCAATCAGTCTTAATAGTGTTGAGCGCATGCCATGCACGTAACTGTACGAGTACAACTCCAATCTCCAGTCACTGTCAGTCCATTTATTAGTCAGTCAGTAAACACACGACACGAGACCACGAGACAGTCGGACACGGCTTCCAGTGTTGCCAGATCTGTTTAGTGTTTGATGAAATTTCCTTAACTTCACCTTTAGAATTTCCCGTTTTACCTCAATAATTCCCTGTTTACTCTTAAATAGTGACCCAGTCTTTTTGGTATTTCGTTTGGTAGAAATGTCCATGTTTACTCTTGAACAATCTTTATATAATTTCCCTGTGTGTACTTCAAAATTTCCTAAAACAGAAAAAAAATCCTGTACCTGGCAACACTGACGGCTTCACCGAATGTAATTCCTAATTAATAAAATATTCGAGTAATTTCCCCTGTACATATGTCTGATTTCGTCTAAATATGATTATCATTCATAAAATCTCTGCATTTGTTGACATATAAATCGGATTGTCACAACGTTATAAGAAAGCACGCACTTCTGTGCCGAGGCGAATTTTGTAAATGGTTATCCGACGAATTTGATTATTATGTGTCCTTGAAATTTTTGTATTTATATAATATTTTATTCTTCCTTTTTTCCCGATTAGCTTATTCATAAATTTTTTATATTACATTAAGCTACTACTTCATGTTATGAGATTTTTGTTTTCTTTGATATACAGTTCCAGAGGAAAGAGGGTTGTCATAATAATAACTGTTGACATGGCCACCTCTCAAAGGCTCTCAAAAAAACAAAGGTTTCAAGCGAATTAAAAATATTTCTAATTTTCTATCCAACTGGGAGTAAAAAATTGACACAATGTTTTTGTAACTGTGTAATGAATATTTTGTAAATCCCCGTAAGTTATAAGATCTGAATATATAACAACAAAATAATATTTCAAATAAGTGATAACTACGCGGGAAAATTACATTAATAAAATCATTGTTGCCAGGTACATGGAAATTATTCTGTTTTAAGTAATTTTGAAGTCCACACAGAGAAATTATGTAAATATTGTTCAAGAGTAAACAGGGAGATTTCTACCAGACGAAAAACCAAAAAGACCATCAATGTACAGGGAATTATTGAGGCAAAAAGAGAAATTCTGATGTTGAAGACTTGAAGTTGGGAAAATTTTGATCAAGCACACCTGGCAACACTGTTCATAGTTTCACAGTTCACACACGTGACACACGTAGGCGGTGGGTCTGAAATGTGACTCTCCAACGCTATTGACTTTCTTTTGTGTAGGTAAGTTAGTTCAGGTGATTATTAAGAGTTGTGTTAAAGGAAGTGAAGTTGCTAGAGTTGTGTGAAAGGAAGTGAGGTTTCTATATAGGCTAACTTAGTTAGAGTTGTGTGAAAGGAGGTGAAGTTACTAAGTTAGAAGAAACTGAGGTGTCTGATAGGTGTGAAGAAACTGGGGTCGGTGATAGGTATGAAGAAACTGAGGTGTCTGTGATAGGTATGAAGAAACTGGGTTGTCTGTGATAGGTATGAATTGATGGGGAACCGATTGAGTTGAGGTGGGTACTTTTTAAAAATGAGGCCACTCTCCTAGCTCTTCCTCCTGAGAACGCAGTATATTTGTTTATTATCAAGAATTTATTATCTTAGTTTTACCTTATAGTTTACCCCAATTCCAAATCTCCACATCATTTGGTTAAGTGATTCTCTTGTACACTTGTAATTGCTTGTGTACGTTATATATGCCATGATAGGCCCTGGCAGCATTTTGTTACCCTTAATTATGTTATTATTTTATAGTGGTATTTGCCGTTACAGGATCTTACAGCCACACTCATCCATATCCCCAACACAACATTAAAAGATTACTCCTCTTTCTGGAGTACAGTATAAGGAAAAATAAAAGAATATGAGAATGGTGTTTTCAGCTGGCCCACTCACTTCCATTATACTGTTGCTTGTAGTTTAATATACAAATTGTGCCAGAAATATGGGTTTGATATTCTTTCTTCCTCAGCTCGGTGATATAAGACACTTTTCAAGTTCTAGTAAAACAGTAGTATACTTGTATTAAAAAACTGGATAGGTGTGGACAGAACATCAACATTGGCTACCCATACTGTATAGGCCTATGCTTCTCACTCTGAAAGTTAACAGTGACTGTACGGTACTTCAGTTTTCAACATTGCAAATACTGCAGCCCCATTCATGATATTTATATTAGCCCCTACAGTACAAAAGCTACATAGTACTGAACTCTATGATTGTATTAGATGTTAGGAATGGCTGAGTACAGTCATGATTTGATTCAAGAATGAATTATTACATACTGTATGTTTGTGAATTGGTCTTCAGAAAAAATTGATAAAGTGAAACTTTGTATGATCATCTTGATAAAGATGTAGTAAACATATGAGCCTGTAAGAGATCCTACCTCAACAAACAGGGTGGCAGCTGGGAGCTAATATGTAGAAAACAATGAGCCAGGCCTAGAGTTAGGATTAATTAGTGTTTGGTACAGATTCAGGTACTCGGGGGATACTTAATGGGATAGTAATAACAGCTGCCATGGTTCACTTAAGGGACCCTGTGATATAGTCAGAAAATTGGTGGTATATGAGTCCTTCAATTATTGCCACGAAACACCACCTATATTGAAGGAGCGTGTTTTATGGCATAGTCAGGAGGAATCAGAATAGAAGCCTCTAGTTCCCATACACGATCACAGGGTCCTTAAACAAATTGAAAAAACGCATTATTTTACTATATACTGTATCTTTTGTAATTGAATGACCGTATACAGTATATCAGAATTGATCATGATTATAAGGGTCTTCCTCTATCTATCTTACACTCTTGTATTTCCAAAATTCATCATAGTCAGAAGGTTAATTTCAGCTACTGATAATGTTACGGTGAAGAGAACTCGCGATGATATTTTGTGCCCCATCCCCAGAATTATGAATGTGAGAAACAGAGGGGAGAGGCCAGATAAACTACAAGAGGAATGGGGTAGGAATGAAGGAGTGGCAGCATCCAGATCAGACAAGAAGGTGGAAGGATCACTTGAGGATTCAGACAGCAGTCACCCAACAAGAGTCTTCCCAGTACAGATCAGAGTAAATATGAGCCAGTTCTTGACTTAGTTGCCAAATTTGGTTAACTATAGTACTTATACTTACCATAATAATGTTTTGTTTGTGTAATGCAGGTTTCCTTTACAGTACTGTATAGGAAAGTACCATACACAATTGTACACAACTTACTTATCCTGCCTTGTTTGCTGTACTAAAATCTTCATTTGTACTGTGTAATCCTCCCATTTCCTTGTCTGCAATCTGAGGGTTTAATAGAGGAGGATTGGAAATTCTGTAACTTTTTAAGTCCTTTAATTTTTTTTTCTTTTTTTTTCTTTTCTTTTCTTTCTTCACAAAAGTTATTATCAGAGAAGAAGGCAAAGTACTGGAAGACTGGATGGTAAATATACTGTAATAGTTTCCACAGACATGGGTAAAGAGGGAATCGGAGTATGTAGTAAATCTAGGGAATATATCTGCATAGCATAATGAAAAAAGTACAGATACTGTAATAAGATAGTAACTGACAGTGGGATGTTTGCCATATGGTGTATCCTGCCTTGCACTGCAGTAGCTTTTGTGCCATATGACATGTATCACGATGTGTGAGACAATGGTATGCCAACAATGTGATTTAAAATATCTTGCATGTATACTGGTAATCCATATAGTAAGTTCAACACATTTATATCTACATTTATCTGTAATATCCAACTTCTTCACACTAATGGTTGCTTAGTGTGCTGGACTCATAACCTAACAGGCAGGAAATTAGATTCACTCAGAAGACAGCTGATAATATTTGCAGTATTCTTCCAAGTCAAGTTTCAGTTGCTAATCATACTGCCACCAAATATATTAATAAAACCCTTGCTGGTGCCATGACAGCTACACTTTTCAAGACTTACATTTGAATAATTCTCTTGGTGATTGTGTGCTAGTTCGGAAGTTGTCATGTGGCAGAGTGAATGATGGCCTGGACCTAAGTAATGGGTTCATGAAGCTTATGTTTATTGTTGGGAAAAAATTATCTTTTACTTACAACCATATAGGGTAATAGTCATTAAATATAATGGCACCAGATGTTAATGCTGTTAGTGTGAATGGGTTAGATGGTGAGTAAACGCGAGTAAGAATTCATGTATATACAGTCGCGTTCTAGAGTAACGCTACACCCATGAGCTCTTTGGACAAAAATACCTCAGAAAAATGTGAGAGTGAACACTGTAGACTTGCATGTTTAGGATGCAAATACCCTCTGCTTCCTTGGCATGCAAGTCTACTGTGTTCACTCACGTTTTTTACAGGGTTATTTTGTCCAGTGAGGCCATGAGTGTAATGTTACTTCAGTACATACACATATGATAATATACTAAGAATACAGTAGAGACAATTTTAGAGGTTGGCCACATATTACTGTACAGTACTACTATAATGGTACCGGTATGACAGGATTCCTTGGCCCTGCTAGAAAGTATCCTGCCTACCAGTGTTGTGCCCTGCTCTGTGCTTCAGGTCCTCACTGAAGCCCACAATTTCATTCAACAGCTTCATGCCCACCTTAGCAGACGTTTTGCATGTTATCGTAAGTAGTGCACATCGTCTTAATCTGGGCTTCTCATGCTCTCTTGACTGTTTAATCAGAGTACAGTACAGTAATATTTATTTTATTAGTTTAGGACCTTGAAATTAACTATTCATCGACTGAAGTCCTTTAATATCCAGGCTTCACTTGAAGTAAAAGCTGAGTTCCATACAGTACCAGAGTAGCCTACAGTACACGTTCTGGTTTCAGTCTTACTAAGGTTTCTTAAATCAGTATGAAATTTAAGCTACAGATGAGTTTAGATTTTGTCCTGTTACTTCTGAGTAATGTAAAGTTTATTTTTTAAACTTCAGTACAAGTACTTAACTGCAGGCAAACTATGAAATGATCATTCACAAATCAGCATTGATCTAGAGAAGACTATAGCACTGTGAAGGTTGAGCCATTCTGCAGACTGCAAATAAGTGAACTATCACAATAAGATATAGCAAGTCCCTATAGCTATAAGGGTAGCAAAAGGAGCTGAAGGGCTAAGTGGGTATACTACTGTATTTATAGTCCTTGTTCTAATACTGAACACATTCAACTTCTTTTTCCATTAGACATGAATTATGTGAATGTGTGTGAGAGAGATGAAGCCTGATTAGAAAAATTAAAGAATGGTTGGAAGAGGGTGGAGAGACAAAGGAGACGATACGATACTATTGAGTCACATTTCCCTCAGGTACCATCCATGGGCATAACATCTACAACTCGGCTACCTTCACCCTGAGCCACGCTCGGTGTGCCTTCGTCAAATACCTCTCAGACGTTGAGATCACTGTCAGGTGAGAAATTATAGGGTATGTAGAGTTTGTAGTGCAAAAAGAATGTGTGATTTTGTGAACTACAATACTGTGTGTATGTATGTATATACAGCATATATTTACGATTTTAAATTTTTTACAGTTTGTTCTAGAATTTTGCTTTTAGGAGACAAATGACCAGTGTGAAATGTTGCAATACTATGTCTGTATTCACATAATTAAAAATATTAAGGCATATTAACAGCATGTGTACAGAAACCATGGACTCCGAGACCTAGTCATGCTGTGAGACTTGCAGAACACATTTGTCCAGGAGTATTTTATACATAATTTATGGTGAGCAGCATTGTAGCTGGTACAATACATGTCAGATATATAGTAGAAACCAGTGGTAGTTGTCAACTTGACATGCAGCCATCGTTAAGCAAGGGAGAAGGGAAGGAGAGTTGATGCATCTTCGGACACATGATCAAGTAATTGTCCCTCTCCCTCCCACATTATTACCAACAAACGTTGCTACATTTTGTATTAGTCGTCTATTCCTAAATAACATATTTTTATACCACAGTGTATAGTATAAAGATTGTTTCAACCCTCAAAGTTTGCTGGGACAATTATGAAACACACTATACTGGTACATCTTTTCAACTCATCCTTCTTACCTCATACAGTAGTAGCTTTATATTGGAATATGGCAAAGGACTAAATACTGTAAGGTAATAAAGATATGGTTATTACAGGGATATGAGTGAGAGGGAGAAGGAGTGCTTCCTTATACAACATGTGACACAAGCAAGTACCAAGTTCTTTAAGAGTCTTCTTCAGTCCTGTGATCAATCCTGCCCACTTCAAACCTCTACTCAACTTAGTCCAAGGCTTACCCAGCCACTAGACCCCCTACAATTACTTCAGCAGGATGTGAAGGCAGCTGTCCCATCTATGCCAACCGGCTCAGAGAAGTCGGGTATGTGATATGAACAATCTATCTATCTATCTATTGCCAGATGCCTTAATCCCCAAAGCGGTGGCCACAAATGAATCGCCTCCATGAACCCCTGTTCCCCGTTAACTGGCGTCCCTCCTCCCACCCCACACCATTCTCCCTCACATACCTCTCAACTCCATCCCTCCACCTTACTCGTACACTCTCTTAACCAACCTCTCGCTTCCCATGTGCTCCACATGACCGAACCACCTCAAGGTGTTCCTTTTCACACTCCAACACGTCCACACCCACATCACCCTGCTCCCGTACCTCTTCGTTCGTCAGTCTGTCTCTCCATGTCACTCCACACACACTTCTAAGGTAGCTCATTTCCACCCCTCTAACTCTTGATTTATGTCTTTCCATCATCGTCCACGTTTCACTTCCGTATGTCAGTGTCGGGATTACCACACTATCATGTAGCGTTTTCTTCACTTCCATACTCATCGCCCTATTCCTTGTCACTGCTTTAAGTGTTCCTACAACCCTCTTCCCCTGTTGTACCCTCTCTCGCATCTCATCCTCTAACCTCCCATCTTTACTCATCAAGCTGCCCAAATACTTAAATGAGCTGGCATTCTCCATAACCCGTCCATTCAACCTTACTTCACAACCTGTGGCTGTACCCCTTTCAAAGACCATACTTTGCTCTTCACTGTTATGGTCTTTGAAAGGGGTACAGCCACAGGTAGTGAAGTGAGGTAGGATGGACGGGTTATTATTGCAAGCATTCTCTATGTATCTTAAAACTTACTTAGTTACCCAAGAGAGACCCTTTATATTATCCCAACAGATGCCAAGAAGAGTGGGTCACACCCAGAGGTCACTCTGCTATTATCATGGTGTTTTTAATGTGAAAACTGGGTAGTGAAGAGCAGATCACACCTTGTTATATTGACACCAGTGGCATGAATGACTGGGTGTTTGACATAATTATTTTGTGCATGTAATCTTATATGATCAGAATGTATTCTTTCCAGGGCTACTGTAGAACTCCAGGGAGAGTGCTATTTTTATCTTTATGAATGGTATGTCTTATTGGCTGGGGCCAGATATTGAGTTGATACCTGTGTCTGTATGTTCAGAGGAGTATTCAACACTAAATCAATGTGAATATTGTTTGTATTGTCTGATCTTGACACAAGTATTGATACTGTGACCAAGTTGAGGAAGAGAGTGGTATAGTGGTATTGGTGATAAGACACTTGTACTTTTACTGAATACTCAATGGGATAAAGTTTATTTGCATTTATAGGGGCTTGATTATGTGTTATATGGATCTTATTATTGTGATCATGGCTTCTCTTAGGTCTGTATTGAGTTTTGTTTTGCTTGTGCTTTTGGTGTGTAATACATACTTGCTAGGCCCTGCGGGTGGTGGTCTTGCTGAAACCACAGATGCACGTTGTATTCCCACTCACACTCGTATATGTGTGCGTACTTCGGCCTTTTTGGTCTTAAAACTTTTCTTGGGTCATAAAGATTCCAAATATAAAGGTTAGGTCTGAGTAAAATGAAAATTGAGGGAGTACAGTAGTTCCAGTTCCTAAACAAATAGACACATAGCACTGGTTAACTTTACACAAGGGAGCTGGATAGAATAGGAGTGAGACTGAGTAGCTTAGCAAGGGTTGCAAGCTCTCATGAGGGAAGCATACATTAACATAGCTCAGAAGTGCAACTTCCAATATAATAACAATAGAAGAGAGACTGGTGAATCAGGAAGAGGGCAAAGTTGATGAGGTGAAATGTCTTTAATTCCTTCATGTCCAAGAGCAATGTATAGGGTCAGCAACCCTAAACATGAGAGATGTACTTTATACAGGGGCAGATGAGAAACCCCTGTAAAAAGACAACAACTGTGTGGGTAGATATTCACAGAATTTGCGTAGCACATCCAACATCTTTGATGTGATTTTAGTTATAGTCAGTATTGTCTCTCCAGGTGAGATTCAACTGAATATAATCACCAAGAATATTGAGAGAATATAAAGGATTAAGTTGCATAAAATTGAAGAAAGAGGAGAGTCATTATAAATATTAAAGACAGTAGAGTAGGAACTACCCTTTTGCAAGCACTGAAAGCCACAAGGTTTTCTCGAGGGCTCAATTTCTCAGCTAACAGGATTATTTTTTTATTATTCTTACTACAGGGTTCAAGATAATGGACAGCTGCCAGGTACCTCACGTCCTACAAGATGAAACACACCACTACTTGTTGAGCACCAAAAGTCAGGTCAGGTTGGAGTACTGGGTAATATACGGGCGCTTGTCCAAAATGTCTTTTCAACTTGAGGTTTTCAGAATGCAATGTTTAATAGTGTGTTTTTAACGATTCTATTGTTCAAATCCATTGCAAATGAATGTTTTTAGAGATGTCACACCCTCTCCCCCACCCAATCTCATTTTTGCCAGATTTGAACTACAGATTCGTGTGAAAAAACTATAACGCATTAAATTGAATTAGGTAGACCTGACCTGACCTAACCTAACGTAATCAGAACCGCGGCAAACTACCGGGACCTAACCTTAGCAGTCTACCGGGACCTGGATGTAAACACTCAGTGGCCATCTTCAATTGGTATTATACGTACCTTTTAATTCAAGAGTGGCAGTGTTTTGAATGGGTGGATAGAGCTTGTTCGGGGACAGACGGACACTCAGTACAAAGGGAAGCCATTGTAATGAATTTGAAATTGAGGTGCAATAATCAAGCACAATGATTGGTCATCTGCTCCCATTAATACACAGCCAGTGGGGTGGAAATATCACGGTTGACCGGATATGGCCACTGTACACCCCGTGGATAAAGAAAAATTATATCAATTAAGGGTAGTTGTATTACGAAAGCTATGCATTTGTGACGGAAATAACCTATGAGGATATGACGTACATGGACTAAGAAATGTATTTGACAGAAAAGAATTGATGGTAGTGATTATGGACAAGTGCCTGTATAATACAGAGTACTGTATATTGATTTATAGGGGAATGAAAACTGGTGCCCACATGCAAAATTATGATTATCTCTTTAGCACATTGACCTACTTTAATGGTTTTACTTTAGGAAGTGGCATTATACTTTTCCAAGAATACCCACTTCTCAACACAACACATTCCACTACAGGTGTGCTACTCAAATCCCCCTTGGGATCTCTTCTGGGAGCAAGAAGTGAATACTGTATGCTCTCGTGGAATGGATAGATGGATAGGCAGGATGCCGGTAAAGTTTGCCAAATGAAGTGGAAAAATTGTTACTCTTTTGTGTTGACCAGCCCTTAGGGGGAAGTTTCTTTCATGGAACAAGGGATTAGTTAATCAATACAAATGAATATAGAATAATGGTGGACTATTTTGCTTAGCAATTAGTAAGCATTCCCCCTGGATCAAAGAAGTTAACTCTTTGTATCTGGAATCTTTCTTGTGTTTACATGTAGTTACATTGCTTAGCTTTAGCCAGAATAAAACCATTAAAGTATGGCTCTGCTATCACCACTATATAATAACTAGCAAAATCCTACTGTTGTTGTTGAAGTTCCTCAAGCTGTCTGCCCGAGCAGCCCTGAGCTCCTGAGGAAGGTCATGGCCTGAACCGGGCTTTCCCACAGTGCCCTCAGAGAGTGTATGTTGTGTTGTTGGCAAGTGTGGTTGTGTGCATTGTAGTCTTCCATAATGTGTTTAATAGCATGGGGTGCTGTGTTGCATCCCGGACAGGCATCTACAATGGCTCCTTCCAGCTTCTTCTGATATGTCAGAAGGGCCAGGTGGTTGCCACACCGCAGCCTGGCCAGGTGGACTCTGTCCTCACGGGGAAGGGAGGATTTAGATGGGTGGATGTCAGGAGGTCGTGCATGCAGCTGGGTGTTGTTTTTGAATTTTTGGATGTGTTTCTGGAGATTGGTTTGGGGTGGGCAGGGTGTGAGAGATTATAGTAATTGTGTATGGTATCGTGTACTGGGTGTTGTTTTGATGTTCCTTGGCATGTGTGGGTGTTTTGCCATGTAGTGTAGTGGATGGTGTGGGTTTGTGGAGGCTGCAGCAAGTGTTTGTGTGCCTCTCATGTCAAGACGATCCTTGATATTGAGGACTTTGGTTTCATGTTGCAGGTGGTCTGTAGGTGTGGTAGCTATGCATCCTGTGATTGTCTTTCGGGCTCTGTTCTGTATGGTCTGGAGGGTGTTGAGATGAGTCTCAGTAAGGTTTGAAGCCCAGGCAGGGCTGCATAATCCATCACTGATCGAATATATTGTTTGTTCACTGGTTGTGGTTTCTTTGTTGTGTCCAAATGTTGTGCTGGCAAGTGATCTGAGGGCTTTAAGTCTTTGCATGAATTTGTTTTTGATGGCCATGATATGTTGTTTGAATGTCATGGATGTATTTTATGTTATGTCAAGTTGTGTGTGTGTGTGTGGTATAGGTGTGTTGTTTATGGTGAGGTGTGGTGTGTAGTGGTGTTCTGCATTCCAGTTGGTGAGAAGGGTGGCAGTTGACTTGGTGGGTGCTATTTTAAGTCTGTTTGTGGTGAACCAGGCATTAAGTGTGTTTAAGTAGGGTTGGAGGATGTGAGGGGCTGTGTCTGCATTACATTTTGTAATATAATAACCACAAGTAATGTTTAAATACTGACTGAGTAATTTTAATATCAGTTGTTGCAGAAATCATATTGTTGAGAGTTGTTCATCTGATGTTGTATTGGAGAGACAGACAGACACACATCTACACCTCCACATCCACTCTGGCGATGGTTGTTTTTCACTCTTTTAATGGCACTTCCCACAGTGTATTGCTGTCCCCGGCAATAAAACACCGACAGTTCGGTCTTCCCAACATGGCTGGCAATGTTGTCTCGATCGCCCAATTTTGCAGCCAGCGAGCTAGGCTGGAAAACTAGCCTCAAATTGCCCCATGTAAGGTGCCTTTAGATGTTGATGAAATCAGTGGTTGGCCTACTGTTTGATGAAAAAATATTTCAGAACTAAGTTGCCTACTTAATTACCCAGTGTATAAAGAAAACTAAAAATTCCCAAAATGTGGCGTAATGCAATTTTTATTATGCAGCACAGAATAGGAGACCCACAAGCAAGGCCATATAGGTCATGTGTACAGTATATTGAAGTTGTAGGAGATCACAATGCCTCCTTACCTGGTTTCCATGCAATTTCTAGCCTGGAACCCAGGATCCAAGTTAATTGTAAATTGAAATTTGACTCATTTAAATCAGTCTCAATCAAGGTTTCTATTATGATTTAGTTTAGAAGGGTTCTGAGTTTACCATCTCTTGTAATTTCTAGGTTTCCAGTACTTAGACAAGTTTACTATTATTGTGTGTGTGCTTTTCTCTTGTTTGACAAAGAAATAACCTCTATATTTCTCATTGCCACAGAAGAAAGCCTTTAATACTCCAAGCCCATGCACCCCATCAAATGCTCGCAAACCTAAGAAAAGCAGATATAAAGCCACATATCGTACAACACCAATCTTGAGCAACACTGTGGCCAGTTCAGCTGCAGCATGTACTTCAAGGTGACACTTTGTTTAACAGTGTACTGTATAGAATGTTGTATTAATGTGTGTTCTAGCCCTGGACATAGTATTCAAGCTCCATATAATTGCCTACTGATTGTAGCATGTACTGTACATACATATCCACAAACTCAACAAGTGCAAGAGAGAAAATGTTTTGTTACCCAGTAATAGTAATTTAGATATGAATGAATATAAGAGGAAATACCACACATTGCATATATAATGGCAATTGTGAACCTGTGACATTTCACAAGATTTTATATGAATTCAACACCAGCCTACCATAGGGTCACAATTCAAATCCCTTTATGTAAAATAAATTGCTGCCTAGAATTTAATTCACAAATATAGTAATGTACAGTGGAATCTCACTTTTAAGTAATTCATATCTAGGGACTATTGGACCTCTACCCATATTCGAATCTAACAAGGAAGTGTTGAATCTAGCGAAAAACTTCCTGGGACCGCATATCAAATCAGCTTCCACCTGGGTCAAGTGCATGATGTAACGCTGCCTCTCCCCTGTCTCTTTCCTCTCTCCTCCCCAAACATATGTACTGTACATTGTTGTGTTGTAGCTTTAAGTGGGCTAAAATCCCATCTGAGTGATTGAAAAAATTTCAAAGACAAACAATTATCACCAGATAATTAAACATATGCTGTGAGCTTGGGGAAGTTGTGGCAAATCTCATTGGATATGGAGGAAATTCCTGAGGAAGTTTCTTGATTTGTTGGGATGGAAAAAAAAATTACAAAAATATTTTTGTTTGTTTATTAATTATTTTTCTTTTTCAGGGAACTACACAAACCAGCTGTCAAAAAGGGTCTGAAATTTGCTGAACTCCCCTTGAACACTAAGTGGAATGAAGAGGTAGAAGAGATTGACTTATCTGATAAAGAGAATCAGCCTGTAAAGAAGAGATCAAGGTTCAAATCTCTCTCTCCTCATTTCAACATTACAATGAAAGAGCAGTACAGGAATTCAGAAACCTTGAAAATAATTAAAAGCCCTTCTCCAGCCAGGAATACCAAAAAATCTCCTTGTTCAGTCAACTCCCTTTGCCCATTGCAAGATTCTCTGCTGGACTCTGACCTTTTAGGAAAAGGGGATTATGATAAAGTACCAAAGATGAAGTTGCCAGAAGAAAGAAGCCAGCACAATACAAATAAAGTTTGGAGCAATAGTTCTCAATTATCCAAGCCTGTTTGGAAAGAAAAAACACCTGTCAATAACAAAAGGAAGAAATGCGACTTTAGAAAACAAGTAATTGACACAGATGGGGATATGTTTAATAATAACCTCAAACATCTGAAGTTGGAGGACTGCTCTTCACATTACCAAAATGTCCCAGTACTCAATAAACCTGAAGAAAAACCTTTTAGAAGCTTTTGCATTGAAAAGGAAGGTATGTTTAATTTCATCATGGAGAATGGTGTTAAAAAATATTCACCCATTAGATTTACTACAGACTCAGAACAATGTACACCTAAAAGTACCATCAAGTGCCTGCCCTTTAGTAGTCCATCTTCATTCATAGCTGTAGATAGTTTTCAGAACAGTTCCTCAAGTGAAGATTATCTGCCACTAAATACTGAAGATGTATTTTTCTCAAGCAAAAATTATCACTATAGTCCTCTACAGAGAGACATTGATAGTACAGAAATTTGCAAAAATAGTGAACTGTTCTGTAAAGCAGAGAGTATCATGGAGCAAGAGAAAACATTGCAAATATCCACAATAATACCACAAGCCACACAGATGTCACGCAAGCTTGAGGATGCTGTTGCAACTTCAGTGAGAACTACAACAATAGATCAATCTGGCACTTGCAAGAAATCCAGTAATGAAAATAAGGCACAAGATCAACCATATGTAATCAAGTTTTGTGCCCACTCTCAGACTTCTTTGAATTTCCAGAATGGTGACAAATATTCTGGATCACAAACACCTAAGCAACCAATGATCCCAAAATGGAAAACATGTGCAGCTACTCCTACAACTTTTCACCAGCCTTCAGCAACGTTATCTCGAGATCCACACTCTCCTCAGGCTGTTACACCTATCTGTAAACATGGTGTGACAGAGGTACTACCAGGACCCTCAAGATTGCATGTCCTAGAGTCTTTCACCACACCAGAATGGAGACCCTTGCTGTACCCATTGTGCGCTCCCAAGAAGCTTCGCAGACCAACACCCAGGCAGTACCCACCCCAGTGTAGGAGAAGCCTTGTAAGGTACTGTACTGTAGTATGACTAATATGGTTTTCATAATTTAATGTACTGTACTGTATTCTGAATTCATAGCAGAGTACAGCAAATTAATGCAAACTATACATGTCCCATCTAAATTGTTGCTCTGATTAACTTCTGCAGGCTTGGCCAACATGGTTTCCTTCATACTTTATGCTTAATTGATTCTGTTTGGTGCTCAATATATGTGTAAAAATGCAGGCTGTTTAGTTGTACAGTATACTGCATATGGGAACCATTCAGATGTCCAAAACTTGTCAGGGCCTGAATGATATTACTGGTGATCACCACAGAGGGTAACCTTGTAATTATTTGATGTCAAAACGTAATAAAAAAAAGGGAAAAAAATCCATTAGCATGGGTAAACTACTGTATTGGACATTCATATACTGTACAGTGCCTTGCTTCCACGACTTAACAAGTAATAATTTATAATGACAAATAAAAATGGTGGTAATTGCATTGCCACCATCATCATCAATACCCTATTCCCCTTCTTTTCAAAGAGGTGAAGTATTAGCCCAGGACTCCTCACAGATGGCTGCCTCAATTGAGCTTAGGAAGAGAGCTCACATCCTTCCCTCTCTTGAATTTTAATGTAAAGAATGCTCATACAATAAGATCAACCTGTGTATTGGGTATGTGTAGTGTAGTCAGCTGGGAATCTTGAGAACAGCAACAGTTTAAAACAAACTTGTATCTTTGTCTCTTATTACAGAGAGTTTGAAACCAGAGCCACTGACACCATTCCATTACTGGACACACCACCAATCTCTCCTGCCAGGTAAGCCATGGACAGATGCAACATGTGCATGGATAGTACTAATTTTACTTATAATGAAGGCTTTAGACCCCAAATGGAAGATATTTCCACTTGAACTAGGTAACTGTTGCTTGAACAGCTAGGGTCAGAAATTAGTATACTGTAATATACAAAGTGAAGGGTGCAAGATTTGATGCACCACTCTAGGATGACCAATTATTTCCTGGAACCTCTCATCATCTGGCAGAGAAGAAATTCTTCCTATTGAATAAAAATAAATTAGCAAATTTTATAGTTCATTAATTGTTAAATGGTGAACTCTCACTGACATATAAATATTTCATCAATGCTTGTTTAGAGAGAATTTGTTTCTATTAGATTTTTCTAGTCTCTATTTCATTTACTGCTGCTTTCTTGCAGATGAATGAACATTTTGTCTATGTATGATGAAAAAATTTAGTTTATATATATTTATGATGATTTTCATTCAGAGATTATCTAATTATCAGAACCACTGAAAAAAATGAAATAATCACACAAGTGCAAACTGAATTAGGCACCTTTTGTGGGTTCTTATCAACACACTCACATGTCATGGACCTGTGCTACATCCAAGAAGAGACTTGGCTGTAAATAGTGCCCCAAACAACTACATGTATACAGTATAACATATACAAAACTGCTCGTTAACCCTCTCACGCCCGAAACAAAATTTTAGCATTCTATTTCACAATGACAAACATTTGGGTCGCTGTGCAGGCCAGATCAAATGAGCCGGAGCGCGGTGAAATCTTTTTTATTATATAAATTTCAGCCACAAAATTTTATCTTACTCTTCATAATTTACAGTATATGTCATTGGCTTTGTAAGATATTGTTCTACATTACCAAAGAAAGAAAACCATATAAATAGGCCACTATGGTATCCATTGATCACTTTAGATATACACGTATAAACAGTATATATGAGGAGTGTAGCGGCAGAGGGGCTTACACGCCAAATATGGTGGGTATGAGTTAGGTACAGCAAAATACGTGGGAAGGTTTCCTCTATCACGTGGTGAAAAGAGAAAACAGAAAAGTGACCTTCTATGCGGGTGGCATAAGGGTGAGTGTCGCTTATACAACTGGATTTTCCATCCTGTGAGGACCAAGGTTCCTGTAGGCAGAGGGGTTTATACGCCTGACTCGGCCAGCTAATGACAAATGGTGTAAGATGCGCCATTGTTGTGGGCAGCGGGCTCAGCCAATCACTCGCCACCTACCAACACCCCGCGCTCCTCACACCACTTTGCCTCAGTCACACCCCTTTTTGAACACATGTCAGTCGTGCATGGGAATACTGTGCATTTTAACAACATAAAATGGATTCCACTAGCTCAGACACTGAAGCTAAAGGAACTCCCCAACCTTTAAAATGTCTACGAATGCCTGACACGTCTTTTAACCCGAGTGGTGTGCAGCTTCCTCCCAAGTACCTCCAGGGTGTTTTCCTGGATAAGGAGAAGCTTTGTGATGTAAAGGATCTTACTCAGTTTATCCTAGCAGCATACATGTGCTTCTAGAGAAGCTATTTTCATCTCAGGAGCAAATGGGGAAGGATATTGAGGATCTCACAAAGGAAGATGACCTGGATGATTACCTCCTAGATTACTAAATCCCCCCTCCCCTTCTTTCTGTCCCTAGTCACATTATGCAATGTTGTTGTCCTTGAAATGGTGTGTAATAATACTATTAATAATCCTATGCTATACTTACCAATAAGATTTATATTTATACAATTATTTTCTTTTGAATATATTCATTTTCACGTAAGATTAATTATTTTGGTAATATTAACATTTGTGTTTGTTTGTGTTTTTTTTTTTATCCATAAACAAATAGAGTAGTAAATAAGCTATCATTTCGTATATAATAATGTGGGATTCTGTATATATCTGAACAGTGAGCATTACCGTATCAAACTTTAACCTTCATTTACTCAAAACTACTACCGTGGCGCATAAGCCCCTCTGCCGCTACACGCCTCATGTGTTCACATTCTCATAGCTCAATCTTTTATGAGCTGATGTTTTTGGTTTTGCCCTTCACTAGAAGCAGAATTTTATGGGCTTTCCAATGCTGCCATCAGAATATTGTATGTACTGTATATCACCAAGCATTCCGAGCAAATGGAGAAAAACTCTGACCTTCTAATGGTGGAGGCAGTAGTAGTGAGGGAGGTACAGTCGGCCACAAGAAGCAAGCCTGCCCCTAAACTATACGTTTTATCCTTTTCCACCCCAAAATTGAGTTTTGCTTGGCAATTGTTATACATAATTGGTTTTGTAGGATATTATTCTGCAACAACAGCCCAGAAAATAAGGCATTTACAGCAATTATTCATCACTCCAGACATATATATACCAGAAAATTTGTACTCACGTTCTGCTTCATGGAGAATGATATTCGGTTCTTGGCAATGACTGGCCCTGTTAAATTCTAATTTCCTATTATTTCCGGGCCTCGGAGAACCACACCTCTTAGAAGTAAGGGAAATAATGATGATGATGATGATGGCACGGCACACACAGGTACGTGATTACTTGAAAATGCAAGGCTTAATCTGTGTGTGTGTGTATGCGTGTGCTTTTAAAGTTGGAGATTGTGCTCAGTGTGGTACAGATCAAAGCAACTTCATAGGCCCAGATGTTACTGGAGGTACCAACATAAGGAATGGCTTGGCCGTTGTCACTTTTTTGTTATTACCATTTTCATTTCTATTTTGATTACTCTCTTTTGCTGGATATGATTTTTCATTTTCCATATCACTTATGTCATCATCATTATCATCAGCTCCATACAGGAGTTGGATAATATCCTTATTACTCACTGATTTCTTTGCCATTATTTGTAAAAAAAAAAAAAAAAAAAGCTAGGTCCCCGAAAAACGACAAGAAAAAGTTATGTCGCAATAAATCACATCACTATCACTTTATATCTAGATCATATGAAGACACTTTTGTTGAGCCCTGTAATCCATGGGGGTGGATGGCAAGACTGTTGGGACTGGGAAAGTTTCCGTTGTACAGTACAATCACTCATAGACATCACAGTAAGTTGCCAATTAGTTTATTCGATAGGTCCTGCATGGGCCCTTGATGCAGTTCTATAAGAAACTCCAATTTTGGTGAATTTTTAAAGCATATAAAAAATTAATTGGCAGACTATTCCTTCCGTGAGAAGGTTCAGTAAATTTTCGCTAAGCTAAGTGAAGAACTTATGGGAAAATTTGGATCAATGACAAGGTCTCTGAACTACATTCCCCAAACCGACTTCCTACTCATTTTAAGTTGGGATACAGGAATAATAAGAGATGGTGTTACACTCAGTGTGTGCTCATCTCTGGTTTTTATGCTTACAAAACACAGTTCCTTCCTTTTTCAGTTGCTCTAAGCTTTAAAATGCTTGTTCCCTGCTCTTCGATGACCTACAAATTAATTTTCCCATTTTTCACAAAATCCCTTTTGGAGGTTATCACATCACCTTTCTCATCCGCCCCTGTAGAGAGTACATTTCTTATGTGAAGGGTGGTTAAACTTTAATCACACTCATTGATAGAGGAAGTCAAAGGCCTTTCATCTAGTACACTTTCACTACATCCTCTCTATACGGCAAAGTTGCATCACTATGAATAAAATTTTATGCAGGGCATAGACTCATAGTTGTCCATGTAAATACCAGTTGTAAATTCTAAAATTTATTTGTATAGAAGCCATTGGGTGTAACTGGGTGTAATTACTTTCTAATCATCATCAATCCCATCCCTTTCTTCCAGGGGTGGGGAGGCTTTAGTGCCAGGGGTAAAAAAGCATACATACATATACCAGGCCTTCATCTCCACGCTGGAGGTAGCCTCATCACGTCGCACACCCTCCGAAACAAAATGCCCAAACATAGAACCTCCCCCCCCCCCCTCCCCCCCTGCACACTCACACACACTCCACATCTCGACCCCCTAATCCCTGTTGGAGGAGGGAGCCCCCCACCGCACAACCACATCTCCTTGTGGGACTACAAGGGGTACGTCATGTTTGCATCCATAGCAAGGCCCGACAGCAAAAGCTGGTTTACCCCTGCCACTTTACTACAGGGCAAACTCCCCCTCTAGCATTCAGCCGGCCATGGGCCACACTCAATGCAGGCCGCGTCCACTCTTCAAGCATTCACCACCCTCCTCCACTCGTTTCTATCACGCACAATCACTCTACCTTGATCCATCTCCTTTGTGGCCTTCCTCTTCTCCTTACACCTCCCACATTTGAGCCCCCTATCCTCTTTACCATTCTATTCTTCTCCATTCTCTCCACAGCCTGCTAGCTCTCTCACGACACCTGTCCTTCTCACTTCCTCATTCCTGACTCTGTCCATTCGAGTCACACCACACAAGCTTCTCAGACATCTCATCTCTACTGCATTCAACCTTCTCTTCTCACTTTCTCTCATATTCCATGTTTCTGCTCCATACAGTGCAGTAGGCACTGCTATCCCTTTGTACAACTTCCTCTTTATATCCATTCTAAGTGACTTACAGCCAAACATCCTATTCATTCCTCCTAGCACTCTAGATTTTACTTCTGTCTCTATTTTGCTATCCATCGTCACCTTTGACCCCAAATACTTAAAGCGCTCCACCTCCTCCAATATTTCACCATCTAGCATTATATTCATCCTTCTATCCTCTGCTCCCCTCCTACATCTCATTACTTTTCTCTTTGCCACGTTCACTCTCAGTTTCCTCCTCCTGCACACCCGTCCAAACTCCTGCACTAACATACTCAGTTCCTTTTCTGACTCTGCCACTAATGCCGTATCATCAGCAAACAGTAATTGGTTTAGGCCCAACTCTCTACCTCTGCTGTCCACCAAACTCAGTCCTCTCTCCATCACCCTAGCAGTTACCTCTCTTAACACACCTTCCATATAAATATTAAACAACCATGGTGACATCACACAGCCTTGACGGAGTCCCACTTTTACTGGGAACCATTCACTCACGTTACTTCCCACTCTAACACTAAAAAAAGGGAAGCAGAAAATACAGAAAGTAAAGACAGATTACCCAGTGAAATGGGTCACACATACAATCACTTCCCCTTTCAAGCCACAAAAATTATTTTGTGTAAATTACATGTGTAACACCAGTACTGATTTTATCGTCTCTCACATCCAGGGATGACTTTTCACTGTTGGAGTTGGAAAGTGATGATGACACCTAGCTCTGCCTGGACATCTACCCAGTGTTAACAAGTTACTCGAGAAAGTTTTTGCACTTCCTCACATTTGATGAACCTTCTACGTGCTGCTACAATCAAGATGATGATAAATATGGTTTAAAAGTTTGAAAATTTTGTGTGATATACAGAACAGGAACAATTACTGTACTGTACTTTGAATTCAACATTTTGCATTTCTTTCCCAGAATACTTTTTGTTATGCTGACAATATTTAGTTATAATTTATTGGTATGGAATGATCACAAGTTAACTAAAATTCTTACTTTTGTTTCATCTGACAGGTTTGTTTAAAAATGCCCTCATCATTTTACTTATTTAGTTTACTTTTTTTAGTTTTGAGGTACAGTACACTCTAGCTTGTTAATTTGTGACCACATACCATGTTTATATCATCTGAGCTAGTAACACTGTGAGGGGAAGGTGTCATTGTCAGCAAAAGATTGTATCATGTTGCTCTACTATGTTCCACCTACTCTGATTCCTCTCCAATCAATGTTACCAGCCCAAATGACAAACATCTAAGTACCTGGTTACAAATTTACTAGCTCGAGTGTATATACCCAATATTTTACCCAGTGCATTGTACACTCGCTAGCACTGCTGCATGGACAGGGGCTCACACATATTCAGAGATGTAGCACCACTGTGATTATTTAGCTCGAAACAATCCACGTGTGTGAGATGGAGTATCCTTACTACACTAACACATGAAGTGAACTTTGTTGCTTAAGGAACTAAATCACTTAAATCTTAACATGTGAGCCCCTGTACCACATGGCAGTGCTGGCGACTGTACATAGATTATGGACATGGGAATTATAATTTATTTTGTTTTGGGATGACCGATACTGTAACAATTTATTTTATTAATGTCAAACCTTAGCTAGACAAATATTAATGGTCTCGAGTCATTGCAAATATTGCAAACATACGAATATCAAGAACCCCCCCTCCCAAAACATTATCTGTAGCCCCTCAATGAGACCATTAATGCATGGTAAGCCACAATTATGGAACTTCCTGAAGAAATTTCTCTTAAATATGGATGTAAATTACTTTAACTTTTCGCAAAATATCGGCAAACGTGAACCCAAAAACAAATCCAAAGGGCTCGTTATTGCTGTTCAAATTTCTGCTCCCAGATTGTATGTACAGTAGCTCCCAAAACTCCACATATCTCTTTTAAATCAATCCAAGAAAGTGACAATCAAGATTAGCAAATGAGAATTGAGGGAGGAAGAGGAGCCCTGATTGATTGGATTGCTGGGAGAGAAAATAGCTCAGCATGATTGAGACGAGCCATATTACATCAGTAGAGCAGGTGGGGTTCATTTTTTGCCAAGCAAATTTTAGTTCAGGACAAGAGCATCACCTTGTCCGAGACAAAACCTAGTTGAATATGAATTAGCCCTTTGCAGATTTATGCTGCACTACATTTACAGAGAATCTAGTGTGTATGCATATACGTACAGTATATTAATACAGTACTGTAAATAAATTTATATGCACCCATGCATGCACTCACAGTAGTATTAACTTTTTTTTTTTTTTTTTTTTCCAAGCAGTATTTTATATGCTGCTGAAAAAAATGTGGATATTGACAATTTTATTGGACTTCAACAGCTGTTATTTTAGCTAGAAAGTGACTACAAAGGTACTTTTTGGGTTTCTGTTTGACTTCAAGATATTTACAAAAGAAATTTTAGAAGAATTATTTAATCCAATATGCATAAATTGATATTTATGTAGATTTAATAATTTTTTAATGAATGAAACTGAATTATTTAGAAACTGACATATGTAGTACTTATTAGGATTCAGAGTGAACTGGGCAATGAAACCTAACCATGTCCTACTTCACAGTTCATGAATCTGTAATTGACATCTTCATAAAGAGTAAAGTTGTGATTAATTAATTTGGAGAGCCTTTCAAATATAACTGAATTATAAACACTATGTTGTTTGAAATCCTGTGCATGGTGCACCTTTACTATAATTAAAAAACAAAAACAAATCTAAGCTACCTTCATTCTATTTCCATTCTTCCCATTGCACCTTTATCTTGGATATCCTTTCTGGCAACTATATAGCTGCTATACTTGGTTATGGTCTTGAGGGCCATCAAAGATTTGATAATTTCATAATTACTGAAGTTTACACAATATCTTCTGGTCATCCTGGTTTACTAACAATACATTACTTGGGTTCATCTGATCTTACACATGTAAAATTGGTCTTGCCTGATAAATACAACACTAAATATTACATGCGGTTTGTCACAGGTATGGATAAACATTTGGACACAACAAAGAATCCACAATCACTATACAAACACTATATTCGATCAGTGATGGATTATGCAAGCCCTGCCTGGGCCTCAAACATCGCTGAGACTAATCACGACACCCTTCAAACCATACAGAACAGAGCCCTAAAGACAATCACAGGCTGCACAGCTACCACACCTACACCATGAAACCTAAGTCCTCAAAATCAAGGATCATCTTTACATGTGGCACACAAACACTTGCTGCAGCCTCCACAAACCCACACCATCCACTACACCCATACATGCCAAGGAGCATCAAAACAACACTCAGTACACAATACCATACACAAATACTGTACTATCATCTCTTACACCCTGCCCACCCCAAACCAATCTCCAGAAACACATCCATACTCATATCACTCGTCAGTCCATCCAAACACTCAAAAACAACACCCAGCTGCATGCACAACCTCCTGACATCCACCCATCTGAATCATCCCTTCCCCGTGAGGACAGTCCACCTGGCCAGGCTGCGGTGTGGCCACCACCCAGCCCTTCTGACATACCAGAAGCAGCTGGATGGAGCCATTGCCGATGCCTGTCCGGGATGCAACACAACACCCCATTCTATTAAACACATTATTGAAGGCTGCAATGCACACAACCACACTCGCCAACAACACAACATACACTCTCTGAGGGCATTGTGGGAAAGCCTGGTTCAGGCCATGGCCTTCCTCAAGAGCTCGGGCTGCTCGGCCAGACAGCTTGAGGAACTTCAACAACAACAACTGGAAGTGTAAATTAAGAAGCTACAACTCTCAATTTAGCGAAGATGTGGCGACGTTTAACAGATATACAGGCCCACACCCCTTGATTGTCCTGTCTAGTAGCTTACACATGTAAACATTTGGGCAGATCATCCGTTCAGATACCAGCATTAGCCGATATTCAGTTTCAAACGGATTCGTATGTTCATTTATTAAAATCTGCAATAAGAGTGTGTTGTTACTAGCAATTTTGATATGAATTAAACTGTCACATGAATAAGAGGTGAATGTTATGAGCTTGAGTATTCCTATACTTTACAAATTTTCCAACTGTCCATCTCCACATCATCTTGACAAGCCACATAATGTGTCCACATTCTTTACTATGAATTACAGTTCTAGAAACACAATGCGTCTTGGCATTGTTGGTAAATTGAAAGGCTACCGATTCCTCCTAACTACAGTATGCCTGTCCACACGAGCGGGCAGCCCCGACAGGCATTAATTTCTGTGAGAAATATCCCTAGATTTTTATCACTGTTACCAGATAAGCAGATCCCATCGACCATTGCCTATAAAAATGAGCACACTTGTGTTGTCCACACTATGATTTGGTTACACTTCTTTGCCCGTCAGGCCTTTAAAGGACCTATTTTGTGGCATTATTTGGAGGAATCAAAATCCTTCCAATTCACCAAGAGAATCTCCCCTTAAAGGCCTATTTAGTGACACCACCAGTTAAAATGAATTGAGTGATGTCTAAAATCATGTTCAATTTTGAAAAGAGAAACTCATAAATTCGAGGAAGTATATTAGTCTGTTCCAAATAAACTGGCGGAGAATAACATGCATTACCTGTTTCTAGCCCAAGTCAGACGCAGGTGACATTAGAAGGATTGTTACCCTCTCTCCTGAGAGCAACCTCCTTGCCTGAGAGAGAGAACGTATGCAATGTGATTTATTACAACCGACATAATTTAAAATTTTTGTAATAGTTAAAAACTATATATCATTAAACAATGATGCATGTTTAAATACTATGGAAGGCCGATTTATATATATCCCATCACACACACGCTCATGTAAAGTATAGTCTCTATTGAACTTGGCATGAAGAAAATTAATGCATAACATGGTGTGACTCTTGGGGTTTTCTGAAAATTGCTACTATTCACTTTATCTCTACTCCTACACTACTCACCATCAACACTTCCTATTCACAATGAGACCAACTCCATCTCTGCATCCTGTGGGTGCAGAGATATGATGAGCTGAAGAGGTCAGTTTCATACCGTGAGCGTGGCGGTGTACAAGTCGAGTAACAGGAGTCTAGCGTTACTTCATTTCAGCTGTCGGTGCCTGCTACCAGTTCTAGAACTATTGTAGAGTTGGACAACGTTCCGTAGGGTGATACACGGAGGGTGCAAGCTTCAATCCACACCGATGTAAAAGTATCAAATATAGCCTTCTAAGGCTATGCACCTGTATTCAATAATAATAAAGGAATCGGCTTATATTTATTATATAATAGTATATAACTATATACATCTGTCACATGAAAAAAAAGTTACCTAATATCAAACAATATCCGACAGTCAAGAATATTAAAGATGAATTTTCATTCTTGTTATTTTACAAGTGAACTCAACTAGGGATTTTATAATTTCCGTAAGCAGCTAATTCATACAATGAAAATATATAGTACAAATTTTGCAGTCTTCAACAGTGCATGCAATAAAAACATACAATTTAATATGAAAATTATAGTTTATTAGTTATACTATATCTCCATTGCATGAAGAAGTTGCTGGTCTAGAACTGAACATGGAATGCTAAAGGAAACTTTTTATTGCTGTTTTTCTTCGAGCTTCTTTCGTAGGGATTCAGGCATGCCGGGTGGAGGAGGACGGGGTAGGCCGAGGGTAACCTTCACAGCGTCATAGATGAACCACTGGAGAGCAGTCAGGGTACCAATCATGATGATACGAGGGAACAGTCCCTTCCACAGTCCTACAAGCAAAACTTTATTAGACACGTAATTCTAAAAAATTTGGGATGGACAAAGCTATGTACTTTTCTGAGTAACATCTGCCTGTAAAACTTCTATCCTTCTCCCTACCTAATATCAATGTATAACATCACATATTATCTTCAGCATTGTAGGCTGGAAAGTAAAGCGTATAAAGAGGTGACGAGTTATAGGCATGGTCTAAAATTGCTTCAAGACACGCTGCAGCTGTAAACAATTATAGTTCAGCTACTGGTAATTACAGAGCATGAAGCATCACAATTTTCAAATGAAAGTAGCTGCAGCATTTTGACTAAAGTTAAAACCAGGAATGGTAAGCTGAGATAAAACACATTAACTGCAATTTTGTACTTATGATTATACATACACTATTAGAAGTGGAACTTTTATCGGTTTTCCAATGATTAAATATTTTTTTTTTTTTTTTTTTAATGAATGGCTTTGTACTGAACTGTAAAGAAAATATTGTCTGCAAGGTCTTCTCCTCCTTTGCCCCCCATACTCAATCCCAGACACCTTTTTAAACACTCGTTTCATTTATTCTTTCACATGCCCATATCACCTCAGAACACTTTCCTCTACTCATAGAACAAGGCACAAGATTTATTCACCACACCTCTCAATGATTTCAATATTTCTTACTACCAGTATGTCAATTCTTTGGACTCTACATTTTTCAGCATATTCATCACTACAGCTTTTGCTCTTTATTCTCGCATTCATGCCACCATACGGGCTTATTACATACAGAGAAAATAAAAATTTTTGCCTTAATGCTTATGCATCTGTAGGAAAAACTTTCACTTACCAGCCATGCCCAGTTTCTTGGCAACCTGGATAGCAGTGGAACCCTTATCCTGGTTCAACTTGGAAACGATAGTGTCAGCAGGATGGGAAACAATAGCACAGAAGATTCCAGCAATATAACCTGCAGCAAAGGTTACCACCAGCTGCTCAGACTTGGAGCACTCGTCTCGGGGCTTGGGCACCACATACTGGTAGATTGCCTCCACCGTGCGCTCAAAGCACGCAAACTTCATCATTGTGTAGGGGATCTGGCGACACCACAATGGCACAACACCCTTGTAGAATCCCCACAGACCTTCCTGCCGATAGATGAGGGGGGCAGCAGCTCGCAGGGTAGACACAAAGCCAGGCTGGGTCTGAACACGTACCTAGGAAAGTGAGAGGACACCATATTGTACTATCAATCTGAGGTGGTCACAATCATACAGTGTTTGGTAATATATATATCATACCCACTTCTTTCCCTATCCAGGAATGCTCCATTATAGGACTGGCCACAGCAGTATGATGTACGCATACAAAAACTGGCAAGTATGCTTTCCGGTATGTAATTGTATGGTGCAACTTAATTTTATCACATTTTATATGTAATACTTATGAAGTCAATAGAAGAATAATTTTCCTCTGAAAATTTAAGAGTCAAAAGGTGTATTAATACCACTTTGTGGCATTACATCTGGAGATCAAATACTACACTACCATGCAAATTAGTAATGCCCTTGATTTTATGGAAATTTCCATTATACTTAAATTCCTAAGGTGCTGTACAAAAGTTAGATTTACTGGAATTGGCCTTGGTTGAATCAATCCGTTATTTGGAGATTGTACAGTATAAACATCCACACTTATTACAAAAAACAATAACCAATATTTAAATTTAATTAAGTCTACTTATACCACAACATATTAATACCCATAAGAGCCTACCTTGACAGCTTCCATGGGTGAAAGTGCAATATCTGCAAAGAACTCTGCTGAAGCTGATGCAGCAAGGTACAGGGAGGTACGGTACAAGAAGGAATTCTCTTCTCCAATGAGGTTGCCGTACAGGATTTTAAAGACTTCATAGAAGCCAAACTTGCAAATACCTTGCATTGAATAGCCAATGCAGGTGGGTGCCCATCCTTTTCCTAGGGCACGGAAGCCCTCCTCTCTGACTGAAACCTGCATAAAAAAACCAGTGTTAGTGATAAAATAAAAGTTGTTGTTGATGTTCTCCCGGGGCAGAATGGCCTCCTACCCCACAGACCCCCGGTACGCTCTGGTCGCAGTGAATAAACAAATTAAAATAAATGGGGGGGCTGCATGGCCCTATATGCCTGGGCTATCCCAGGGAGATGGGACCAGAGCTTACTGGACCAGGGAGTCTGGGGGCCTCCGACTGCCAGGGAGATTGGGGGGAAGGTCTTTGATCCCACAGCCAGTGGTGTGGGCCCAAGTCCACGTAACCACAAGAGCTACAAGTGGGGCCGCACCTTCCATGAGACCAGCCCTGAAGGGACCATAAGGGAAAGGGAGTTTACACTGCTGCATGCAAAAGGATAATGCACCCCCATGTGTGCTGGTGGTCCACACAGCAGTGAAAAAAAAAAAAAAAAAAAAAAAAAAAAAAAAAAAAAAAAAAAAAAAAAAAAAACTGGAGGCCAGCTACTTAAGTAGAAATATTCAGTGTCAGTACACATGACATCTGTTCACGTTTCATTATCCAATATCATGCTAAATTGATTTTATTATTTTACCACCCTTTATCACATTAAGCCTTACTTTACACTGGTATAATCCTGGGCTGTGAATCAAAGCCACAAGTAATTAATATAAAAGTAACATATGAAACACCAATTTCTCTTACCTTGAAACCATTGAAAACTCCCTTGTATTTTTCAGGGTTAACTTGGATTCTGCACTTGACCAGGTCGAGGGGGACAACAGCAGTGTGCGTAATACCACAGCTCAGCAGACCACCAAACCCACACAATAAATAATACTTTCCTGACCCATACTCACAGCTGTGTTGTTCTGTTGGAAGGTTAATGAACACTTGTCAGATTATGTCTTCTTGCACAGTACTTCTATTCCCTATCTGACACTACTACATAATTATCATAATTAAAATGTATACTAATGATACTTCTACCTTTCATCATAGGCTCTCTAGGTAGAATCATGAGCATGGAGGTGAAATGGGTACTGAGAAATAATAGTCCTACCAACTCTGACATACACCAGTCAGGAGGGTGTACATGAGGGAGAGATATGTCAATGGAAGGGGAGGGCTGGAACAAGCAAGGATGAAGTACTGGAACAGGGATACCTGGAGACACTTGACACACTTCTGCTGTGGCCACCCCCTTGGGGGGAATTCCTGAAGGGAGTGAGGCATCAGAGTTATAGATAGAATACTGTACAGGTATATTGAAATGGAAAAATATTTATGTAGAGCATAAGGCACTTTCAAACTTTTATATGTATTAAGTAAGCCAAGCTTCCTGTATCTTCACTATACATGAAGAGCATATTGCGAATGACAAAGAATATAATACTTCCCTCTCATTCACTCTTTCCTCTCCTGGACTGACTCCTCTGCCTGCCTAGCCACTTTCCCCTATTTGCCTGCTAACCTCCCACACACCCACTTCCAGCACCATACATGTTTTTTCGTCACATCCAGAAAAGGTCAAAACATCACAAATGTATTTGGACAATAGTCACAATACACAGTTTGATAATACATTTCCACAAGATAATTCCACTGAGTATTGATAAAGGTAACCAAACCCTATCTAACCCAACCTAACCATAACCAGTAGTTCGCCGGAGCAGATAATCGCATTATTAGCCGGGTTTTCTCCCCTACACTGTTTGGCAAGTTATCAGCTGATTTTCTCTCATTTTCACTGGTTTATCATTTAGTCCTATTTACCCTTTCTACACATTTCTGTGCAAAATAGACATAACACCAGCTCCTCTCTATCAAGGCTGATTACTTTAAATAGGATTAGTAGTCGAGTCTTGAGATTTGTAACATCAAATTTGTGCCTAGTTTGTCAACACGATCTACAGTATATGGTTGTACAGCCATCTCTAATTATATGATAGCATTTTGTTCTAACCAAAAAATGCATGATGAAATCAACATAAAGAGCAGGTAGAGACATAATTATCTATTGTTTTATGTAACTACAAGTTTTTTATAATACCAATAATAGTGTAACTATAAGAAACAGCAAAAATTTTCAACACTCTCCAAATATAAAATACACACTCATGGGGTATATATTTCACAGTGTGGCCACCAGATGTCTCAAACTCTAACACCTCCTCCAGGGAGGCACTGGTTTTACTAAGAGCAGGTCATGCAAATGTTTCAGTTTTCTTTGATGGTGGTGTGAGGGCCACAGCGAGTCAACCCAGTCAATAGAGCTGATGGGGAATCCTGACAAAAGCAGGTGGCCTCTATATCCTCCCTCAGGTGGTTGTTGGTGTTAGGACCAAAATAAGTTTGCATCTTGTCTGTAGTAATAAAAGGGATTCTCAACACGAGCATGTAGCTGGTATCTCTTTCACTCAAGCACAACATTCAGCTGCAAGCGCTGCCTCCCATTATCCATCCTTTAGAAATCCTCCCTTCCTTGTGAGGACAGAGTCCACCTGGCCAGACTGCAGTGTGGGCACCACCCAGCCCTTTTAAAAAATCAGAAAAAGCTCGATGGAGTTATTGCAGATGCCTGTCCAGGATGTAACACAGCACCCCACACCATTAAACACAGTAAGGAAGACCCTGCATACAACCACCTAAAACACAGCATACTGTACATCTTTTTAAAGATTATAAGAAAGCTCGGTCCAGCCCCTGGCCTTCCTCAGGGACTTGGTGCTGCTCGGCCAGACAGCTTGAGGAATGTCCTCTAATAATGGTGTGAAAGAAGTGATTTGTTATATTTCCACAAAAACAGACCTGTGCTGGCAGCTGAGATGGTCCTGCTGGGCACTAGTTCCTTCTTTGGGGCATCACAGTGAACCTCATGGGTCCTCTTAAAAGGTGACGCCTTGGCTGTCTCCCACAGGCTGCTGAACATCTTGAATCCTGGTAATGAAAATCTTATGGAATTAAAGACATTAATATAAAATCAAATATATACTGTATAATTATCTACATATACAAGTTGCCAGCAAAGTGAAGGACATGAACTAGGTCTTATGATCCTTATATTTTTTGGAAAATGTCAGGTCTGGTAATTCCTCAATAGGGTTTGTCCTGCTATTTTTTTTTTTTTTTTTTTTTTTGAGGGTTCAGAATAGCATTAATTTATCCATACCGTATCTTATCATTCTTTACGAAAGCTCCTCCCAGACTACAGAAATATTATTAACACAGGATATTGTCCAATTAATTACCTATTCATTGATATTGGTTTCACGGAGTGTTTCGCATACTATAAAACTGATGGACTGTTCTGAAGCAGGAAGGCTGTGGGTGAGAGGAGGCAGAGTTGGTTTTAAATTAATTATATGAAAATTATCATCGTATGGAAACAATAGTTTGGGCTTTCGGTTCAGTGTACCTCAAGGCGAGGGGCGTCTCTATGGTCGGCGACTGTACTGTACTTTGAAATGGGAGAGCGGTTTTCCTAGTGGGTTCTCGTCTTGGCGTGCAGTGTTGCCAGATACAGGGATATTTCAATTTTCATATTGTAATTTTAAGGGAAGGGGCTGCAGTTGTGCAACAAGCAGCCCAGTTGGGCAGGATATTAAATCCTTTTAAATTGGGATAATTAGTTTTTTGATCACCAGATGAAACAATTGACCTGACCTAACAGAATCTAGACTGTGGCTACCTTTGGGACCTAACTTTTGTGTCCTTCGGGACCTACCGTAACTTATGTGTCCTTCGGGACCTATAAAAATAAAATAGATCAGGTGGGATGTAGCCAAAAGTATCCTGATTGGGTGGGTCAGGTGTAATGTGCACAACTGCCTGCAGGCTCATTTGTAATTTTGTCAAGGAGACGTGGTAACGCTGTCCGCAGTTCGTCCTTCCGCTATAGAAATAAAGTCTTAACTTAAAATTGAAATATCTAACAAAGAATAGAGTAAATATTGCAATTGCCTGCATCCTCAATTTTCACACTATTAGGGAACTGAAATCGGCTGTTTCTCCCCCCCCCCCTTTTTTTTTTTTTTGTAAATACATAAAAAGCATGTTTATTATATGTATGTATTTACTTTGAAATGGGAACAGGGCTTTTCTTGCAGTTCAGTTCAGTTGCTATGTGGGAGAATTGCCTTTGCAACGGCTCCCCTTTTTGTTTTTTATGTTGTGCTTTTTTCTACGGTGCCTGAGCTTTTTGTCTCTTTTTTTTCACAGTTCCACTAATACATCTTTTAAATTGTCTATATTTTCAATATCCTCAAATAATAACTGTCCACATTTGTCTCTTGTATAAAGCTGTTGAAATAATTTTGATGTATTTCTTATATTCTGTAAGTTTGGACAATAAAGTAAAAAATGTTCTAAGTCTTCCTTTTCTGCTCCACATCCCTCACATTTTTCTGATTCTCCTATAACTCTTTTTCTATCACTTAAATTTAGGGTGTTGGTTCTTAACTTAAATAACAAAATTGATCCATATGTATTATCATATATATTTTTCTTGTCTTATTTCTTTCTTATATAATGTTAGGCTTTCCTTTTGGTTTAAATCCTTTTCCCATTTTATTCTATCGCTTTCCCTGAATTTTCCTCTAATCTCTTTTTTCTTTAGTTTCTTTATAGTGTATTCATTTAACTCTAATTCTTTAGTTATTTCCTGTGTACTTTTCATCCATTTTTCATTTCTATGACTTTCTTTTAATTTCGACTCTGTGTGCAGTGTTGCCAAATACATGGATATTTCCATGTTTTAGGCTAATCTTAAGTCCACACTGGAAAATCGTATGAAGAATGCTTAATAAATATCCCGTTGGACAGGAAATTTTTTCCCCTCTACCGAAATTGGTAAATATTGAAAGAATTACCGTTATTGCGTACGGTTTTTCTACCTTCATTACCCACTTATTTACACCATTCTAAGACTAATTTCTTCTATGGCATTTCCTCCGCAAATGCCCCATTTCCAAGATAGGGCATATTCAAATTAGCCTGACCTTACCTTACCGAACCTAACTTAGCCTAGACCGCATCGGACTACCGGGACCTAACCTGGGCAAACTACCGGGATATAACCGTGGTAAAGTACAGGAAATGACCGGGGCAAAATACTGGGACCTAGCCGGATCTGGCAACACTGCTTCAAAACGGTAATTCTTTCAATAAATATCCAGAAATTTAAATAACTAACAGAGTACATTTCTACAAGATATTTCAACTGAGTGTTAATAAAGATAACCGAACCCTACCTAACCCAACCAGTAGTTCGCTGGCGTAGATAGGCATAATGGTAATATTTGCCCTGGATTTATTTCACATCCCAGCAATGAAATATTGCAATCACTTGCTGATACTGCCTATGCCATTAAGTAAGGTAAATATTGAAATAATTACCGTTATCACGTACGGTTTTTCTACCTTCATTGCCCACTAATTTAGACCATTCTGACTATTTTCTTCTATGGCATTTCCTCCGTAAATGCCCCATTTCCAAGATATAGGGCATTTTGAAATTAGCCTGACTTTACCTTACCTGACCTAGACTGCATCAGACTACCGGGACCTAACCTGGGCGAACTACCGGGACCTAACCTGGGCAAACTACCGGGAAATAATCGTGGTAAAGTACAGGAAATGACCGGGGCAAAATACTGGGACCTAGCCGGATCTGGCAACACTGCTACTTGGGTCTGGCACACCCTTAACTTTAGATGTCATCCTCCTGTGGTCTGGTTGTTTAATTGTTAACTCAATATATGTAAGTTAACTGTTTTGGTTCAGAATATGTAACGTTACCTTATAACGTAGTTAAAAATTAAGGTATTTATTGAAAGAATTACCGTTTTGTAGCAGTGTTGCCAGATCCGGCTGGGTCCCAGTATTTTACCCCTGTCATTTATTGTACTTTATCACGATTATTTCCCGGTAGTTTGCCCAGGTTAGGTCACGGTAGTTTGCCCAGGTTAGGTCCCGGTAGTCTGATGCGGTCTAGGTTAGGTTAGGTCAGGTCAGGTAAGGTCAGGCTAATTTCAAAATGCCCCATTTGAATATGCCCTATCTTGGAAACGGGGCATTTGCGGAGGAAATGCCATAGAAGAAAATAGTCTTAGAATGGTCTAAATAAGTGGGTAATGAAGGTAGAAAAAACGTACGCAATAACGGTAATTCATTCAATATTTACCAAAATTAACTTTGATCATAAATGGGAATGCCAAGAACAACGGGCACAACCAACTCGCAACCAAATTAGTAAGTAATTTTGACTGTGTGTGGAGCCGGATTATAAGTTTATAACCCAATCATCCAGCATTCCAACCCATGGTATAATTCCAATAAAAAGTGCTAACACTTTCACTCTTAACTCCTTTACTCCAAAAGTAGACTATACACCATTCACTTGATTACTATAATGTCCCTAATTAATGCTTGGCATTCTGATACTAAGTATTGGCAAACTCCAAAGAAACATACAATCTTTATTGTGTGGGCTATCCTATGGCGGTCTTGGTCACAACTAGGGCACCGGCTTGGCGGCTTTGTAACACCACCGATTTGCCACAACATACATCATATTTCTCATTTTTTATAGTACTCCTTGCTTGCCGCGATCCCTTATTGTGCTATATTATCCATTTATACAGCCTTAAGATGTTATAATAACCACGAAACCTTATAAAATTAATACTTTACCTGGGAGCAATATGGCGTTCCAACCGTACAATGACGAAGGCAGCTGAGACACCACTCACACCACCACTGTTCAGGCTCGCTCAGCAGACTCTCTAGTCTCACTCAGATAGAACCTATAGTTTACCTCATAAATATCTTATCAAGGAAAACACTATTTTCAAATACGTATATCATACTTGGCTACTCAGTATATAAAACAATTATTTCATCTGAAAACTATTACATCTATTTTATAAGTGACTTGCTATATGTTATAAGCCCTACTTTGACTATACAGTATAGGTGTTGCATAATCTAGGCCACCAGCCCACCAGTCCACCACATGATGATCAGCTGTTGGAAGCTGTTCAGGGACATTGGCGTCTTGAAATATTCCTGTCAAATAAATAGAAAAGAAGAGCGCATTCCTCGGCTAATCTTATCACTTAAAAGTTTACTTCTTTGGGGTTTTAAAAACATCCAAGGTTATCATTATCTTCCTAACATATCATAGTAGCCTATCATACTCAGCCGCAGTCAGTGCAGGAATTCGTCTTTCCCTGTACTCTTTCAGTCTTTCCAACCTTCTCATGAGAATCTTGTCTAACGCGACGGGAAGATAAATTTTGTGACGTCAAAGATAATTTGTAGTGAATATAAGTAATATGTAGCCATATTACCCTCGAGCAATCTTTATGACTATCAAGCCTGCCACAACCCGACCCCTGTACAAAATAGTAGGCCTTGGGCTAACTGTACGGAGCCACCGCTGCCACCCACGAACTGGTGAGTGGTGACCATGAGGCATGATGTCGATGAGCAAAAGCAGCCAGACTCAGCAGCAGTTTATAGATCATCCTGAGAATTAATTCCAAAACTGGGTTGCTTGGGGCAACTGGACCAGAATCAAGAACGGGTTTAAGTTCAGACAACTCTCGATTGTTTTGGAAAAGCTAGGTGTTACCTAGGGAGTTTAGGTAAATCCAGAACACATCGGCACCAACACAGGTAGATGAAGTCAGTTCAGGAAGACTGCATGAATGGGGTAGTGAAGCACACACCTACCGGCGGGCGGAGATTGTCAATACATCTCCATCAAGGAAGGTAGTTCGAACACTATCACCACTTAACAACATTAGGGGAAAGCATTCAGGAGTGCTCCTCAAAAGGGTTTGGAAATGGCCCCCCCTACCTAATACCACAGTTGCAGGCTGCAGTGTGGTGATAAAAGCATTGCCAAGCCCACAAGATAACTCACCAATCAAGAGAGTCTGAAGTGTCATAATTAATTTTCTGCTTCCAGCCATCTCATCTACTTCCAGTTGAAGTGCTGCAGAAGCGCACTATTGTTGGGTAACCCCTACAACCTCTCCAGGTTAAAATGGTAAACCTCTTCTTCTCCCTCCCAGGATAGGCTCAACCAACCAACAACGAATAGCAGGACTTCTATAAATCTTCATTACCAACAAGTTGACAGAGACATGGCCATCACCACCACTTGCACCTTTCTACCCTGAAGGACAACGGGTTGATGGCAGGTGTCTGGTTGGGTGTTGGTAGTGTGGGTTTCCCTGGTTCTGTAGGGGAATATCACCCAGATTGTCACTAGATTGACATAGCAGGGGGTTATCAAATATTCCACATATTCAACTTCATGCTGTTGATGAAGTTCCTCAAGCTGTCTGGCCGAGCAGCCCTGAGCTCCTGAGGAAGGCCATTGGCCTACTTCATGTAATACACAATTCTGTACTGTAGTCTGAGTAAGACTTCTTTCGTCTTTCTCTGGGATGGACATAGACAAGAAAATAGGAGATTCAACTGAGGTCCGTAGGGAGAGGTAGAGAATGAGTGTGTGACTGAAGGAAGAGGTAGAACTTGTGGGTTGGTGTTCATGGTCTGGGTTTGCAGTAGTTGCACCTATATTCTCATTTGCTGGGGGTGAGCAAAATCAAGGCGCCAAAGAACAGAATGAGAAGTGGGTGCGTATACCTGGAAACTGTTATCAATTTTAAATAAAACCAGGCCAAATGGAGGTGTATAAGAGTTGTGCAGTCTGTGTTTAATGACACATGACGGAGTGCCTTAATAATCTAAAGAAATAACTAACAACTCACTATCATAAGAGGCAATAGGAGGAAGGGTATGTAAAATAATATGATTACTGCAACTCCCGTACCATCTGCTATTTTGAATTCACCCACATATACCATAAGGGCACTGGAGTACAGCAATATTGTATATACAAATATAAAAACATAAAAAGAGAAGAAAGAGAGAAAGTTGGTACACCTTTATCCCATGCTCACTCCCTATTACTGTTGCCAAGTAAAGCATTTTCGTGATCTTTTAAGAGTCGAATGAACACAATTTTATCCGACTTTATTTACTTTACTACTGCTGTTTATTAAATGAATATTTCATGATGTAATGGGCAGAAATGAATACCACCATTAAATACTCTTGCAAGAAATATATATTAATATACAAAATTAATTATTACATATACAGTGACAGTACTGGGGTGGTAGTGTACTGATCAGGAGGAATTATCCACTAGCAGTTCTCTTTTGGGTATCGGAAGAAACACGAGTTTACAAAAGTAGCACCTGTGGAAACTTAGGTTTCTATACATACATAACACAGAGACATTTTGTATCATATGTATACAGTACAATACACAATGAACTTTGTAATGATTGCAGAACTTTATATCTAATAAGACTTCTGAAGTACAGTAGCTCAAAAAATATCTGCCCACTTTACTGAAAATAGGACACATTTAACCACTAAACATATTCTGTGATACTAGTATTAGTTCTGTTTGTTTCCTCACCCACTGGATCACTTGTTCTGCGAGATATATTTGTGAGCTACTGTACAGTTGCGGCACATAGTCCTTGGTCAGACGCCCCCTTACACCCTGGTCAAGGACTATGTGCCATGACTGTACATATGAGCAAGGAATGCAATGCAAATTTATAGTTTGTCAGTGTACTAACCATCATTATCATTCTACAACTATTTGACTTAATAACCCAAGAAACAGGCTCACCATTAAACCTAAATAAGTATATAAAAAATATATATTGTAACCTAGGCAGTTAAGCATATATTAAGAAAATGAGAAATTTCAGGGTGTGTGAATCATCACACAAGAAAAATAACTAACTTCAACCTGTCAAAATCAGTTATAAAGATGTACCGTACTGTATAATTATGGTAATTCACAAATCCATTTTTATAATGAACACACATCAACCTTCATCATTTTCTCTGCATATAAGCCCTTGGTTTAATTGTGCATCTATAGTATCAGCTTTGGGAAACCATTAATTTAATATCATAAGAGTCCAGAATTCAACTTCAAACAAATATACTGTAATATCATATGGGAAAACTCTGCAGTACTTGCAGTAGCAGCTTTTAGGAGTGCAATAGAATGGTTCCACAGTGGCCAATTTGATACTGCTCAGGTAACCTTACTGCTAAAAGATATGTATTCTGTGTCTGTGTGCGGATTTTGTTCGACAGGCAATGGTTAATGGAGTAAAATGGGACATGGCAATGATCTTAATCTACCTATAGGTAACAGTCTGAATCCACTGCTATATATTAATTATTTTAACCATTACCATAACTGTTAAGACTATTACAAAAGTCATTCAACTTGGCAGTAGGGAGGAAAGGATATCCTGTATAAACATAACAGAATTGTACCTAGACAAACACAATCAAGAGTGCAGTGGTATATTCGAATACCAGATCCAACTTCTCTAAAAAGGATTAACAGCCAGGAAATCCCAACTTATATGACTGTAGCACAGCACAAATAGCTAATAACATAACCTTGCCCAAATAATTATTACCTGAATAATGGGTATAATAAGGGAAAGTACTGTATACACAATGTTACTTAATATTATCCAGCATTTGTAAGTAATATTTTGGTTGTAATGAAGGAAGTTATCTTTCAACATTTATCCTAAGATTACCAGTTTTAATAGTATTGCAAGAATGTTAATATGAAGGGTTTTTATACAAGTTGTCAATGTGCTATACAGGATATTTCATCAAAAATGTGCATCACTTTAAGTTCTCATTTCTAAGAATGAATTACATTTTGTTCTATTCCAAAAAGTCTTTGAGATGTAATTAGTGAAGCAAACTGAGCTGTCTCATTGCCCATTAATTTTTCAGTAACTGCAACTTGGCTGTTGTAAATTAGATGTACTGTAACTTTCTGCAATAATTTTGCAAAGAATAGTCTAAATAGACATTTACTGGAATAATACAACCTTTAACTCTGACATCCTATATAACTTGTATCTTTAATACAATTATTGTACACATTAACTGAGCTAGGTATATTTCTTTCATTACAGATAAAAAGTGCTTCAAACTTCATAAAAGACATGGGTGGTTATCATTACAATAACTAAATCTGTCAAAAAGATATCAAATATTAACCCTTTAACTGTGAGTGACGGCAAATGTCGACACCACCACCAAGTGTGAGTGACTGCAGGTGTTGGCAATTGTCGATGGATGTATTTTTCAAATATGTGCGCCCCTTGACATAATTGATTAGGTTCACAACAGAGGGGGTGCATGATTAGGAGCTCCCACGAGTCACACCAGCCTTGTCCAGCCAGTGTGGTAATATCTTTTGGCATGTGAGGATGTATTTTTAGCACTCTGCTTTTGCGTTAAATATCACGTACGTACGTAAAAACGACAGTGACTTTTATATTTCATATTGTTGTTGAAAAATGTGATTTTGACATGTTTTATGACGAATATCATGTATCATTTATTCATGTAAGTTTAGTGGTTTAAAAGCTCTTAGACGCCAAATGTTTGTCTACGTTTTGCAAACATAGGCCCGCAGTACAGAGGTGGTAGGCACGAACATGCCCGCGGTTAGAGGGCTAATGTTTTATGTTAGTTTCTTTACAGAAAGCTACTGGGTAGCCCTCTGATTGCACATAGACAATGCAAAATATTATCAGTGCAAACATACAACACTCTTTCATAATCTTCTCCAATAATTTCTTTCTTACAAATAGAGGTGATGAAAGACAAAAGACGTCTGCCTATGCCTGTGACCATGTCAGAAACTAATTACATACTCATTACAAAACTAGTCTGCCTAATCATTTGCTAAAGGTCTAAGGGCAATATCTTCTTAACTCTGCCATAGTATGATAAAATATTTTAATCAGGGAATTACGTCAGATTTGTTTTTTTCAAATTTGTCACTGCATCAAGCGGCTATTACTGTAGAGCAAACCTTGGAACCTTATTAGTGTAGGCTCCAAATGAAACAGTGTGGTAGGTCACAATCTTAAAAAAATAAATTATACCTCGCTGTTGTATGGATGGATGCAATGATTATAAGAGAGTTGGGGATGCAGATATAAAATTTGTATGTTCCTGTATTATAAAGTACATATATAGAGAACTCCCTGCAGTATATCAAGCTAACAATGGAACCTATTCCAGTGAACAGGAATTTCAGCAGATGTAGTATACAGTACCATAATCCAAATGCTGCAGATTCCTGTTCACTGTTAACAAAGTTCAATTATTGACAAGGTTAGTGCAATATGTACTTTTATATCACTGGTAAACAATGTGTCATCAACCTGTCTCAGACTGGAAGCTTGGCTGGCTCCATTACAGATGGGACCTGTACTGAGATGCATTTGGCTGGGGTAGTATGAGTTGGGGTGGCATGGGGTGGGGTGGATGTCAGGGTGGATGTCTGAGTAAGCCTCAATATTTCCTCACACACCCGCTTATAGATCCATGCATCACCCTTGAGACGTTTTCGTCGGATGCCAACTACATCTAAGTGAGGGACTCTGCACACTTCCAGCTCGAAACTCAATTTGGCGCCACCAACATCATCGCGAACCTTGCCCCGCAGAGCGTATCTTGAGTTTGGGAAAAAAATACAAGAAATTTAACAGACTGAAGTAACACACTGCTGCAAAGGTCGGAGTTCTATGCTATCAATAGGGAATACTATCTACCTATCTTTCTATTTATAGCTCTGAGGCCTCATTACCTCTGGGAATTCTCCTGAAGGGGATGGCCACAGAAAACATTCTCAAATATTTCCTGTTACAACACTTCCTCCCCCTCCACTAACATTCCTGTCTCTCACATGCTCTTCCATCCTATTCACCCATCTTACTGATAGTCTACCTCTCACATATACCCCTCAATTTTACTTCCATACACCACCTTTGCAAACTTCCTATCTTGCATTCTCTCCACGTGTCCAAATCACCTCAATGTATTACACTTCACTCTCTCATCCACCCTACAGCAATTCCCTTTGCACCCTAACCACATCTCGCACACATTCTCATTGCTTTCCTCATCCCAACTCATCATGTCGCATAAAATCCTCTCAATATCATAATTTCTCATATATTAATTCTCCCTGGCACATACTTATGTGTATTTGTTAAATATAAAAACAATGTGTTTATTATGTGGTTTGGGTAAGAAGGCATATGGTGTATAGTGAGGGGTTTCTGAAATAGTGAAGTGATACTCCTAGAGCTGGTCTGGACACTTGGAGAGAACAAAAGATGGACTATTAACCTCTCAAATATGCTGAACTTGACATTCATAATCATAATCTGGTTTGGCTATTGGCATAAGAGTCTACTCAAAACAGGAATGTATCCTATGTTCAAAGGTTCAAGCAGCTAAACATTAAGGCAGTGTACACTAGGATGATTATATTTGGGATTTACTCAACAGTTCTCTAGATATATGTCCAGAACCTTCATTTACATTTCTTGACTTTTCTATCTCTTTATTTTTATTGCACTTAGACTAATTTTAAATGCATTCAGTGCTAAAAATTTAAAAAGGCAAAAGGTAAAAGTAAATTTACAGTTTTTAAAACTTTTGCTTCTATTTTATCAAGGACAATGCTGAGTTTTCCTCTATATCTCCATCTTTTTGCTTGACACTTATTTAACAATAATGGTGCAGCAGTAGGTTGTTTCCAGGCTATAATATCCAGTATTTATACTGTACTGTAAATCTTTCTCTTCTGAGGGAGTTGTGTGAAGCAGATTGCATGTAAATGTCACAACACCTGACTCCCTGGTCCAGTAAGCTCTGGTCCCATTTCCCTGGGATGTGCTTCGGTAGCCCAGGCATATAGGGCCAGCCCCTCCTTTATTTTAATTTGTTTTTTCACTGCGACCAGAGCGTACCAGGGGTCTGTGGGGCAGGAGGCCATTCTGCCCCGGGAGAACATCAACAACAACAACAGCAAATGTTCTCCATTTCTTGAGTATGCCTTGGCTTTCTGAGGATTTCAGCCCCTATTAATCTGAAAGGCAGAAATTTAACATGAGATGGGGGGAAAGATCCTGAAAGGTACTTAACTTACCCCTTTTGAATACAGAGGATGCCTTTATTGAGGAGGGAGCGCCGAAGGTCATTCAACACCTGGTCCGGGTTCTTGCTGCCAGTGGTGCTCACATTGTACAGGTTCTGTCAGAGGATATATAGTCAGTTATTATGGGCATAGCCAGCTATACTCTTTGCAGCATATTTTTACCCCAGGGGTGGGGTTGGGAGGAGTCCGCGCTCTGGCCACATCACCTCTCTCTCTGTCTCTCTCTCTCTCTCTCTCATTTTCCCTAATTATGACCTCTCTCTCACATCAACTATTATGAAATAATATATTTTCATAATAAGGCTGTATAGTTTCACGAATGATCTGTATTTTGAGGGTAAAACAATTATTTGAATACCTTCCATTTGTATACCTTCCATTACACTTGGCAACATGTGATATTCATGCGGCGCTGCCTACCATACATCCTGCACGGTCAGTGGGTCACCCAGGTCAGTATAGTTCAACGAGGAGGAGGAATATTTCTCAAGTCTTATAGGGTAGGTGCAGGATAGCTTAGCTTGGTTTTCCCGACTTCCAGTAACTTTTCATGAAAAACTCATTGGTAAAAATTTGAAAAAAAAAATTGTATGATTAGTTTTAAAATGATAAGCCGAGCATCAGGGAAAATGGTGGGAGGACAAGAGAGTGAGAGAGAGAGAGGTCATGTGGCAAGAGCACTCACTCGTCCTAAGCTCACCCCAGGGGCCAAGATACACTGCAGAGACTATAATAATATATATTATTATGATTGTTTCTACTACTACTATACTCTGTTTATTTATATTTGTCCGGCCACTCCGACCGAGTCCAGGGTGAGCCTAGCGCCGGGTATGAATGGAGCCCTCTGATTGGCTGCCGTGACACTGGCCTTCCAAGCCACCTCTGCAAACAGCCAGGCACTAACTCTGCATTTGCAAGACAACATACTCATAACAATTTAAGCGTAGCTCGGCTATTACTTAGGTTATGAATATCTATTTTACACCATTAAACTCAGCATTAAATTTGGAACTCAATCACATTTTCCAAAACATAATACAGTCCAATAAAAAAAATATATCATCATGAGTTTAAGTCAAAACACGGCTTGCAAATGTTTATACAACTTCTCGCATTAAATTTTTTTTATCCGCATCCATAGGATTTATGTATAAACATAAAATTCATTCTCATACAAAATTTACTTGTGAACATGACAGTGACATCAGATTTTAGATAAATATAGATATAAGAGAGATTCAAGACATATAATGGGAAGATGTCATTCCCATTCTCAACGAGGTTTACATAAAATTCATTAATTTCTTTTATTTGCCACTATAGGTTTCCTGCAAACATATTATGTTATATGTTATTACATAAAGTGAGGTTTAGCATGCATGGCATAGGAAGGAAAATATTAGATATATATATTTAATGAAAAAGAAGGAAGACAGGAAATGAAGCGATAGACCTGCTCCACGACGCTGCAGCTGCTAGGCAACCACTGAGGACGGACAGGAGGCGCCAGAGGCGGTAACTCTCTTGTCCCTTCGCTCAAAGCCATAGGCAGTGAGCAGTTGCTATTTGTCCAATTTTTCACAACTTGTAGTCTACTTCTGTTGCTTACTATGAATGCGATTTATAAAGTTGGTATTGACAGTGATATTTCGAATTCATAAAACCTGTCATCCTGCATAGCCTACTCATCTCCGTCAAACCATCGTGAAAATAAAATAATGGGAAAAGCAGCAGTTTGTTATCGTTAGGTGACATGCCACGCACCACATGTTTTGTGTAAAATAAAATTAACAGTGCTTTTAACTTAATAATTTTTTCTTATAGTTTACAGATATGATACTTGAATACAGTAGCAGATTTATGGATACAAAATCTACACATAAGTAATGAAAACTTTAAAATAAAATTTAGTTCTAATTATGAAACATCACTTTGGAATGACATCTTGGCATTAAACATATCATATCTCTCTTATATCTATATTTATCTAAAATCTGATGTCACTGTCATGTTCACAAGTAAATTTTGTATGAAAATGAATGTTAATTTATACATAAATCATATGGATGCAGAAAAAAATAATTTAATGAAAAAAGTTGTATAAACATTTGCAAGCCATGTGTTGACTTAAACTCGCGATAATTTTTTTTTATTTGGACTGTATTATGTGTTGGAAAACGTGTTTAAGTTCCGAATTTAATGCTGAGTTTAATGGTGTAAGATAAATATTCATAACCTAAGTAGTAGCCGAGCTACACGTAAATTATTAAGGGTATGTCGTCATGCAAATGCTGAGTTAGTGCCTGGCCGTTTGCAGAGGTGGCTAGGAAGGCCAGTGTCACGGCAGCCAATCAGAGAGCTCCATTCATACCCGGCACTAGGCTCACCCTGGACTCGGCCGTAGTGGCTGGAAAAGTATGGACAAACAAGCTGGACAAACGGAGTATAGTAATAATAACAATATCAATATAATTATTTTTTTATATACAAGTATTACTGATTGAAAAATAACCCCTCATAGGTATAAAAACAAGTATGGAATTAAGGTACAGTAAAAACTATTTGAGGTAAGGTAGAGAATTATGGTACAGTATTAATTTGCGGCTTGAATTACTGCATAAAATCATGCCCAGCCCAGCAATCTTTGCCTACTTTCCCTCACCCATTTTTTCATCCATTTTATTCTCCAAAAGTTATACTGTATCTATATAAACAGTACTGCGGTAATATGGTGCCAACCTTGCTCTGGACAACACTAGGACCAGGGTCAACTTGTAGCTTGCGGCGTGGGGTTAGCATGTTCCTCATTTTGTCCAGTTGCTTCTCAATACTACCAAGTACTTTCCTGGAAGATCTTGGAGTTCGGTCAGGAGTCCATCCCCAGTCATCACCTCCAGGGGTCATGTATCTAAGGAAACGGGAGGAAAGTGAATATGGGCTTATATTTTATAACTGCTACCATTGACTTCAAATAATATCATCCGTGCAAACACATGGGTTGTTGTTGTTGTAGTTCCCCAGACTGTCTGGCCGAGCAGTCCCGAGTCTGGTTGACCGAAGCCGCGCAGATGCTCGGACCCCCAAATGGGAGTCTGGGTGATAGCGAGATCTGTTTCTTCGAAGGCAACAGACGAGGGGACTGCTGGTTCACGGGTATGTACCCCCGAGCCTACATTCCCACTGTCTGTAGTCTTCCTTGTTGTGCCACCCAATCGGGCGATCTCGTCAGCTACCCAGAAAGAATGAGAAATAGTAAGAGAGACAGAACAAGCCAGGGTGTGGTAGAGGATGCTAAATTCCTCATTTCTGGATAGAACCAGCCCTCACCAGTGGGAATGGGTGATAGAGAGGTGGGACAGCAAGTACGAAGGAAAGAAAAGGAACGGAGGGATAGTTGAAGAACTGAGAAGGATTGGCTGGGGCCGAAGGGACGCCAAAACCCTTAAAGTACTGCCCACGTCACCGCAGGTAATACTTCCCTTATGGGGAAACACATGGGTAATCAGTGTTGGCTTAAATGATTTAGATATTCTATACTGGTATCATTTATGTACTGTAATGGAAAAGGATTAAGATACCTAACTACAATTGGGAATGAGAAGGTGAATGAGTAGATGTAAGAGTAACTTAATAAGGCCAAAATTGTCGAGCTGAGAGAGAAAACTATGAAAGAAAGAAGCAGATAATACAACATTTATGATTTAAGTCCATTTTCTTGTGGTGCCTCATGTCTGTATATGAATTCAATTACTGTACAGAACATAAGAATTACAACAGGTAAGTAAGAAGGATGGCTGAGAAATAGCACTATATTAAAATTGAACATCTGATATTAGAAAAACTTAAATAAGCAAAATATACCAATACACACAAAATTATGAGCATGTTCAAAATTCACTATAATATTCATGAATTACCCTTCATTCAGAAAATATTTGTTTTGTCAATCCCATGGTTGGGTACTTAAAAATAAATAAATAAGTAAATAAAAAATAAATCATGGAATCTCCAATAGCATATTTAGTGGAAGGATATGCCACAGGCAGACACCCTTCCATCCTCATTGCTTCCAAGGATGAATAATTCAACTTGCTTCAGCCATGATTTCTATAACTGTCCTCTAGTCTTTTCCAGTCAAGGTGAAGCATCATAGATAGACCTTGGAGGGGAGGGGGGAGCATCGACAGATACAAGGCCAAAATTTGAGGGATTTCATCATCCAAGCACAGTTCTAGATCAGTGATGAGAAACAATATAGTTCAGTACAGTACCTTGAGTTCAGTGGAGTAGCAAAACCACCATTGAGTCCACTGTCCATTGATCTAGATGGAGACAGTTTCCCAGGAACTGTGGTGGGAAAAATAATATATTATAATGTCTACCTATCTACAGCTCTGATGCCTCGTTCCCTACCGGAACTCCCCCCAAGGGGTTGGCCATGGCAGAAGTGCCTCCAGTTCTCCCTGTTCCAACACTACCTCCTTACTTGGTCAAGCCCTCCCCTGCACCTCACGCTTCTCTCCTTTACATACTCTTCCACTCTGTTCTGCCTCTCATACCAGGTCCCACAACTTCACTTCCATACACCTTCTTTACAAACTCCACACTTTGCATTCTCTCTACATGTCTAAACCATCTAAATGTATTACACTTCACTCTCTCAACCACTCCACATTCAATACCAATTGCCTTCTCACTCATACCACATCTCTCATACACACTCTCATTACTGTCTCCATCCCACCTATTAAGTCCACATGCTCCTCTCAAGTAACTCATTTTAACTGCACCTATTCTAGACTGATGAGCCCTACTCCATGTCCATGTCTCTGACGCATATGTCAGTGTTGGCAGGATTATACTATTTCGTAGTCCCCTTTTCACTTCCATACTCACACTTCTACCCTTCTTAATCCTCCCCAGTGATCCTATGACCTGTCTACCCTTCACTGCTCTCTCCCTAATTTCTCCTTCCATACTCCCATGTTTACACAGAACTGTACCCAGGTACTTAAACTCCTTCACTTCCTCCATCCTCTCACCCCTCAGAGTTATCTCACACTTAGTCCCAGTTGGTACTCCCACTCTGTAAGGTGTAGCAAAGTCAATCACTTCAGTTTCTGCTCTCTCAAATACCATCACTTTACTTTTACCAACATTCACACACGGACTGAAATTCGTCTATCACTCTCTGTAACTCCCTTTCACTCTCAGCCATCAACACAGTGTCATTCGCAAATAAACTTGCCACCAAGGACCAATTTGCTTCATTCAGCCTCAACGTCACCCCCAGGCCATTCACTTTTGCTTTCATCTCTCTCATACAACCATCGATATATATATTGAACAGTCATGGTGACATAACACACCCCTGTCTCAGCCCTATACTAATATTAAAACTCTCACTTAGATCACCCTCTACCCATGAAGGCAGCATACAACTTCCTACCCTTCCCAATATATTTCTCCACTATTGATTTTAATGCAAATATCTGGTCTGTTAATTATGTTCAATTTGTACACATCCTCTACCCTTTCTGAACCCTCCCTGCTCCTCACTAACTTTATTCCCTGTTACTTCAACCAGTCTTTCAGTAAGAACCTTCCCATACACCTTCCCAGGTATACTAAGAAGGCTTATTCCCCTATAGCTACCACACTCATGGCAGATAATGGTGGTGAAAAATACTGTAAAACCAAGACATATTGGACAAATTGAAGGAAAAATGTGAATCAATAAAGCCGAAGTCACACTAGACCTCCAAGTACTACATAAAAAATGGAGAATTAACACAAATAAGGTATAAAATAAGTGAATAGCATATTGCAATAAACATTAATAAGAACACAGTATTCTTATTGCAGTGTGGTACTTCTTGTGGCCAACCATACCTAGAGAAAGCTATACTAACTCCAAATATTTGGCATGAAAGAATTACCTACAGTATATAGGAAAATATTATACAACTAAACTTGCTGAAAGGTCTTTTCTTTTTTTATATATATACCAGGCTTTCATCTCCACACTGGAGGTAATCCTTTGCTAGGGAAATCTTACAGAGGAGGGGTTCCTCGTTCCCCTTGCTCTGAGGATATAGTGCCAAAACAGGACCCGAGTCAGCTTCGGCTTTAGCTGCCTAAGCAGGAAGGCCTCAGACAGCCGACAGTGCAACAGAGTAGAAAAAATTACTGACGTGGTGTGGTGGGCGTGCTCTTTTTGCGAGTTTTGTGGCCTGGGGTGGGGATGCGAGGCTGGGCAAAGCTGTTCTCTTTCTCCTCATCATCACTGACAGAAGGTGGCCGCCGTTTCTTGGGGGACATCAAGGGTGTGAGTGTTGCCTCTGTATCACCCAGGTCCTTCCTGCATGGGGAGCAGGGTACAGGGAGCCTCTCTGGAGTGGAAGAAATCCAAACAGAATCTGAAGATAACTTTTGAAAATTACAGTACTGGGGGCTGAAAGACTCCAGAGTAGTGGAAAAGGGCAGTGATTGTACACTTGATCAAAAAACTATTGAACAGGAGGGGTCTGATGGTTCTGTAAATGATCGGCACAGCTCATGATGCCCCAGGAATTTTTTTTTTATATATATATATATATATATACCAGGCAATTATCTCCATGCTGGAGGTAGCCCTTTGCTAGGGAAATCTTACAGGGGAGGGGTTCCCCGTGCCCCTCGCCCCAGGAATAAACAAGCTATTTTTCAGTATCCATTGTCTTAGGTATTTGAATGCTTCATGCGAGAAATGTGTGATGGTTTTTAATCGTGTTTACCTGTTTCCAGAAATAAGGGAGAACAGAGTAACCTTAAAAACTACAGAGACATAAGTCTTTTTAGCATAGTAGGTAAGGTGTATTATAGAACTGTTAATGAGAGGGTGCAGGAAAGATTAGAGGAGTTTGTGAACAATGAGTTAGGAGAATTTCATGGTGGCAGAGGATGAGTGATCAGGCGTTTGCAGTCAAGGCGGTTGATGAAGAACGCCTATAAATCATATAGGTAGCTGTTAATGGCGTTTATGAATTTAGAGAAAGCTTATATTAGTATTATGCACAGAGATGACCTATGGGAAGAGCTGCAAATGTAAGGTATAAAAGGAAGGTTGCTGTATCCAATAAAGAGCTTCTATAATGGTAGTGTGACTTGTGTGGGAATAGAGAGAGGGAGAACTGTACAATTGGTTTCCGATCTGTGTTGCAGATGTAGTATTGACAGAGGTTAAGGCAATGGTGCAGGATGGAGAAAGGTGATCTACTTTAAACTTGATGCATGCAGGTACGAATAAAACAGTGCTATTGGGCTGCAAAGAAAGGGAATTAGGAAAATTGGTTGAGTTTTGCAGGGGTGTATAAATACTACTGTTTAAAGGTAAATCTATATAATAAATACAAATTCTGCAAGCATGTATGTGGGTGTTCTTGTTACCTTGATAACAATTAAAACACATCATAGTGTAAAGTTTCTTAGAGCAAGGTACTATTAAATTTACATAACCTGAAGAATAAAACAATTTCCATGAAATCTGCCCACTGGTTCCACACTCATAGAAGTGACATATGTGAAGGCTGTGAGTGCATGATGAAGTGTGAGTGGCATTGGCTCAAAGCCAGCCATAAACTATTTCTTACGTACCTTTATGGAAAGGTACGATATGACTAACCAGCAAATCTAAACCAGGAGAAGCAGCTGAGCTTACCTGTAACTTTGTCCACATTGTGATTACTAGGAGAGACCATACAAATGCCCAGGAGATCTATGTCTTGCAAGCCACCCTCCAGAGAGGTGTGGAGGCTACGTGGGGACGTAGCCAGGGTTGGTATTGATAATAAGGGTGGCGGTGGTGGTGCAGTTGGGCAGTCTGTTTCATCCTTCAGTCGAGTACTTTTGTCGTCTTTCAGCTGCTCCATTAGGCACCGTGATGGCACTCGCTGTGACTGCATCATATTGACCAAAGTAATAATAATGAATATTATAATCTGATCTTATATTTTTCAAAACTGCCCGCTCTTCCAATACAGGACTGTACACTAAAATTTACTAGAGCTGAAACCTCCAGTTAAATGAACAATAATTTTAAGTATTTATAAGAGAACACCAATTATATACTCCGCAACGTTTCTGCAAATACAGTTAAACCTCGACCTAACGGACCCCGATGCAACGGATTTCGGATGCAACGGACACAATCCGTTGGAGAAAATTTTTAAAAATTTGTCTGAATTTTGGGTCCGAATGTTTAAAACTCCCGCCCGGGTGAAACGTACCGAGACCTCTACTTGAGTTTTTGTCCGCTTAGCGGCGCGGGTGTTTTGTTTTGTTTACAAGCGTGGGTTTGACTGGTTGTGTTTCGCTACATCTCTCTTGTTTTCATTATATTTTGCAGAGTTGCATTATTTGTTTGGTCCCCTGTGTTTTACATTATCACTATGGCACCTATAGAGAAAAGAAAGCGTGTGAATCTGAGCATTGCTGATAAATTAGAACTTATTAAGAAGTTAGAAGCTGGTATTTCTGTGTCTCGTGTCCACTATATTTTTTACATTATACAGTAGGTACATTATTTACACATCATTACATACCTATTTATGTATATATATCTGTATTTTGTGTTAATTTTTGTACATACACTTTTTTTTTTTTTTTTTTTTTATTTCGTACCCCCCCTTAAAAATTCTTCGCTGTAACGGACTATCGGCTTTAACGGACACCCTCTCCCCCCTATTAGTCCGTTAAATAGAGGTTCAACTGTATTATTCCTTCTTGCTGGAAATTTGCTTTAATCCAACCTGTTTTGTAGAAGAGGGGTCACAGCTCTCCCCCTGCTTTGAGCTCCTATTTACTTTGTCTGGAATCTATCCTTAACTGTTCTTCTCTAGTCTGGTGGATGACAGTTGCACCCTCTAAGGGCTGTTAGTAAACACACTCCATATACATGACTGAGTGTTGGCAAACTTTACACATGGGTGTACAGTACACAGAACATTCTAACATGGGAAAGCTTTTATGATGAATCTAATGGTACAGTTGGGGAACAAAGTATCTGGACACTGTTGACAGCTTCTGGTAACAATGTCAGTGATAAAATCGTTAGTAATAGACAATATTTATTCTTTACTACATAAGGATAACTGATATTGGGTGACGTTGACCAACCACAGACAGCGAAATAAAAGTTATGCTTCAATTCATAAATAGTTTCTCTCATTGATATGTTTACTTTTGGGGATGTTGCCAGGAGCCGCCAACAGTGTTCAGATACATTATTCCCCAACTGTACAGTATATATCAAAATGGCTAAAGTGGTACCCATTGCAGTTAAAATTGGAAGTGGGATACTTTGTGCTCAAAAGAGGATCTTACCACTTTTCTTTTTCTTTTTTTGTGAGAAATGTGGCACTTTGGAATTTGTGTAGTTTTGGCAAGAATTGGGCAATAGTTAATGGGTACTAGAGAAAGTCAAGATACCACAGGTAGAAATCAGTAGGCTAGAGATAGTAGTGGCGAGCAAGTATCAAGTGACAGTCACTGCCAGGAGGGAGTGCCTGTTCCTGAAGATGTCGTGTAAACAAAATGTTGTAGCACCATATGGGTGTATATTGCTTTGAACTCGCAGTGGCAACACCTTCAGGTTGCCAGTTAGTTATTAAGTGTATCGGTATATAAGGTGTCTCTCGGCAACCATTCTTCTACATTCTGTATTTCCCCTGAAGATGTGAATACACGAAAGCGCTTGGGACTCCGTGTTTATTTTTCCTTCCTTGTGGATTTACGCATCTTACATCCTTATATACCTGGGAAATGGACTAAAAACCTCTAGCAGAAACTTTTACCAAAAAATAAGTGTTGCATATAGGAGTATAAATTCCTGGAAAATCTACTAAAGAGATAATGTATTTTAACTACAATACAATATTCACTAATATAATTGGGCTGAAATTATGAAATATTTATTACTTCATCATGTTTAAGTAAATATTAAAGTACCCTAAACTACATTACAAAAAAATACATTGCAATATAGAAGGAAGTAAATTTTTTGTTTATATCGATATTTTGATGAATATAAATAAACTCATGATTGAGCGAATGAATGAAGGAGGTGTCTGGCAGTTGCTTGGCTGTGAACTATGCATGGGATATGAATTGGCATACAGTCTTGGTCAATAATAATCATCCACATATAGGTATCTCAAACAATTTGCTGTCTAATATTTTCACCAAAGGTGCGGAGTCAGAACCTTAAATTTCCTCGAGTCGGAGTTTTTAAAATCTGACTCTGCACCCCTGGATTTCATGTTCACATATAATGGTATAGTGTTAAGTAGTGCATAGCTGCTTGTAGTAAATTAAAAGATGGTACTTAGCTTATTTACTGGAAAGTTTATCAGCTAAGGAACAAAGGGAAGCTGTCAAACTCTTACGTGAGTTACCTCTATATGGACGATTATTTTTATACCACAACTGTACATCATGTCATTCTAAATACAGTAAGCTACATAAAGTAAAAAACTTTGACTTTCAAAATCAAGTACACTACGGTAATTGAAACGCGTACGCTGAGAACTGTCTGTACCAGGAACACAAGTCACTTGGCTACTTGGTATGATAGTGACAAGCAAATACCAATGGACAGTCACAGGGTAATAACCCTTAAACCGAGGGTGATGAGAATTTTCGTCACCAGCAAAAAGTGTGGAGGACCGCGGGTGACGAGAATTCTTGACAACACAGTTTTTAAAATTGCGCGCCCCATAACATGGTTGTCTCGGGTGGCAACACTAATTTTGGGCTTGTAGGGATTAGCCATAGTCCAGCCACCCACTTCCTGCCAGTGTTAAACTAGCAGTGAGAGTGGAAGGATGTATTTCCAGAGCTCCGTTTTTCCTGTAATTACCATATATGTACATAAAAACGAGTGACATTATATTTCATATTGTTGTGTTGAAAAATGTGATTCTGACATGTTTTATAATGAAATCAGAGTGTGAAAACTTACTTAGAAATGTAAATATAGTGTAAAAGTGAATTTTGAGCTGTGGTCATTCTGAGCTGGCTACCCATCCTACAAATGTCTAATTAGTTAGTCTTCATTAAGTATATCAGGATATATCTAAAGGTTTGTACTTCAATATCCTGTATCATTTATTCATGTAGTGTGAGTGGTTTACAAGCTATTAGCCGTCAAATGTGTTGTTTACATAGTGACTGCGAGTGCGGGAGAAAGGCCCGGATTGCAGAGCTGCCACGGTAGATAAGGCCCCCGGCTAAGCAGTTAAAGGGAGTCTAGATATAGTACTGAGGCCACAAGTAAATATATGAGAATGATACTGGTAAGTAAGTACAGGGGCCCCAAAAATATGACTATAAATTGGAGCCCTTAACATACTGCCCTATTCTAAAAATAAACACACATCAATAAATTCTATATCGTAAGGTAAGGGAATGCCAATATTTTGTTGATTTCTTTTAGCTATGGCACTAACTTGCACAGTTCTTATGAAAGTTATGTGAAGTGACAGTGACACTTTAATGGCTGACAACAATGACACCCCGTAGGGGAAGTATTGCCTGCGGTGACATGGGCAGTACTTTAAGGGTTTTGGAGTCCCTTCGGCCCCAGCCAATCCTTTTCAGTTCTTCAACTCTCCCTCCATTCCTTTTCTTTCCTTCGTACTTGCTGTCCCATCTCTCTATCACCCATTCCCACTGGTGAGGGCTGGTTCTATCCAGAAATGAGGAATTTGGCATCCTCTACCACACCCTGGCCTGTTCTGTCTGTCTCTCTTACTATTTCTCATTCCTTCTGGGTAGCTGACGAGATCGCCCGATTGGGTGGCACAACAAGGAAGACTACAGACAGTGGGAATGTAGGCTCGGGGGTACATACCCGTGAACCAGCAGTCCCCTCGTCTGTTGCCTTCGAAGAAACAGATCTCACTATCACCCAGACTCCCATTTGGGGGTCCGAGCATCTGCGCGGCTTCGGTCAACCAGACTCGGGACTGCTTGGCCAGACAGTCTGGGGAACTACAACAACAACAACAACAATGACACTGGTTTCACTAACCAAAAGCTAAACATACCGTAATATATGGAAGGCTGTTGCGACCAGGGAGGAGCCTCGGGGTGCGACCAGCTCTCTTCTGGGCCATCATGAGGAGGTATGTGGCTGTGAGGTAGTCATAACCCCACCGACACACTGCCTGTCGCACTGCAACTCGAGATTTGCCTTGATGCACTGCCACCTCTGTGATCACATCTTCATCTACCCCGGAACTCTGTTGAGCGAATAGAAATGAATAATGGGTACTCCAACTTCAACAAACACATTTATGCAATCTTAATAGTTTCTAAGAGGCATATAACAAAGTTCCCACAATATACCAAGAGGAAACTTACAGACAGTACCATTGCATTCAAACTGATAAACCTCACACCCTGTATATGTTTTCTCGGAATTATGCCAAACCTGTTTTTCTACTCGCCAAAAACCCTTCATTCGTATCAAGTGCAATGAAGTTTTCAACTCTTCCTCATCCTGCTCATTCTAGCACCTTGCCAAAAGCATCTCTAAGCAACTTTACATCTTCAACTTTTGCTCCTCCTGATGGTAATGTTGCCATCTGTATATCTGAAAAAGTTGAACTTTTCTCTCAGAGCTTTGCCTCTGACTTTATTCTGGATGATTCCAACTCTATTTCTCCAACTCCATCCCCCTCTGATATACTCATGACTGTTTTGATCCAACCTGTTCAGAAGAAGGGTGACTGTTCCTAACCCTCCAACTATCACCCCATTTCTCGGATCTCTTGTCTATCTAAGGCCAGGAATCTATTCTTAATTGCAAGATTTGAAAGCACCTATAACTTACAATCTTTTTCTGATCGTCAGTACTGCTTCTGACAAGGGCATTCTACTGGCGATCTTCTATCCCTCCTTTATGATTCATGGTCATCCTCTATTAGGAACTTCATTGAAACTCTTGCTGTCTTACAAGACATATCAAAAGTTTATAATAATTTTCCACTGTGCCTTTATCTCAGAATATATCTACTATAATCTATAACTTTAAAACAATACAAGACCTGGTGCTAGCCCTGTCAACTCACCTTGTATATCGACCGAGAATCAATGGGCCGTGTATGACCAGTAGAAAGCCATGGGTGAGAGACGAGTTGAGACACAGTGACCCTGTGCTTCGGGTCAACTTGCAACATAGTAGCCAAAAGATCTCTGCTCTCATCACTCAACCATTCAGGGGTTTCATAAAACCCACTCTGCAAGACAATATATTAATCAGAAGTTGACTTCTTTAAACACCTTGTGTTAGAGATTTAATAATTGTAAGGGAAAATCCTTTATCAATTGCTTGAGGTTATAGTATAATTAAAGCAAGTCATCATTTCGAATTAAAATTGATCAATACCGATCAAAGGGGGAGATGATTCAATCCATCCATCCTCTACAACAGCATGAAGTGATAAAGGTTTCAAGGTGTTTGAATGACATGGTAAGAGGCAATAAAGGCAAAAAGAAGTCATTGAAATGAATCCATTTTTACATTGAGTGAGGAAATGCTTGTGACTCCTCTTAAGGGATAGCCAAGGCAAAAGATCAACATCTACTCCACCTTGATTGGCAAGGTTTTACTGAGACCCTTCTAATCCATCCCAAAGGGGCTGGCTGCTACTTTCCCCCAGGAGAACTCCCAGAGTGGGTTTGTGTGGCACAGTTGTAATGTGCTAGGTTGAGAAAAAGTATTTTTTAAGGTAGAAATATAGCTGGAATAGGTGAAATTTCCATGGATGTCCGTTGTGTAAGTTGGGCTTGCCAGATACCCCAATTATATGAGACGACTAGCATGTTCCAGCAGACAACTTGCAAATTTGACCCCATATGACCTCACCTATGTGCGGGCTGGGGTCAAAAGTACTTCTCACTTAGTTGAGCTACTATGACTATCATAAAACTGCCCGAAAATGGCATCCAAATCCGTGAAATAGGATTTTGTAAATTTCTGTGAATTTTGACTTGACCCGAGAGGTCAAGTATACAGTCGCGGCAAGGGAAGATGATCCGCGTAAACAATGCTGGGACATGCGTACACACGAATTTGTAAAAGCATAAAAAATAGGCTAGAAAAAATAAAATTCATGTACCACTTACTTTTCTATATTGAGATTCAGTACTTGGTGTTATCTCCATTAGCACTGATTACAGCTTGGATACGTTTAGGCATACTACAAGCTAATTTTTCAAAATATGAAAAGTCAATTTCTCGCCACAACTTCAAAACAGTTTCCCTCAAGCGCATCACCGTACTTGTGTCTTCTCCTTTTAATTTGTTTTTCATAAGTGACCAGACATTCTCTATTGGGTTGAGGTCAGGTGAGTTACCTGGCCACTCAATTTCTGGAATGTCATTTTCCCTCAACCATTGTTTTACGTCATGACACTTGTGTGGAGGTGCACCATCATGCAAAAACAAACCATCTGGTCGGTGCATATAAAAAAAAATTATGCAAGTGGTCCTTTAAGACGTCCAAATAAATGTCACCATTCATTGTTTTTTTTAGGTTCTAAGAAGAACAACTCTCCTCCACCATGTTCACCAGTGAATGAACCCCAAACCATCAGAGAAGGTGGATGTTTGACCGTTTTGATAGTGTAGCGAGGATCATATCGGTTGCTTTTAGGTGGGCGTCTCACAGTTCTAGCACTCTGTCTAACACACCTGAAGGTGCTCTCATCTGAAAAAATTACCTTCTTCCACTGGTCAGGTGTCCATTCTTTATATCTAGCACAAAACTCTAGTCTTTTCCTTTTCATTGCTTTGGTAAGCGTTGGTTTCCGTGCAGCTCTGTCGGCGCGTAAATTCAAATCATGGTGAAGTCGATGACGGACAGTCCTTTCACTCACATCTTTTAATAGTTCTGGGTATTCTTTTTTTATTTCTATCGATGTTACGAATGGATTTTTAATTACAGAACGCCTGATGAGTGTATCAGTCCTTTCTGAAGTTTTTTTTCTTACCACCTAGGCGAGGTTATGGTGGTGGTACCTGATTATCACCAAGGCGTCTGCTGGCACCAAGGATGCGTATAACAGTTGCTCTACCACGTCCAACACGAGCTGCTATTTCATTAATTTCTACACCTTCTTCTCTCAGGGCAACGACACGGGCCCTCTCCCCAACGTTTGTGGTAATTCCAACCATTTATTACCTAAAGAAAAAAAATATGATCAAAGAAAGTGAACGAGGCAAATGGCGCGAACACACAAAAAATGTTGAATAAGAAAACGTGACTCACCCTTCACTGTGGCCTTGAAACACTGAGAGCGGTATAATGTATGGGGAGGGGGGAAGGGTACAGAAGTCGCCAGTGTTCGCCATTTACAGTTAAGTGTAAGGTGAAAAGAATGTGACAGTTATGATTTATACCCACTCACCCCAAGGTTTGACGGTGCGCGGATCATCTTCCCTTGCCGATACTGTATGTGATTCCCGGTAATGAGTTATATAGGTGCATGTAGCTCAGGAAGATGCGTCGAACAGTACCCAGATGGACGCCGTACGATCAAAAGAGACTGAGTAAAATCGATTTCCCTGTGTTGAGTTTATGGGAACTTTGACCCCCCAAAAACCCCTCTTCTAAAGTTCACCCCAGGTCGGGACTCGGTGTGCGAACATGTTTGGTGCATTGCTATCAATGCGCAAAATTTCAGCGAAAAAGACAGTTGGGAACTGGTACTTTGTCGACCCCCCCCCACCCCCACGCTACAATTCTATATTTATAGAAAGAAAGTTAACCAACATTCAAAACCTAGGAGAGAAATAACAATCCAAGCAATTCCGCTAAGTCTCCCAACACCTTAACAACATTATCTTCCTGGCTGAGGCCATATACCCCTACTACTCAAAAGAAATTCCTATCAGTGCAACAAATTAAAAAAAGGGATGTTTTGTGGTTTACAATAAGAAAATAGCTAATCCCAAGAGGTGGGACTCCTGTTCCAGGAAGACAGAACAAAAGTAAGTCTGAGAGAGACAATGCTCAGTGAAATGGGCCTCAGATAATTTCAGTTGTCATGTAGTAGGGGAGGTGGCCAAGTGGTTAGTGTTCTGGACTCATAACCTATAGGTCGGGAGATCGATTCCTCTCAGGTGAGGGCCTGAGGATATTTACTCCGATTTAAGTTTCAGGCCCTGACTACTGTATAAGGCCACCGAACGTCGTAAAACACCCTCGCTGGTACCATAACAGCTGCAGTATTTGGGAATTACCCTCACTTCCCTCCCTCTATGGCTGGGTACCAGTTCAGAAGTCATGACAAGTGTGTGAGTAGCAGTTGACCTGAGCCTCGATAAAAACACCTTTCAAGATGCAACTGTCAAAATTATTAAAATTTTTGAATAAGTTATGATAGTGCAAGTAAGCTATGACCTCGTATACCTTCTATATTCACCTTGAACATATTCTCCTATACCCCATCGTTCATTTGCTCACACGAATTGATGCCTTGTTCTCTTAGGGAAACTCTCATTATAAACTACTGGCCAATGCACAATAACAGTAATAACTTCTTTCCTGCATTTGGCAAGGTTGTATTGGGAGCCAGCCTCTCCTTCCAAAAGGGGCTATTCACTCCCTGCCCCAAGGAGAACCCTTTGGGCCCAAGTTTGTGTAGCAAAGTGTACTAATGTCTAATGTATTATGTTTTGTTGAGAAAAAGGTATTCTCAGGACGAGATATAGCCGATATAGATATAGCCAACACTATAGAACCCTTGCATGTGACGTCATCAGCATCGTCTGCACTGCACATGGGTGGCAAAACAAAGAAACAGTCAGTTCAGTCGCATGGGGTGGCAAGTGTTTAGTAAAGTACGCAGAGCAATGATACCTCCCCAATTTTAATTTTTTCAGACTGTCTGTAGAAAATTGTCCAAGCAATTGTCAGAACATGTTTTGCAGCTCTGCCCACAGGATAAAGACTGATACATTAAAAAAATGTAAAAGCATAGGAACCTGTGACCCTCATTTTAACTTTTTCTTCTCTACCATTAAATGATGTTTCGTTGAACTCGAGTTTCTCCACTTTATCCCTAAGCTGGTACACATCTTCTGGTCTAGCTTTTAGTTTCTTTTACAAGGGCTTCTAATCTATGATTATGTACTGTGGTTGGCTGGTATTTTAGGCCCAATAATGCTCTGGCAGCATTATCTTCATTATAACTCTGCCTATCTTGAAAATCCTCAACATTTTCTTTGCAAACCTCAATGTTTGTTGAATCTGTATGAACTTCTTCCATAGAACAGCTGGCTTGGTTACCAGGCACAGACCCCGTAAGGGAAGTATTGCCTGCGGTGATGTGGGCAGTACTTTAAGGCCCGTACCAATAGTCGCGAGGGTCAAGGCACGGTCAAGGCACAGACCTTCCCTTCGACCATCAAGGCAAGACCTTCGAGTGTACCTTCAATCCTTACCAAGAGTAATTTGTTCAAGCAGCCCCCCCCCACCTCCCCCTCCTTCTGTCACTTGAATAATTTATTGTTTAATTTTATAATAATACACCTCGGTCTCATATAGAACGTGTTCACATAGAACGATTCTTGTATAGAACGAGCGACCAAAATATTAGCATAAAATTATTTTACAAAACGATTGTACAGTAATCCCTCGCGTATCCCAACCGCCATTATCTGAACAGGCCCTAGGCTTGGCCCACGAATCCAAACTAGGGCCCCAAGTAGTTTAAATTTGCCGCGCGTGCCGCTAGTTTACATATTTGCCGTGTGGCGGTGAGCATGTGCTTCCCGCCTCCCACTGAAAAGAGCGTGGGTTCGGTTAGTCCTCAGCCGTTCTTCAACTAGTGAACATCGACCGTATACCAGCGATATTTGCGCAGTGGCAATATCGTAACCAATGAGGTTGAGGTGGATGCTGCTGCGGAGAGCTAAATCCGTTGGTATTGGGAAAAGATTCACCTCGGTGACCTACCCTTCCTCAGGAAGGGTAGGTAAGCCTTACCCTGCCTCCACGTGGCAACCTCGGGTAACACCTCCTTTTTTTACCATTTTTTTATAAAGCAGGAGGTGAAGCTAAAGAGGGAGGCGGTGTGGGGGATTGGATTTTAGCTTCCCCCACATATAGGTTTTAGTAATTGTATATATCTTTTTAGTTTTTAACATTTTTTTTAACATCTTTTTAACCAGTGTGACCCTTTTTTTAATGCTGACGGCCCGTGTCCCTCCGGGAATGAGCGCTGCATTGGCCTTGCCAGCCATCAGCGGCCCCCCAGTGGGGGAGTGGACAGATATGGCTGCAGGCGGGGGGGGGGGGGGTCTCCGGGTTTCCCTGTGGGGGGAGGGGGGAAGGGGGGGTGCATGAGAGTGGTAGCAGTGAATGTGAATGGAATGGTTGAAAAGACGAAGAGGCGAGAAATAGTTGAATGCTTTAAGAATGGAGGAGTAGATGTGATGGGAGTGACTGAGACACACTTGAAAGGATGGGGAGTGGAGGAGTGTGAGGCTGGAGGAGAGAGTGTGATGTGGGAGGGAATGGAGGGAGGTGTAGTGTGGACAGGAATGAGTGAGAACTGTAAAGGAAGAGGGAGGGAGGGGTGTGCAGTGCTGGTAGCACCAAGGGTATGGAAGAGAGTAGATGGACATGGATGGTGTGGGACGAGAGTGGCATGGGTGACAGGAAAGATTGGTTTGGTTAAGTATGCATGGGTGTGTGCGTATGCACCTGTGAATGAGAGGAATAAGGCGGGGAGAGAAAAAATGAGAGATTTCTGGGAGAAGTTGAATGGGTGTTTGAGGAAGTTTGAGAGTGGGAGGAAGATTGTAATGATGGGAAGGTAGGTAATGAGAGAGTAGGAAGTATTGTTGGTAAATGGGGTGTGGAAGGAGTGAATGAGAATGGAGAATATCTGGTGGACGTCTGTGCTGAGAGGGGGTTGTTCTTGGCTAACACCTTCTTTCAGCACAAGATGATCCACCGGTATACATGGAAGAGAAGGGATGAGAGAGGAGAACAAAAGAGTTTGATTGATTATGTGGCAGTGGATGAAAGGTTGAGGAAGGATGTATATGACGCAAAAGTGGTGAGAGGAATGGTCCATTGCTCCGACCATTTTGCGGTGTTGGTGAGGATGAAGGTTAGGGTTAAGTGGGAGTATGGTAGGAGGGATGAAGGGGTGAGGAATAAGAGGGAGGTGGCTAGTGGGAAATTAGATGTAGAAGAGTATAAGGAGGAATATAAGAGGAGGGTGGGTGAGGTGCTGGGGGATGTAAGGATGGGGATAGGGGAGGGAGTGGGAGTGAATGCGGTGTATGAAATGTTTAAGATGAGAGTATTAAGGACAGCAGCAGAGGTAGTAGGATATAAGTCACAGAAGAGGGGCAAGAAAGGGAGTGCTTGGTGGACAGAAGAAGTGAAAGATGCTGTAGAGGATAAGAGGAAGGCATATAGGAGAACACTACAGAGGAATGTGCCGGAAGAAGTGAGAGAGAGATGGAAAAGAGAATATAATGTGTGTAAGAGACAAGTGAAGGATGGTGAGTGAGAGTAAAAGGAGAGTGGATGAGGAGTTTGGTATGAAGCTGAGTGAAAAGTTTAAAGAGAACAAGAAATTATTCTGGAAGGAGGTGAAAAGAGAAAGAGGAGAAGGAAAGTCTGGTAGTGTGAGAATGAAGAGAGAGGATGGAGTTACTGTGAGTAGAAGTGAGGAAGTGAAAGAAGTGTGGAAGAGGCATTTTGATCGGTTGATGAATGGGGGGACGGGAGGGGAGGCGGTGGTGACATGCATGGGGATGGAGGCAGGTGGTAGACGACAGGGTGTACAGGGAGATTTAGGAAGAGAAGAGGTTAGGAAAGCAATAGGAAAGTTGAAGATGGGAAAGGCACCGGGGGTGGATGGGATAACTGCTGAAATGTTAAAGTGTGGGGGGGAGGAAGTGGTGGAGTGGATGTTGCTTATATGTACATTGGCGTGGAGGCAGGGAGAGGTGCCAGAGGATTGGAGGAGAGCCATAATTGTACCTTTGTATAAGGGGAAGGGGAGTAAGGATGAGTGTGGTAGCTATAGGGGAATAAGTCTTCTTAGTGTACCGGGGAAGGTTTACGGGAAGGTTCTTACTGAAAGACTGGTTGAAGTAACAGGGAATAAAGTTAGTGAGGAGCAGGGAGGGTTCAGAAAGGGTAGAGGATGTGTGGACCAAATATTTGCATTAAAATCAATAGTTGAGAAATATATTGGGAAGGGTAAGAAGTTGTATGCTGCCTTCAAGGATTTGGAGAAGGCATACGATAGAGTTGATAGGAAAGCTATGACAGAGGTGTTGAGAATTTATGGTGTTGGGGGGCCTTTGCTGAAAGGTATTGAGGCTTTTTATGCAGATGCAAAAGCATGTGTAAGGGTAGAGGGTGATCTAAGTGAGAGTTTTAATATCAGTGTAGGGCTGAGACAGGGGTGTGTTATGTCACCATGGTTGTTCAATATATATATGGATGGTTGTATGAGAGAGGTGAAAGCCAAAGTGAATGGTCTGGGGGTGAAGTTGAGGCTGAATGAAGCAAATTGGTCCCTGGTGGCAAGTTTGTTTGCGGATGACACTGTGCTGATGGCTGAGAATGAAAGGAATTTACAGAGAGTGGTGGACGAATTTCAGTCTGTGTGTAAACGAAGGAAATTGAAGGTGAATGTAGATAAAAGTAAAGTGATGGTATTTGAAAGAGCAGAAACTGAAGTGATTGACTTTGCTACACCTTACAGAGTGGCTGTACCAACTGGGACGAAGTGTGAGATAACTCTGAGGGGTGAGAGGATGGAGGAAGTGAAGGAGTTTAAGTACCTGGGTACAGTTATGTGTAAACATGGAAGTATGGAAGGAGAAATTAGGGAGAGAGCAGTGAAGGGTAGACAGGTCATAGGATCACTGGGAAGGATTATGAAGGGTAGAAGTGTGAGTATGGAAGTGAAAAGGGGACTACGAAATAGTATAATCCTGCCAACACTGACATATGCGTCGGAGACATGGACATGGAGTAGGGCGCATCAGTCTAGAATAGGTGCTGTGGAAATGAGTTACTTGAGAGGAGCATGTGGACTTACTAGATGGGATGGAGAAAGTAATGAGAGTGTGTATGAGAGATGTGGTATGAGTGAGAAGGCAATTGGCATTGAGTGTGGAGTGGTTGAGAGAGTGAAACGTGATACATTGAGATGGTTTGGACATGTAGAGAGAATGCAAGGCGAGGAGTTTGTAAAGAAGGTGTATGGAAGTGAAGTTGTAGGACCTGGTGTGAGAGGCAGACCTCCGGTCAGATGGCAGAACAGAGTGGAAGAGTATGTAAAGGAGAGAAACGTGAGGGGTAGAGTAGGGATGGACCAAGTAAGGAGGGAGTGTTGGAACAGGGAGAACTGGAGACACTTCTGCCGTGGCCACCCCCTTGGGGGGAGTTCCCGGAGGGAGCGAGGCGTCAGAGCTATAGATAGATAGATAGATTTTCTGAACCAGCATGGCCCCTCCACCTGCAAAACGACCTCGAAAAGTGCTAACTTTGGAGACGAAGAGGGAAATATTAAGTCGATGTGATGAAGGGTGGTCAACTGCACGCATTCGAGAAAATTTCGGCATCCCATAGTCTTCCCTTTGTGAACTGAAGAAGGCTCGTGATAAAATTACAGCCTACACAGACGACTTTTCAGTTGCATCAAAGACTGGAAAGAAAAAAGATAGAGAGACTATGGCCAAGCCTATGCATGTTGACCTAGACCAGTGCGTGATTAAGTGGTATCAACAGCAACGTGGTAGTGGTGTAATGGTGCGAGGCACAGAACTGAAAATGGCTGCAGAGAGATTTGGAAACAATATCGGACTCCATGGCTTTAAAGCTTCAGAAGGGTGGCTTTACCGATTTAAGCTACGGCATGGTTTGTCTAACAAGAAAGTGTATGGTGAAAGCCTTGATGCAAATGAGGATATAATTGATGGGTACTGCAAGGAAGTGAAAGAGTTGATACAAAGAGAAGGCTTGTTACTGGAACAACTGTACAACTTTGATGAAACTGGGCTGTATTACCGTTCTATTCCAGAAAACACTTTAGCAAGTGAAAAAGAAAAATCAGTGCCTGGTAGAAAACTGTGCAAGGCAAGAGTGTCGCTGATGTGTGGCGCAAATGCGCTAGGTTCTCACCGTTTGAAGCCTATTATCGTGGGTAAGGCAAAGCAACCATGGTGCTTGCGTGGTATGATGGACTCGCTACCTTTACATTATGATAATTCATTGAAGGCCTGGTTTAATGTAAAAGTTTTTAAGAATTGGTTTTTTAAACAAGCTGTGCCCGAGATAGTACGCTTTCAGATGGAAGTTATGAAGGTGAGCAGAGACAGAGTGCGAGCTCTGATTTTCTTAGATAATGCACCTGCACACCCAGCAGCGTCTGAACTTGTTGCCGAGCATGGACGCATCAGAGTTAAATTTCTACCGCCGAACACAACTTCCCTGATTCAACCTATGGATCAGGGAATTATTGTAGCCTTCAAGAGGCTGTATAGAAGAAGATTCCTGGAGGAAGTAATGGTGGTAGTGGATGAGGAAGACCGTAATGTGGGCCAGCTAACTCTGCAAAATTTGAAAAGTTACAACCTACGCTCAGTTATCTACAACATATCTCGGGCATGGAATGATGTATCCAGTTCAACTCTTGCCAATGGATGGAATCGCCTGTTGCATAGGACGGAGCCTGTGGTTGATTTTGAAGGATTTGCAGCTGATGACTTTCATCGTCAGTTTGTTGAGGCAGGGGAAAATACAACGGTTGATGACATAATTGACTGGCTGGAGTGTGACGAGGGAGACCCAGGACAACAGGTGTTGACAGAGGAACAGATTGCTGCTGAAGTGCTAAACCCAGATGAAGGCAACGACAGTGAAGATGACTACGACAATTCCCTGCCATCACGACCTACAACATCGGAAGCGAGAAAGGCCGCGGATGTTCTGCTGGATTATTTTGAGCATCCGATTTCATCTACACATATGCAGAGTTATGGTCCTATGCTAAGGGAAGTTCGTGATGCTCTGATTAAAGCCCAAAGTCAATGGTCTAAAAAGCAGACTAAAATAGAAACCTTCTTCAAGCCCACAACACCATCACCTCATCCTACTCCCAGCCCTAACCTTGAAATGGAGCCTAGCCAGTCAACACGACCAGACTCACTATCACCTGATGATGTACCATTGCCTAGCCTACCTTCATCACCACGTTCTTCGGAAACGCCTCAACCCATCCAGGTTAGTAAAATTATTGATGTGTATGATTATGAAAATGTACAGTTGTGGGCAAAACTGTTTACCATAAATTATAAGCTGTTTTATTTACATAAGAAAATTACACAGCTCACTATGCGTTATAACACCAACAGGACATCGATAAGGAGCTGAAGTCGGCGTCGGAGGACTCGGACGAGTAGTTACGTGAGAAACCATGTCGCCACTAGACCACACGGGATGATGAAACAGGCTAACTTACCTTCAGTGCTGTATGTACAGTATTATATTCTTTAAATAAAATGTGTATTACTTTATTTCTTTGTATGTTTCAATATTATCAATCATTATTCATTCATCTAGACAAGAAAACTGAGCATTGTAGTGACGTAGTGGAGGCAGGGAAGGGGGGAATATTTTTACCTCGCGTATCCGAATACTCGCATTATCCGAACACCCTGTGGCCCAATTAGTTCGGATAAGCGAGGGATTACTGTATCCATATAGAACGGGTGGCGAAAATAAGTGAAGCAAATCCGAGGAGTTCTTATACAAAATGAGCGAAATCATAATGAACGTGCCAGGAAATGATATCACTGGCATCTGTACAGTGTGGGTGAGTGTGTTCCCGCCACTTCTCCCGCTCCTTCCCCCTTCCCAGTGTTGCCAGGTGCAAGGAAATTTCTGGTTTAGAGAATCTTGAAATCCACACAGGGAAATTATATAAAGATTGTTCAAAATTAAACAGAGAAAGTCTTACCAGAAGAAATACCAAAAAGACCGTCAATGTTCAAGAGTAAACAGGGAATTACTGAGGCATAAAGGGAAATTCTAAAGTTGAAGTTAGGGAAATTTCGTGTGGGACTCGCTCGTTTTTAGTGATTACGAGTTAACCACCAGCTTCAATGCTCAGTCATGCCAGGTGGTGCATTTACAAAACGGAAGGCCATATCCTTCGATATAAAGAAGGAAGTTATTTCTCGGAAAGAGAAAGGAGAAGGAAACACCAGCGTATGATTAATAAAAGAAAACAAACGATGATCACGCGCTATCTCCCCCCTACCACCTCCACCACCACGGATGCCGCCGACTCAACTCAGTCACATGAGTCGCCGGCGAAAACCTTAATACGAATTGTAAAATGCATTTTACATACATCCCTGAACAGTAGGATTAAGGCAAGAAAAACCTTGAAAAGTATTTTATGTTAATTTCAGGGACAATTTTGGTGATTGATCGACCAATTGTAATTTTCCCCATAGGTTACGTGTATCACATAGAACGATTTCACATAAAACGACGTCTTCTATCGACCTATTGGACGTTCTATACAAGACCGAGGTGTACATTGCCATACTTAGTAATTTACACAACAAACATGTAAATAACAAAATTATAATGCTGTTCTATACAGATAGAGAGCCATTTCAATAGTCACTCAAATAATATAAGAAATATATGAGCATACTTTAAAAAGAGCGCTGCCAGCAGGAGAGCGGGGTAACAACCTCCACGTCTAACGTTTGTTAAACAACTGAAGGGAGGATAGGATGACCGTTAACATTTATAGATGATCTCTATCGCCAATATTATTGTGCATTTTTTAGTTAAATGAGTACCCAATGGCTCTCAATCTGTGTAAAACAGCATTATAATTGTTATTTACATGTACGTTGTGTAAATTACTTAGTACTGTACAGCACAGTATTATTATAAAATTAAACAATAAACAATAATTTATTCAAGTAAGGAGGGGGAGGTGGGGGGTCAGGGGTGAGTCAGCGTGGGTAAGTAGCCTCATAATAAGGATAAGATTATACTCATCTCAAGTTCTCAACTCCTCTATTTCACCTTTAATAGTCTTGGGTGACGTGCTCACTCTAAAAAATTTGGATTATCATGAGAAATGCAGTATATCCTACCTATTAACTGAAAATATGACTCTGAAAACTCGCAGATGGCGGTCATTCAACAACAAGCAAAACTTCCTTCCCGAGATTACCGCAAATTTACGGAGGAATTCGTAAGTGTTATAAATAACTCACACATATTCTCCGAAACAAAAGTAATAACTTTACAACTTTTCAAATATTATCTGATGTTTTCAATTCATCATATCTATTTTCTCACAGTAGTTTTGGATACTTTTGGAAAAAATCGTCGAAGGTCAGCGGGAAGACACGGATATACCCGTACCTTCCCTTCGATCTTCCTACAGACCTTCGTCCAATAATGACGCTTGACTCTTGGTACCGTGTTGCCTTCCCGGGAACCCTCGACCTTCGAGACTCTTGGTACATAATAATAGGGCTCTATGTAACAGTCCGCACCAGAGATTAAATGCTGATTGCATAGCCTACTCTTTGCAATTGGCTGCCAGTTCTGTTTCTTCACTACAGCAATCCACATATGTTTTTGATGTATATTATAAAGTGATAAAAAGACAATGTGCATCTTGGTTTCTTCCTATTATTGCACCCGACCACCACAGATGAGTAAACCATGATAAAATTGCTCTGCTCATTGTATTTTGCCACCCCTTACTCCGTCTCACGGGCTTGTTTTGCCACCCACGTGTCATCTACAACGCTTTGCAGACAACACTGATGACGTAGGTGTAAAGGGTCTATGAATGTGTGTTGTGTAACCACAGTTCTATGTTACAACACAGGACAAAATGTAATTAGCAACAAAGGTCTGGGAGACACATAAGAATTCAGGCAATTCCTGGAGTCTCCAAACACCTTTGTGGTAGTACCTCCCTAGGTGGGACTGTCAACTCCTATTACTTATTAAAGAAGAAATAATCTAGAAGACATTTTTTACTATTCAAACAGACTTAAAGCTACTAATACTAACTTGAATTTTCCTGTAAAGTGCTCCCAAGTTCTCATCATCAAAAGGTAGGAAGCCACACAGTAGGGCATACAACAACACACCCATACTCCATATATCTGCCTCAGACCCTAAAACACAAGATATACATGTAATTATAAATTACCGTACTATTCATAGTTTTCAACACACTATCAATTTGTAAAATATACTTGGAATGAATTAGTATGAATAACCTTCATAAGAGGTTAACTCCCACTGGTAATGAAATCTCTATGCTTGGCTGAAAAAAATGTAATTATATCATTAAGGCACATACTGTATTTGAAACTGCACATGCTAATGGTTTCTCCTTAGCTAAATAATATTGTCTGGAATTAATCATTAATGAAGATGCTGTTTCACCCTTGGTGTTTGTAGCTATCCACTGACATAATACAGTATAGCTCTCTTAAGGTAGTCAAAATAAAATCCCTGTACTGTATCAAATAATACTGACACTCAAAAATGTGAAGCAGACCAAGAAATATTCATTCATCACACATTCACATAACCAATGCAAATTATTGCCATATTTGTTTCTCATTTATGGCTACACTCGAACAGAGTGGGATCATGACACAACTTGATTATACATTTTAAAGTACTCTGTGGCTTATGTGTTATTAATACTAGAATCTAAATACTATTTAGAGTCATCTTTCTCACCCAAGTAGTGTTTACCGGAGACCAGTTCGGGGGCAGCATAGGCTGGTGAGCCGCAGCAGGTGGCTAACTTCTGTTCCATGCCTCCAGTTGGGTTCGCACACAGTCCAAAGTCTATTAGTTTCAGCTGTTGATCTTCATCCAATAAGAGGTTCTCCTGTCATGGGACATACAAGCTATACAAAAGTATCAAAACACTGATTACAGGTATAATATAAACACAAGAGAGACAATTCAACAATAAATAATTAACAATCCCAGAATATAGTAAATTAATCCTGTAAAAAGAACATACTTCATATGTTTGCATCGAGTAAAAAACAAAGAGGAAGTCCTAAGCCCATTTCATTCACATTCAGACCCTTACTTATTAAATGTTTCTCCATGACAAAAATAGAAGCTATGGGAGACCTTATATAGAAGAAAAATGGTAAAGGAAATACAGTTAGCCTCAGATATTCATGGGTTAACCATGGGTTTTCACAGAAAAATACTGTTCTGTACAGATATGCTACACAAAAACATTAATTATCTTTCACCTGAACTGTCCAGCAAATTATTTATCATCAATTGAATGCCAATACAGTGACAATAACTCTGTAAGTACAGTACATATTATAGTGTGAGTGGTATGCTGAGTTCTGAGTAATGTGCTCATCTTCCTAGTTTTATTGTCACTTAACTATTACTCACTATATTGGATTGATGAAAAAAGGACTGCACTGTCGTATAGACCCCTTGCACGTGACGTCACGAGCGTCGTCTGCACCGCCCTGGGTGGCAAAACAAAGGGTCCTCTATGGAGTGTGGAGAGTCAGGTTCAGTCACACAGGGTGCAGTGTGTTCAGTTAAGTGTAAACTGTTTGTATAAATATGGCCCAAGAGTTCTCTGAATATGTTTTGCAGCTCTGCCCACAGGACAAAGGCGATATATGGAAAAATGTAAAAGCATATGATCCTGTGATCCATATTTGATTCCAGTCTGCAGGATGACTCCGATTAAGGAATGCGACACATTTCCCTAGTTTGACTTCCCGGAGATCTATTTATATTTGATACAGTATCTATCGGTGTTTACTGGGAAGGCCATGAAAGCCTACAAGAGTCTGGAGGCATACAAGTACTACCAGTTTTATAACGACCATGGTCGTGTAGGTATGATGACATTATCTGGAGTGTCGATAAAAGTTGCAGTAGAAAATTATCTTTCCAATAATGTACTGTATGCTGGGTTTGAATCTACAACTATTTGTTGTGAAGAACAGATGCTTTTGAGGCATTATTTCTACCCTCATGGTGTAATGCTCCGAAGTTAATTTGATGCATCAGACGACCACTCATCCTGCATTCACTAGGTGAAGAGACAGTCAAGCTTGCTAGGAATACTGTACAAATTATTTGCATCCTTCTGCATAGGTTAGGTTAGATATATTCCAGTGTGACCCAAGAGTATTCCTCATAACATCTTAGTGTAGAAAAGGTAAGATAAAATCCTAGCTTATGAGTTTGTATATAATAGCTACCTAAAAACTGTATTTACTAGTCTTTCATAAGCTATGTTAGGTACTGAGTAGCTAACTAGTAACTACCTATCAGCATTAGCCCCATCAATATTTCAATGGCTTTCATCACTTCACGAATGTTAAAATTAATGATAGGTCCTACTACACACTAGTAAATTCTGCATGAAATAAAATTCTTATTCAGTCTCACACTACTCATTCTAATCCTAAATAAAGTGCACTATACATAATAATATGACTCTTTTCAACAATAAGCACCCGAGATAAATTGTTGACTGCATAGCCTACTATTTGCAGTTGGCTGCCAGTTTTCTCTCTTCACTGCAGCAATCCACATGTGTTTTTCACGTGTGTTACTTGGGAATCGATAAAAAGACAGCGTGCATCCTGGTTTCTTCCTATTTGTGCATCCGACCGCCACACACGAGTAAACCATGATGAATTAGCTCTGCTGGTCACTGCATTTCCTCCAGTTACACCCATATTCCCAGTCTCACAGACTTTGTTTTGCCACCCAAGCGTCGTCTGCATTGCTTAGCAGACAACGCTGATGAAGTACATGCAAGGGGTCTATAGTGTAACTGATGTTCTAACCAATCATTCTTATTGCACATACACATATAAATGTGGTTTTATATTACATGTACTAAATTTCATTAAGCTCTAGTAACTATCCCTAAAATTTGTAAAACGTATACAGTTTTACCCTCAGTCAGCTGACTATTTATCTATCTACTTACAGCTTCGATGCCTCATTCTCTCTAGAAACTTCCTCCAAGGGAATAACCACGGCAAAATTCTCCAGTTCTCCCTGTTCCAGCACTCCCTCCTCACTTAGTCAAGTTTTCCCTTCCCACTCACATACTCCTTTACGTAGTTCATCCATCTGACCGGTGTATTCAAATCACTTCAATGCCCCTTGTTGCTTCACCCTCTCAACTATCCATCATTCAACACCAATTGCCTTCTCACCCAGCCCACACCTTTCATACATATTTTCATTGCTCTCCCTATCCCACTTCATAAGACCACACACTCCTCACAGGTAACTCTTAGGGTCCTAATGTGATTTGTATAGAGCAGTACAGCATGCCCAACTCCTCATCAAAGAAAACAAACATCACTTGAAGTACTCTACATATAAGCTTGAAGGATATATAAAAAATCTGATGTACATAAATATGTCAATGAATATGATTTTGAGCAAGCCATAAGTGGATAATCAAGACTACAACTGCAGGACTCACAGGCTTTAGGTCCCGATGAGCATATCCCATGGTGTGAATGTACGCGACAGCTGAGGTGATCTGTCGGAAAAACACCCTTGCCTCGTCTTCCTCTAGTCGGTCTCTTTCCACTGTCAAAATCAGAATAACTTTTCATTATTACAAGCACATGTAAAATTATCACAATTTAACTAGTCTACATTTTTCTATCTCACGTTTCCACATATTGTACCTATCACAAATGACATAATACATGAACTTTCATTATTGCCACATTATATCAAATGCATAAGACTGATACTTTTCCTTACAGTTTAGGGGTAGACTAATATGCCAGCATGGTTAATGCAAGACTTTACTCCAAAGTGAACAAGGTTAATGTATGATCTATTAATGTACAAGAGTCAAACATTGTAGGGGGCCATGTTCAAGACAAGTCATTATCTAGTCACTGACGATGACCAATATGATGGCTTTATGAAGTGTCTATGGAGCCACGGAATTGTACTGTACTGGTCACTGGTATTGTATAACCCATGGCTTTTCTTTCATCTGGCCCTGAGAGGTAATCCCAATGCATACCTATGTAATCGAAGAGCTCGCCACCAGGACAGTACTCAAGAACCATGAAGATCTTTGTATCAGTCTCCAGCACCTGATAAAGCTGACACACATGCTGGTGACTAAGCTGCTTCATGGCCTCAATCTCCAGGTAGATACGGGGTAAATCCTCCTGTAGGGTAGTTATTGTTAACCTCTGAACAGATGTAAGTGTAAATCATAAGAAACTTCCATTTATCAACAAGATTACTCTCCCTCTGTTAAAAATAGTCTGAGAAATTTGGGTCAGGAACCAATTCAAAATATTTTCTTTTCTGTATTGAAAAAGCTGCGGACAAAAGGCAAAAAATCCATTTGTGGCTTCAACTATGGAGAAAAAAAATGTGAGCTCCAAAATCATATTCAAATTTATTTGAGACACCTAAACACATTGCATTTGAAGAAGCTTAAGTCCACTTATTATATTTGCATGAAAAACCTAAATAAGCTCATGGTACCTTACCTTGCAAAAACTATGGCATCTCCCTAATTTATTGCACCATGAAAAGAAAAGAATATAAGTATTTGACCATAAGTCTGAAAACAGTACATGGAATTGTCATAATACAGTGTACCAATTTAGAATGTAATATAGGATTTTTGGTGACAATCAGTTTAATAGAAAGTGCTCTGTTATCTGATACTAGAAAATTAAATTTGACAAAGAACAGCGAGAGTTTCAGGCATTCATGCAATCACATAAGTGCCAAAAAATAAAGGCACCATACCAATTCCAGAGGGACAGGCCTCAATTATCTGTAAATATAAACAAAATAAGCATCACTAAAGGAAATGAGGAGCAAGAAAGTTACAAGGTAAAATTGTAGGGCTTATGGAAATGGAAAAATGTAGAAATTGTTAAAATAACAATCATTGAAGGAATGTCTGTGTAGAACAGGCTCTGAAAAAGAGTGAGTGAAGCACAACGATATTGAACTGCAGTGTGATGTGCTCACTGCAGAACTTGCCCAGTGGTTCTTCTGCAATTTCCAGTTTTTTATGTTGTTGTTGTTCCCCAGACTGTATGACCGAGCAGTCCCGAGTCTGGTTGACCGAAGCCGACCAGATGCTCGGACCCCCAAAAGGGAGCCAGGGAGATAGTGAGATCTGTTTCTTCGAAGGCAACAGAAGAGGGGACTGCTGGCTCACAGGCATGTACCCCTGAGCCAACAAACCCACCGTCAGTAGCCTTCCTTGTTGTGCCACCCAATCAGGCGATCTAGCCAGCTACCCGGAATGAATGAGAAATAGTAAGAGAGACAGACAGAACAGGCCAGGGTGTGGTAGAGGATGCCAAATTCCTCATTTCTGGATAGAACCAGCCCTCACCAGTGGGAAAAGTTGATAGAGAAGTGGGACAGCAAGTACGAAGGAAAGAGAATGAACGGAAGGATAGTTGAAGAACTGAAAAGGATTAGCTGGGACCGAAGGGACGCTAAAACCCTTAAAGTACTGCCCAAATCACCGCAGGCAATACTTCCCTTACGGGGAGTTTTTATGTTATGTACCCTAGATCCCAAAAATATTGGTGTACAATATATGTGAAACATTTGGGACCACAGTACAAAGGTTACTGTAATATTAGAGCCCCACACACACCATATGCGTGAATATTTTCGGTAGACATCGGATCGATGCTCTTGGGATCTGGTGTACATACAGTATATGAAAAGGTTAAGCGTAGAGCTATACAAAGTACAATTACTACAGTACAGACATATGATGAATCATAGTAGGAAGTGCAAAGCAAAAACTAGAATAGTGCATGAAGAATATCAAAGACAAGGAAAAACAAACCAATACAGTAATACTGATGAAGAAAGTGAAGGAGTTAGCCTACATGAAAAACTATAAAAGAGAAAGGGAGAACAAAGGACTGTAAACCCAAAGGACCCAAGATCAAGTCCACACCAACTGTCTGGGTTTTATCAAGCAAATCTGACGATTTTCACTGTTCTTCAAGTATCCAGGCTACACTGACACTTCAAGAAAATAACTGTACCCCTAAATTGTCCCCCACTCATAGCATAGATGCAGTGAGTGATGGTATAGGTATAGCTGCTCTCTTGATAGTTACGTGTATAAATTTGGTGTCATCATCTAGTGGAGCAGAAAAAAACAGCCAATACCATGAAGCTTCACTCAGTAATCTTAGGGCCTCGCAAGAATGACCAGCTACTGACAGCCAACAATCCCATGGGTGAGGTGGTTACAAAAAAAAAAAAAAAAAAAAAAAAAAAAAAAAAAAAATCTATAGGGTAGGTTCGCCAATTTGGACGTGGGTCTCTTATCGGGACGCAGGACATGCCCTTTTGTGAAATAAAACTTCCCCCTCAAAAATGGCCAAAGCCAGAACAATGATTTTGGTGCCAAAATGAAGCTTAATTATCTAGCTACATGATCACAAATGGAAAACACTTTTATCCTTGTCATTATATCACCTGGGCAATTCAAAGAAAAACTGTGATGAAATATTACATCATCCTTACGAAATGGTAAGGATGTCAACTTTTTTCCACCCCAAATTGAATAGTCCCGGTTAATTTCTCGAAGTTTTCTTTGTTTCAGGGTGTTAGTAGGAGGCCTGCTCTGTATGGGAAACTGCAGTAAAGTGAAAGAAAACTGGATTTGGTGCCGGGAGTAGGGTGCGTCCCTTTAAACCTGAAAAAGTGGGGGCAAGTTTAATTGGACGCAGGATAATGGAGTATGGCCAATAGAAGCGTAACCTACATGTAAAGAAAATCTGGCCCTTGCTCTATGTGGTGGGGGTTTACAGGTGCTTTTCCCATGAACGGTTGTGGAGCTATGCCCTTTTGAAAATAGGCCTTCACTTCGCCAATTAAGACACACTGATAACACCCTTTTCCTACGCGTGTAGGAATAGGGAGGACGTGCGTAGGAAAAGGGTGTTTTCAGTGCGTCTTAATTGGATTGCTTATAAACTTTACTGAAATAGGCCTAAGTAGGCCTATATAAGCTAGTTAGTCAGCAAGGATGTTTTAATTTTTCATTTCTTACAGGTTGCATATAATAAACATTTAAACACACGATTAAAATATGAGTGCTAAGCCCCCCAAAAAGAAGGCCAAGGGCCCACAACAGAGGGGAAAGATGAGGCCTTCCCCGCCAGCCTATAGACAAGAGGACATACTGAAAGCCATTGAAGACTTGGAAAATTATGAAAATTTTGTAAAAGGCTTGTAGTGAAGAGGTTTGATCTGTACATGTCATCATAAATTTAGGCCTACATGTAATTCTCCTGTTTATTTTCTGTGGGCTACATCATTGCACATTTCTTCTCAGTTATGGGATGAGCATAAGAGCAGTAGGAAGGAAGTACAACATTCCTGAAGCCACACTGAGACACAAGTTGAGCGGCTACCATTCAATGGACGGCAAGCGTGGTCCTAAGCCCCTGCTTTCCAATGCAGAAGAGGAAATACTCGTAAATTACATCAAGGGCGCCTGTAGACGTGCACACCCAGTCACCAAGAAAAATGTGCTCTCAGCAGTGGAGCGTATATTACAAGAAGCAGAGCATGGCTATGAACGCAAAAGGCCACCATCATTCACAGGCAATACACCCAAACAGAAATGGTGGACTCTTTTTCTCAAGAGGCACCCAACACTATCTTTTAGAACCCCTGAGGCCTTAACATCTGCTAGAAAGAATGTCAGCGTGCGCAAAATTCAAGAATGGTTTACTAATGCCCACGATTATTTTAGTGAGATAAATGCTTTGGATGCCTTACAAGACCCGGCTCGGAACTTCAACATTGACGAGAGTGGGTTCTGCCTCTCACCAATTCATGGAAAGGTAGTTATACCCAAAGGTGAAAAACACGTGTTTGAGGAAACTTCAATTCATCATAAGCAGAATCTCACTGTGCTTGGATGCATCTGCGCTGATGGGTCACTACCTCCGCCTATGAAAATTTACCCTCGAAAAAGGGCGAGTGCTAACATAGTTGAAAAATTTCCTGTGGGGTATGAGTTCACAGTTGGGAAGAGTGAGAAAGGATACATAACCTATGAGACATTGTTTGAGTACCTCTGCAACAGTTTCCATGACTGGTTAAATGCCCACAATGTTAAACGCCCTGTGATCGTTTGGACTGATTGGCATGAGACCAGAAATAATTATTTTCTAGCCAAGACACTCAATGAATTAAATATTATTCTATATGGACTGCCACCAAACACAACACATTTTCTGCAACCATTGGATGTATCCGTATTTGGTCCTCTCAAGAAAGAATGGACCAAAGCTGTAAAGTTATGGGAGCAACATCATCACGATGAAGTGCTAACCCAAATCAACTTCGCCGAAGTCTTTCTACCAGTTTATTACAGTCATGTAACACCAGACAAGATAAAAGCTGGCTTTGACAAATGTGGGTTACTGTCATTTAACCCAGAGAGACCTGACTATTCTAAACTGCAAGCAGCAGCAGCACAAAAAGAGCATTATTCAACCATATTTGAAGGGCTAGATCAGGGTGGATTTAAAGAGATTGGCACTCAGACATGCATGGCACTCATCTCAAGAGGAACTCAAACCAACGTAGCTTCACCAGTGACAACCACAACAGAAAGGAAGGAACACTACAATTTCACAGGATCAATGTGTGACTTGGTGATCGAGTATAAGGCTTATGCTCCCCTCAAGGAGACTTGCAAAGGGGCATCCTTTATTTATCCCACAATAGGCCTACCTGAGTTTGTTAACAGTCCTCCTCCAATGAGAAGAACTTCCAGTGATGTCAGCCCCCATATGGGAAACAGTTTGAACCACAAATTCTACCCAGGACGAAGACCAGGGCATGGTCCAAAAGTGATAAGAAATGAGTTAGACCGAGTTTTCTCAATATCATCCAACAAGATTATATCTCACTTACAAAGACAAAGAGAAAATAAAGAAAATGCACAAGACAAGAAGGGTAAGAAGGCCACAGCCAAGAAAGGGACAGCTAAGAAGGGGACAGCTGTGAAAAATTAATTATTTTGTAACAGAAAATGATACGTGTCTTCTTCCAGCAACACCCCGACGTACTAGAACTAAGTTCACTTAACAAGAAATACTCCAGATACTCTTCTCTTTAACTTCTTCTATGGTAAGTTGGAGCTGTCTCTGTAAATTTTTGATATAGAAGGTACTGCGTCCCAATGGAATCACCCCTGACGCATTAGGGTTTTTGGAAATAATTGGACGCACTGACTTTGAACTCCTATATCTATACTACCATTCAAGATAGAGCATTGTGCTTTTAATATGATAATAAGCAATGTTTCTGAAGTACAAAGACCATTGAAAGAATTCTGTGGGTCCACTAATGTCCTTATGGTAGTACGCAAAAAAAAAAAAAAAAAAAAAAAAAAAAAAAAAAAAAAAAAAAAAAAAAATTTTCACGTCCATATTGGCGAACCTACCCTATTACGGTACCATTTTTCCTTCTATGGTTCCCTCTTTTAGTTCCTCATTTATTAAGAAGAACCTGAACAAACTAAAGCAAAATAAAAATGTAGGTAAAACATGAATAGTCCCAAATAGTCACCCCAAGCTGCCTCTTGTCCATGATTTTGATGGCCACTTTTTCCCCAGTGAGGAGATGTGTGGCGAGCTTGACTTTAGCAAAGCCTCCTGAGCCGATGGTCTGGTGCAGCTGGTACTGGCCATCCAGTGCACTATAGGGGGATGACTGCTGTGGCATGTCTACAAATTTGATCAGCAGTTGGCCTGAAAAGATCAACAGGGAGTATTAATTATTTATTAATGACAACACAGCCTACTAGTACAGGAATGTACTGTACTGTATATATAAATGTATTTTCAATTTCAAATACTAATACAGTATACAATGTATTTACATTGTCATATATTTTACTGTATAGCCTCAATACCCTTGTAGGTCTGTACTTGGCATTGTACCTTATGATACCCTATCCCTGCCTGTATTGACATTGCTGATTAGCTGGTGGTATCCTATATTAACATTAGATATCCCGTCCACTGTGATAAACCTTTTTCACTAAACTACTTATTCTTAATCTTTTACTCATAGCTCAACTGTTTGAGGGGATACACTGTATTGGATTCTGAAATGACTGCTAAATTTAAAAACATTTTCCAAAGTACATGTGTGTATCTATCTACTGTAGCCTATATATGAAATAAAATGAGTACAAGTCAAGTTAGGCTATAAAAGTGAAAGGCTTAACCCACTTTTTACATATAATGAAGGCCTACACTTCAATATTAGTTTTTGTCTTTGCACTCTGCAGTAATTAAATCAATACTGTATTGTAATAAAGCATATATTCTTTGGATCCAAGTTGGAATAGGTATGAGGGGATTGTAATGAATCTTATCAATTTCGATGACAGAATGGTAACACCATAGGTTGCAGAAGTAATAAAAGAGAGCTTGAATCTCGACCATTCACACTCCATAAATCAACCCGACATTGTTGGTTGAATAAAAACACCTATTGTACTAGAAGTTGATGCATTGAAAATGCATTACACATTGGAAAATTTGTTTCAAGAGAAGGAGAATTACAGTAATGAAACAAAAGGTTTTTGCTTTCATTCTGTTCATGAGAGTTGTGAAGGTTGAGCCACCCCACATATGAGAACAATACTTCATATTGGGGCATGTGAAACCCCTGTACAGAGACAGAAGCTGCACACTACACCAACTATATTTTAGGCGACTTTTACTTGGGAGGTAGCCTAATGTCTCCAAGAAAGATTGTGAGAGAAACACAAAGAATAAAGAGTGACAATGACATTTCAGATGCTTGTCAATAAAGAAGTGGGGATAATAATTTGGAAGATTAGAGTGATTAGAATATGAAGGAGCTTTTTTGGAAGCATTTAAAACCACAATTATTTTTTTTTCCACCCAATTCAGATGTGAGGGATTGGTCAAAAGTCAGACATGCCACTACATCATCATTTGATATGAAGACGAGCTGCAGGGATGAATGGTTGTTAAACCTGGTAGAGTAATTTAGAATGAAATAATCAAAATATGAGTTGATAAGGGTAGAAATAGAGCTAAAAATGTCATTGATGAAAAGAAGAATACGTAATAAAACATTTAGTCCTGAGGAGCAGTGACCGAGTATAACAACAGCTATCAAATGACCAGAAAGGAAATCAGAGATAAAAGTGCAGCGGGAATATAGAACCAATCAGAGTAGCCTTGTTTGGTAACTAAAGATTTGTGCCAGCTCCTATCAAGAGCATTTTATATGACTATGGTACCTATAATGCAACAGTATAAGTTTCACCAAAGTTCCTAATCAAGGATGACTCTGAATCTGAAAGGAAGGTTGGAAGATCACCAGTAGAATGTCCCTTGGTAGGAGTTGTACTGTCGTACTGTCATAACATAATATAATTAGAGATGACATAAAACCACAGGAGCTTATCATGGTCATAGTGAGAAGTAAGGTGCTTTTGAATTTTGAGATTAACCCTTAAACCACGGGTGATGACATATGTCGTCATGACCAACATGTGGTGGTAACCTCGAGTGATGACAGATGTCGTCAACGCAATTTTCAAATACGCACAACTTACAACTAGCCTAGTTTAAATTTTCACGGTAGATGGCAGCCTTAGCTGGCCACCACAAACATAAGTCCCCAGCCTCTCTTGGTCCAACCCTACTCAGTCTAGCCAATGCACTAGTGTGAGGATGGAATCTATTGTCAAAGGAGTGTAAAAGTGTGCTTTGAGTTGTGGTCATTCTGAGCTGGCTATCTGTCCTACACATGTCTATAGTGTCTTTACAAGTACATCAAGAAACAGCTAAAGGTTGGTACTTCAATATCATGTATCATTTATTCATGTATGTTTCGTGGTTTATAAGCTACTAGCCACCAAGAGTTTGCTTACGTTTTGTAAAATATGCCCGTGCTGGAGAATGGAGGTCACACACGAATATCCCCGCACTTTAAGGGTTAAGGACCGATTTGAACACTTTTCCAGAATGATTCCAACCATTGCACAAGATACATGTAAAGTCCAACTCAAAATATGAGGTTAGTAAAAACTAAAAACTTAAAAATTTATGATAAACAGACGGTCTACTACTAGGCATTGATACAAAATATAGTGAGATCTAGAAGAAATATCAAGTACTACTTTTCTCATTCTCATGAGAGTAACAACTTGCCAGAGTAAGCAGTTTGGGCTATACAGTATTCACGAATAGTTCTCAGAAAGAAATAGGAAAATTGGGTATTTATCTAGACTATTGCCATTTTGTAGCAGTGTTCCCAGATCCGGCTAGGTCCCAGTATTTGGCCACGGTCAGTACCTGGTACTTTACCACGTTTTTTTCCCGATAGTTTGCCCAGGTTAGGTCCCGGTAGTCTGCTGCGGCCTAGGTTAGGTAAGGTGATACTAATTTCAAAAGGACTCATTTGAAATGGGGCATTTTCGAAGAAAATGCCGTAAAAGAAAAGTCTAAAAATGATATAAATTAGTAGGTAAAGAAGGTAAAAACATCGTAATACTAACCGGCAATTAGAGTAGATATTTACCGAAAGTTGCTGGTAAATATTGAAAGAAATACTGTTATTGCGTACTGTTTTTCTACCTTCATTACCCACTTATTTAGACCATACTAAGACTATTTTCTTCTATGGCATTTCCTCGCAAATGCCCCATTTCCAAGATAGGGCATATTCAAATGGGGCATTTTGAAATTAGCCTGATCTTACCTGACCTGACCTAGACCACAGCAGACTACCAGTACCGGGACCTAACCTGGGCAAACTACTGGGAAATAACCGTGGTAAAGTACAGGAAATGACCGGGGCAAAATACTGGGACCTAGCCGGATCTGGCAACACTGCTACAAAACAGTAATTCTTTCAATGATAAATCACTGCTTCAATACCCAAGACGATGAAAGTAATATCATGGTATGTAAATAACTAACGTTAGGATACGGTGGTCATAATATAAGCCTAACCAACAGCAATAAACTAAGTATTCCATTGAGCTTGGGCCTAACTAGGTAAAACTGGGGAACATATTCATGAACATTCATGGTGTATACGATGGCGTGGTACAGGTACAACGGCTCCATAGACAAACAACAAAGCCATCGTACCAGTACCACGCCATCGTATACACCACCAATGTTCTTCCATACGGCCCCAACTTGCATCCTAAAAGTAACACTCCCTAACTACTTCCTAACTTCAATACTGTATAATAATTATGTATTCTAATGGACACCCAGGCTCTTTACTCCTTAAAGTTAACATTAAGTTCCCATAAAATTGCCAGGAAACAAATTAAATGCAACAAAATTGTAACAAACTCACCAGGAGGATGTTTTTAATTCACCTCAAATTAAACCCCCAAGAACCACTAACCAATCACAGGCCGAGGCTGTAGAGATGTACAGTGTTGCCATGTGTGCTTGACGAAATTTCCCCAACTTTAACATCAGAATTTCCCTTTTTACCTCAAGAATTCCCTGTTTACTCCAGCTATATATAATAGCACATTTACCATCTTGATTTATCGTCTGGTAGAAATTACCCCATTTACTCTTGAACAATCTGTATATAATTTCCCCATAGATACCTCTTATTTTCCATGTCTAGAGAATATTCCCCATACTTCAAGTAACTGGAGATGTATTGATGTCGGTCAAGCTGACGCCTGAGATGCGCAATTTTCATATTTTGATGTTTTTTCAGAATATTATGTATACAATCATTGTTTCTAAGTAACTATACAATATTACAAACTTTAATTCAATTTTATTAATAAAATTGCGTTGTGGCGAACTTTGATCAAAGCAACACTATTCCTTGTGACATTATTGAAATGAGAGTTGTTGAATCTGGCCAATCATGGCCAGTGCGGCCAGTGTTGCCAGACCTACCGAGAAATCGGTAGATCTCACTGACCTTGGTAGATCTACTGAGTATTTGATGAATCTACCGATATACCAAACGATTTCGAGAATTGGGTCAAATCTACTGGATTTTCGATCAGACCTACCGAGATCGAGTTTAATGAGAGAGAGATGTCCAAATATTTCGGCAACGATGTCAAATATTTCTCATAGAAGCAGCAACTCAAATATGTAAACGGTTTCCATTTGCAGAGGCTTCTTTTCAGCATCTGGAAGTGTTAGATCATGACGTGGTAAGAAGTAAGTCAGCAGTGTTCCGTTCCCAGTTGGGATACGAAAGTATCATTTTGATACATTTTGAAGAAGCTGTAGGCTACTTCCTACTCCTTTCACTGTTTTTCAGCAAAATTATACAAAATGGAATTGTGTGGAAACTTTAGATACTTTTTACTCATTTGAAAAATTCTCCAAATATACAATAATTAAGAAATTAATACTTCCGAATATCTTAAGTTGTCTAATGCCGGGGTCACACATTCCCGTAGCCTACAGTGCTGCAGCCCATTATATTCCTTAGCCATGGTGCAGCCAATCGCTCCCGTCCTGCGAAAAAATCACGTTTTTCGTCTAACAGCCGTACGCCCGTCATTATTTTATCACGCCCGTATATTTCGTACGGGAGCACGTACGGGAACATTCAGACGTCCTTCTTTAGGGCTGTTTGGACCATGGAGGTATAATTTATATTATACCTCCATGGTTTGGACGTGCGTAAGCATGCTTCTGTCGTTCCTCTGCTGTGGCTGGCCGTTCTGCTTCCGCACACGCCCGTTCATCGGCCGCACAATGGTGCACATGCCCGTTCTGCGTTCACAGCGGCCGCAAACAAAAAGCTAAAGATGTACTTTCGGCACGTACGTTCGTCAACCATGCAAATTGGGCCTGGTCCCCCCAAACATTGCCATTCGCACCCCAGCAACGGCACGATGGACAGGATTTATCAGCACATCTTTAATGAACTAAAGTTCATTAATAACACATTCCTCCATGCTCATATGTTGTTTGCACACCTGCAACTCAAGATATGGATCGTTCAATACATCCAAGCGTTGATGCAGCTTGCTATAGCACACACCATTGACCTACAGCAGCAAGAGAGGAAAAAGCTGAAGGCCAAGAGGCAGGTTTGGGTGTGACCATATCTCCAAAGAAGGATGGAACATGGCCATTATGAGAACCTCATGCAAGAGTTGGCCAGGGAATGCCCACAACTGTACCGCAACTTCACCCGGATGGACATGAGCCTCTTCGAAGAGATCGTCGAACATGTCAGCCACATCATCCAGAGAAAACCCACCTTCTAGAATCTAGAGGCAACCAGTTCCATCTGGTGTGAGGGTTGCAGTCACCCTACGTTTCCTGGCTACAGGCAACATCCTACAAGAGCCTGCAGTACGCTTTTCGGGTCGCCCACCATTAACCTCATTGTACCAGACACCTACCAGGCAATCATCGATGTGTATCATGGGTGTCTGGAATGTCCATATCTTCTTCTACCACATCCTGGACCTCTGCCTCTTCAATTAGGTAAATGACAGGCCCCGTCGTAGGGTCACCGGTTGATATAAAGGGCTCAGTAGATGGCAGGGTAGAAAGGGATGACGTGGGTGTTGGCGACGGCCCTGCAGGGGGTATTTTCTTGGGCATGGCTGAACAGTAGATCGTCGAGGTTCAGAGAAGCAGCGTGGACACAGGAATTAACAGTGTGTAGCAGGGTTGGCAAGGTTTAGCAAGGCGGTAGGGGAAGGGGCCGCTTCTTTTTTTTTTTTTTTTTTTTACATTTGCGGGCGCGGGAAAAATATACCTCCTCGTTGATTTGCAGCGAATCAGCTACGCCTGTATATTTTTTTGGCCGATTTACGTGCGCTACGGAAGTAGTGCTTCTCGACCCTCCCGATTATGCAAAAGACCTACTTTAACTTTGCTAAGGCAAGATATTTTCGGTTGCCAAATACCAATAAAGCGGCATTTTGGCGCGGACAGGAGCAATATACCGGAATGTGTGACCCCGGCATAATGGTATAGGCTAATAATAGTATTAGCTAAACAGCGCATTTGGAAATACTGTGTGTCATAATTATTATAATTATAATAATTATTATAACGTCTCTCGGTTGTTACTACCTGTACTCCCCAACTGTGGTTTGTTTGAGGCACTGTCTTATATTCTTATCCTGTACTCCCCAACTGTGGTTTGTTTGAGGCACTGTCTTTTATTCTTATCAAGCCTGTACGGGGGCAAAAACTACGACTTAGCTGGATATGGCAACACTGCTACAAAACGGCAATAGTCTAGATAAATAACGATGACCCTGCAACCCAAATTAAGATTAAATTATAATTCACGGTGTTTCTGAAGAACAGGTCTGTTTAGTTTTATTTTTTACATTTTTTTAAAGAAATATTTGGGGTTCATTAATTTTAATTTTCATTATTGTAGTGGGAGATAATAACATAATTAGTTTAGATGTAGCTGTACCAATACTGGTATGGAAAAAATGAGGAATCTATAACGACAAAGAAGCCCTTGCATTACTACCCGGGTGAACAGACTCCAGAATACACGGTAACAGTTTATTGGTAAGTACAGAGGTTATGCACACAAATATACAAAAGGCCAGCCTGCCGTGTAGCGTCGTGAGAGGGTCGTGGTTGCTGCAGGAGAGTTGTGTAGGACTCTGGAGCGCACTTGTGTGATCAAGGCGGGAACACGCATGGGTAGCTTGGTGCAGGTAGTGGCAGGTACGACGGCAGGGGCTTGTGCTTCTTGGTCCAGAGCTAGTGTGGAAGTGGACGAGCGCTGGTGGCGCGGCCCTTTTATTCAGTTGGGGTGTGCGTCATCGTAATGTGATCATACGCTGATGTGGTCTGGGAGCGGATTAGTACAGGTGCCGCTCTGGGGTTGACAAAGGCGGGAACATAGGTGCGGTCATGTATGGCGCCAGGGCAACTAAGGAGGGAATATACGAGAGGCCATGTAGTCTGTTCACTCGGGTAGTAACGCAAGGGCTTCTTTGTCGTTATAATTGGTGACCCCGACTTTCAGCTCTAAATATACACTGTGTTACGGACGGAGGGTAGAGATACGGTACTGTACTAGTTGCTAGACTAGACTTGCCCCGACGTTAGTTATCAACAGAATAAAGTAGCACTGGGTAGCAGGTATCTGACTATTAAAGTTATGAATTGTAAGTAAAAGTACAAACCCAGCCTATATTTAAAGAATGATAACACGACCCAAAGAGACCGTCCAAACATATACCCAGGTACGGATACAATGAATAAAAATGATAGAAAAACTACTCTGACTTTCTATAATATATTGATAATATGAACGAACACAAAGACAAACAATTAACACTGAAAGAATTAATAAATGAAATCAGGATTCCCAACTATGACAGAATAAGAGACAAAGTTCCCAGATTAAATAATGCACTTGCAATAATCACTCAATAAATCACTACCAATGTACCATCACTTCAATATCCACACATCAATAACGCAAGGCACTAGGTACACTTAAGCACAGAATTAATCACTCAATAATAATGGTTAGTTAGCACATCACAGGCATATATAATAATAGAACATCAATGCATCACAACATACACGTAATAATATAATAATAGAAATATCAATACACAAATATATATAATGATAATAATAGCAATCTATAAGAGTGACCCTATTTCACTGTGAGAAAAATGTAGAAGTAAAAACAATTATACTTATCATATACGTTATGCGTGTCTCGTCCCGAACCTCACAACACTCACTCACTTACAAAACACACACTAGTATTTCGTCCCAATCTCCACTGGTATCTGAGCCCCACAGGCCTAACCCCCGCGCTTATATACTGTTAGCTTCACAAAGAAAAGTGAGCGTGTTGTAACAGGGTCATAGGCGCATCTCCGAACTGTTCCTTTAACGCAGACTTAAACACACAACACTCATACGTTCCCGTTTCTACAACTATTGGAAGTCAATAGAAATGAAAACGGACAATTTTCCCTCGGCCACCTGCAAGAGGGGGGGGGGATGCGTACGAATCTAGAAAACATAACAGGCCACGACACTCTGGACCTTCTGACAAAAATACACAAAGAAAATGGAGTGAAAAGTAAGCTAGCCACGGACACAACACAGTCGGATGTAAGTCTCGGTTCCCACACTCACAGCTACAGTCAGTTAATAGGATAGCAATACTTACAAATCAAATAATAATTCAGGCACGCGTAACAACTGGTACAAGAGGTAGTACATACGCTGGCACATATACGCAAACTTCCCCTCGCTACGTGCACACCAGCCACGTACACTCTACACTCCTTGAGCTACTCCTCGCTACACCATGTCACCAACGTCGCCCTACACTCTACACCTCAGCTACTACGCCGCTACGCCACCTTCGACGTCTCCTGTGACCTGGGCATCCTCCTATATACCAAGGTATTTTTCTACACAAACAATGTACATTTTACTCTCCCTGTGCTTTTATTATGATTGTCCCCAGTGTTCCCCCTCCCGCATTTCTCACTGTAAAGTAACGTTCCCGCATACTTCCTTTCTTTCGGCCCCTTGTAGTTTTTCCCCCCATGTCTTTTGGCCACTTTTCCTCCATAACCTACGCACTAACCCCTACCAGCCACCCTTCTTCCTATCACCTCTCCATTCCTCACCCCACGTGCTTCCCCAACTCAATCCCTTGTGTGTCTCTAATTCCCTTGTGGTCATCATTTCCCCCCCCCCCCTTACTACCCCTAGTAAACCCGTTTGGTTCTCTCCAGTCACTTTCCCCACCACCACGTGTGTCCCAGCCACCCGTTTGTGCTCATTAATCTCCCCGCCTTTTTATTCCCCTCCTGCCAGTATGTTTACTCATTCCCTTTGCTTTCCCATTAAGTACGCCCCAAAACCGACCTGTTTTCTCATCGTCACGTGATCGTACGATTCCTGATGCAGTCTGGGAGCGGATTAGTACAGGCGCCGCTCTGGGGTTGACAAAGGTGGGAACATAGGTGCGGCCATGTATGGCGCCGGGGCAACAAAGGAGTGGTGTAGAGTGTCGTGGGAGGGAGAATACAAGTATTTGTATTAATAGTAGGGATTGTGTGTATTTGGATACATGTGGAGTAGTTGGGTGTCTGCGTTGTGTATTGTGGAGATGTATACTGCGGGGCGCTTGATGGTGCACCCGGAGTGGGACGTGAATCCCTCGGGAACCATAGCCGGCTCATCGTCCCGTAGCTGTTCCTGCGGCGAGGGTGGTGTGGCAAGGCGTGGTAGTGGTTGTGGCGTGAGGTCAGGGCTAACGGGACGAGGAGGTGTGGCTGGAACTGGGTGTGTGACAGGCAGTGGGTCCTGAGGGAGACTAAAGGGGATTACAGGTGTCGAGAGAGAGTTAGGGGGAAGGTCGATCACTCTGGGGTCCCCAATTATAATGACAAAGAAGCCCTTGCGTTACTACTCAGGTGAAGAAGAAGCTCTTGCGTTACTACCCGGGTAAGCAGACTCCAGCATACACGGTAACAGTTTATTGGTTACAGAGTTTATGCACACAAATATACAGAAGGCCAGCCTGCCGTGTAGCGTCGTGAGAGGGCCGTGGTTGCTGCAGGAGACTTGTGTAGGACTGGAGCGCACTCGTGTGATCAAGGTGGGAACACGTGTGGGTAGCATGGTGCAGGTAGCGGCAGGTACGACGTCAGCTAGGGGCTTGTGCTTCTTGGTCCGGAGCTAGTGCGGAAGTGGACGAGCGCTGGCGGTGCGACCTTTTTATTCAGTTGGGGCGCGCGTCGTCGTCACGTGATCGTACGATCGCTGATGCGGTATGGGAGCGGAGTAGTACAGGCGCCGCTCTGGGGTTGACAAAGGCGGGCACATAGGTGCATGTGGCCATGTATGGCGCCGGGGCAACAAAGGAGGGAATATAGGAGCGGCCATGTATGGCGCCGCTACAAACCCTTAAAGCATTTTATAAGATTGTCATAGTATGCTCAGTGCTCACATTTGATGTTACAGAGTTATAGTGTGTAGTGTACTTTTATCATTCTTAGCTAAGCCCACTGCAGTTGTTATCTGTCACTGTCACTCTGTAATAGAATCGGCGTGTGTGTGTGTGTTCCCAGATTACCGAAGCATCAAATTATTGGTTCATAATGAAGGTTTAATTAGTCATTTGTTCGTTCGTATTCCAAACCGGATTAAAACACACATCACCTGTCTTGCTGTCATACCGGCTCACTTGCTCTAAATTTGACCTTGCTACCACCTCACCTGCATCGTTAAGAAATAGACATATATAGTTATTTAAAGAGCCTTGGGTGCACCGTGCACACCTGTCAAACGCTTTGGAAGTTGAAACCTATTGTAAGGTTGCTCTTCGGCTCATTTAGAGTATCTATATTATGGTTTACACCGGCGTAAGTGCTTTGTGGATCCCTGCTATAGCTAAACACATGAGGAGAATAGAAAAAAAGAAGGTAAATTTACAGAAGTACTAAGTTCACACTATTGTATATATTAGTATCGTTATTTTGGACTATTCTAAAAGACACTTTTCATCTATTCTATGGTGTTTCTCTCGGAGATATATGCCCCATTTTACAAACATAATTTGGAAATTAGTCTGACCTAACCTGACCTGACCTAACCTAACCTAGACCACAGCAGACTACCGGGACCTAATCTTGGCAAAGTACCGTGACCTACCGGCATATAACCGGTGTAAACTATCATAAAGTGGCCGGAGCAAATTCTCGGATGTGGTAACACTGCGCGATCCCAGCCAACAGGAGAATTCAAAGAGGTAAATATTGAAAGAATTACCGTTATTGCGTACTGTTTTTCTACCTTCATTGCCCACTAATTTAGACCATTCTAAGACTATTTTCTTCTATGGCATTTCCTCCGCAAATGCCCTATTTCCAAGATATTCAAATGGGACATTTTGAAATTAGCGTGATCTTACCTAACCTAACCTAGACCGCATCAGACTACCGGGACCTAACCTGGGCAGACTACCGGGACCTAATCTGGGCAAACTACCGGGAAATAACCGTGGTAAAGTACAGGAAATGACCGGGGCAAAATACTAGAACCTAGCCGGATCTGGCAACACTGCTACAAAACGGTAATTCTTTCAATAAATACCTGAAAGGATTAAAAATGCTGGAAGATGCGAAAACATTTTTATTTAAACATTATATGTAATTAAAATCTAGTTGGGAATTTTGGTCCAATTTAGGAAATTATGTGGGAACACTGCTGTGCTGATAGCCCTGCAGCTGATTTTGAAGCGACCGTCACGTCAGGTGTAAACAAAAGCTGACCGCGCTAGGTCGGGGCTGCCCATTTTCCCTCACAATTTCCCTTCCCTACTGCAGTCCCAGATGGTGATAGAGATGATATTAACGGCGGTGGTTGGGTGCTATATCATATCATCGTTTATTCTTTTCAAGTTCCCAAGTCTGTTACACAAGAGGAAGGACGTGAAGTTCGTGTGCCGACACATCAGTCACCGCGGGGGTCAGTAACCACTATCTGCAATGCAGTACTTGACTCATTACGTATATTCCTCATTCTGGGTGTGTTCCAAGACTCGATTACATGTATTTGAACAATTTATGTTGTCAATTTTGTTCCTGGTTTCCCTAAGTTTGGTTCTGAATGGGGACAATTTTGTTTCACACTTCGCTCCTTGAAATCCGACGAGTTGTGGAGGTACAGCAAAATTTAGACATGGTTTATTTACTTGTTTTTTTTTTCACGTATTGTTTGTTCATAATGTTTTTTGTAATAGTGCTAACCATCACAAATTGAAATTTTCTATTTCCCAACATTGTTCACATATGGCCCCTATTCGTGGGCAAGACTATGAGTTTAAGGACACAAGACACACAGAAAATGAACCTACAGTACATCCCTTCACTTTTTCACTGATGTATATTATGTCCTTGCAAAACCATTTCACAGTGTGACTACTACATGATATATTGTTTTGGGTAAATTTACAGAAGAACTGGGTTCACTATATTGTATATTTTAGTATCATTACCCACTATTTTGGACCATTCTAAGACACTTTCCATCTATGGTGTTTCTCTCGGAGATGCCCCGTTTTACAAACATAATTTGGAAATTAGTCTGACCTGACTTAACCTAACCTAGATCACAGCAGACTACCGGGACCTAACCTGGGCAAACTACCGGGATATAATCGGTGTAATCTATCATAAAGTGACTGGGGCAAGTTTCCGGGACCTAGCCGGATGTGGTAACACTGCGCGATCCAAGCCAAAAACCCAGTTATTCTGTAATAATACCTTATTTTGGTATTTATTGCAAGAATTACCTTTTTGTAGCAGTGTTGCCAGATCTGGCTGGGTCCCAGTATTTTGCCCCTGTCATTTCTTGTACTTTACCACGGTTATTTCCCGGTAGTCTGATGCGGTCTAGGTTAGGTTAGGTAAGGTCAGGCTAATTTTAAAATGCCCCATTTGAATATGGAAATGGGGCATTTGTGAAGGAAATGCCATAGAAGAAAATAGTCTTAGAATGGTCTATATAAGAGGGTAATGAAGGTAGAAAAACCGTACGCAATAACGGTAATTCTTTCACTATTTACCATTATTTTTTTGGTGTTAGTCAAGCGTTTGTCCATAATCGCTCCCATTAATTCTTTTCTGTCAAATATATTTCTTAATACGTGTATGTTATTTCCTTATTGGTTATTTCCGTCGCAAATGCATTAAATACAACTACCCTTAATTAATTGATTAAATGTTCCGCTGGTATTCGTTCTGACCACATGCGGCATACCTAGCAGGAACCGGTACCAGAACCGGTTCTAGCGATTCTTGATGACTTATCTTAGAATCGGTTCTCACCTCCGAACTAGTTCCAAGGAAACGGGTCTACCAATAGTAGTTATTGTGTGCCTGTGTGCCTTATATTTAATGCACTTGCTGTTCGTCCCAGTCGGCAAATTAAGGCTTTAAAACAGCATTAGACAGCAATTATATAACATTGTCAGTTAATATTAGGTACCGGTTCTAGAATTGGTTTCAGCAGTTCCTTTCGTATTGAAGTATAATAATATCAATTCAAGATGGCCGCCAAGTATTTACATCCAAGCTCCATAGATAGGTTAGGTCCCGGTAGTTTGCTGCGGTCCTGATTAGGTTAGGTTAGGTCAGGTGAGGTCTACCTAATTCTATTTAATTTGTTGTAGTGTTTTTCAGATGAATCTAGTTCAAATATGGCGAAAATAAGGTGTTTTCAGAGATTGGGTTAGGGATGGTATCTCCCAAAACACTAATTTGAGACGGATGAGAACAATAAATTAGTTAAAAACACACTATAAAACATTGCATTCTGAAAACCTAGAGTCGAAAACAAATTATGGACAAACGCTTGACTATTACCATTTATTTTTACTCGAAAGTTATACAACATAGGGAACAGGTTGGATCTGGGCAAACTTTCACTAGGAAGGAAAAGTATTAGATGAGAAGAGCTGTAAGATAATAGATCTGTAAAGCACAGGTCTATACTGTAAGATAACAGACCTGTACACCATTCAAATGTCAAGGCAAGAGGGTAGAAAGTACTTCATATTAAGAGATAGATTCTGATGGCAGGTTTGAGGTGGAGGAATTGTGCCAGAATCATCCATAGTGGAGTTAGAGGAAAAGGTTTGTGAGAAAAGTACTGTACAGCTTTATAAGAGGTAATTAATGTTATAACGCATTTGCGAGGCAAATGGTATATAGAAAAGTTGTTTGTAACAGTGAAATATAAACACTGGTAATAGTAAAAAGTTTGAAATCCAGTTGTGGCAACTTGTAAAAAATTTCCTGTTTTTTTAGTTGGTTAAAAGGAAAAAACTGCTTCAGTGATGCCAACAGACATCTTGGTCATCATTACCAAAGTCATCCATACACCATGAACATTCTGAAATATTGTACTCAATAACATCAATAATGCTAATTTATATCATTAATACAAAATACATTTCTATGGTTTATTTATCAATTTGTGATACTGTATTAATATTTTTCATGTCATCATTGGTGTACTGTAAAATAGTACGGTACTGTACTGATAAAATATGTTACTGTTTATATATTAGTGAATGTATTCAAGTATTTAATGACAATTTGAAGTTTGTATAAAACTTAGTAATGATGTATAATACTGAATTATGAGTTTGTTTATTTCACTTTGATTCCTTTCAGGTGCTGGAGAGAATTATGAGAATACTTTATCAGCATTCAAACAGTAAGTCATAAAATTGTATGCATGTTTGTATATTATATGCACTACATATTATACTGTGTATCCGGTTGTCAGGTACTTCTACAGTACTATACTGTACAGTAATAATTACTATTCCCAAATCTATCAATTATTTACTGACAGGAAATACTGTATTGGTATTATTTAGCATTTTGTTTACAGAGTACTTAACAGGTAAGTACATATGTTATGTCCGTTAGTGTACATTTTATCACATTCACTCCATAGGCTAATGGACAAAAGTCCTATAAAGCTTATCCATTTTTTGTCCTTGTAAGTAAAGCGGGTTCCATAGAAATAATCTTTGTCAAACTTTACAGTACTTAGGCTAATACTGTAGATAATTATTTGCAGTACAGAATTATGTACTGTATTTAATTTTCCTATATTTTATAAAACAAATATACATACTGTATATACACAAACATACACAGCTATTTTAGTATATTAGAATATATGGTATCTGGATTTGCCTGTGTTAGTTAAGTCCTGTAGGACTACAGGTACTGTACTGTTAAATTAGTGCATTTGTCGCGGCTTTCAGCCGCTTAAATTGTATTTATTGGTTGTGGAACCAGCACAGCTGGATTGCTATAGAATACACCCCTTCTCCAGCCCAGGCCCCGTGAAGGCATATTCTGGGCTAGAAGGGTCTATTCCGTGACGATCATCAGAAGTAAAATGAATTTAAATCTGGCGCTGTACTAGACATGGGAGCCACCTGGTGGTGGCCTGTGGAGATACTGACCCGGCTCTAGGGGAGCATACGCTCTGCCACTCCAATGAGAAAACAGTGAATGGCTGCCGCATCGGGAGGAGGGTGGGACAGTTAAAGCTGTGCTGGTTCCACAACCAATAAATACAATTTAAGCGGCGACAAATGCACTATTATTGGTATAGTGGAACCAGCACAGCTGGATTGCTATGCATGCGATGCGGTAAGTGGGAGGTGAGGAGGAGGCATTTACGGGTCCAGATAAGAGCGGCTCAGAGCGGGTACCTCGTTATTTATGAAGAAAAATATGTTTTTTTTTTTTTTTTTTTTTTTTTTTTTTTTTTTTTTTTATAAACCGTAGACTGTTCAGTTATAACTCAGAACAAGTCACCAGATGTAGTCTTTATAGTCAGACTCGAGGGGTATGGTAGAGGAGTTGGGAGGGGGGTAGGATAGGACCCCCCCCCCCCTTTTATTAAAGTACTCGAGCTTGGGTTATAATCCCCGGGCTCTGGAGAAATATCCCGAGAGGATATGAAAGAGGAACACTGAAGTTGTACTCTTTTTATTTAATAAATCCAGTCACTCATCATAGTATTAGTAGCCGTGTAAGAACGGGGAGAATAAATACTCAGAATTCCATAACAATGTAATTTATTACCAACCCACATATGTACAACATGATGACATGGGGATGTGAAATGTACAGGATGGGTATGACAGATGATGTGATGGGAGTTACGTCGCCCGACATTTTCCTTTTGGGCGGACCCTCCCCCTTTTGCCTTTCCCCCGGGGACCCTGAGTACTGGTAGGTGGGGTTCCCATAGCTACGCAGGGGGTAGGGGAGAGCGAATGGAACAGATACCTCTTCCTGAAGGAGGATGTAGATGTCCAGCCCCCCAGATCCCGTACCCTCTCCACCGAGTGAGTCCTGAGAAAGGCGAGGGAGGCGGCCACGCCTCTAACACTGTGAGCCCTTGGGGCGTGTTCGGGATCCCCGTTCTCGATCACTCGGCAGAGGAGGCGAGCGATGGACCTGGGGAAGAGAGGGTTACCGGACCTTGAGTTATAGAAGAGGTGGTCCGGGGAAGCCTCTCTCGTTGCCTGCACGTAAGCAGCGAAGGCGTGGACTGGACAGAGAGGATGGAAAGTTTCATCCCTCAGGAAGGAGGGTACTGCGAGGGGGCTAATCCTGTCGTCAGCCTGCTCGTTCTTAGCTAGGAAAGTAGGAGAGGGGGAGATAGTTAACGAGGTAAGGTTAGGGCTTACAGAGGAAAAAGCTGGATGACGGGTCAGGGCTGCCAACTGAGAGGCCCTGTACCCGGTAGCTAAGGCGAGCAGGAAGAGAGCTTTCTGGAGGAGGTGACAAACCTCCAGAGGGACCCCCTCGAAGGAAAGGTACGTTAGGACACGGTGAAGGGACCAGGAAGGGGACTGGGCCCTGTGAGGTGCTGTCCCCGCCCGAATCCCCATCCTCAAAAGAGAGAGAGGTCTCTCCGAAACTTTAATATTAAAACCTAGGAGGAGAGGATCAGACAGGGCTGCGTGATGCGCAAGCACCGTCGCAGGGGCCCTATTTGTGGAATCGGCGAGCCAGGTGAGAAATTCCAGGACTGTATCCTCCGAGGTAACCATGGAGGGGTGTCTTCGTAAGAAGTCCTGGAATCTTTTCCAGCACGATTCGTATTGCCGCACCGACGACTGACGGTGAGCCCTCAGCATCTTGCCCACTGTCTCCCTAGTGAACCTTTTACTGAGGACTCCCCGTAGAAACTCCAAGCGTGTAGTTTCAGTGACGCTTGGAGTGGTGCAGACAGGGTGCTGGAGAGGCACACCGATCCCAGCTGAAGAGGATGAGGGCACCACCGGGACAGTTCTCCGAACCCCGGCTGCGCTGGCCAGAGGGGGGCTATGAGGAGTACCTTCCCTCTGAATGCGTTCAGCTTGAGGATCGCCTTCAGGAGGACTGACGTAGCTGGGGGTGGAAATAGATAAAGGTACCCCCACCTGTTCCAGTCCTCCGTGAAGGCGTCCGGGCCTCCCGCCTCTGTCCTGAATGAGAAGGTCAGGAACAGAGGAAGAAGGGCCGTGGATGGGGAGGCGAACAGGTCCACCTCCGGTGTCCCGTAGCGAAGGCATAGTGACTCGAACACAGGGGGACGTAGTTGCCACTCGACTGATGTCCCCCTGAACCTGGATAGAGCGTCCGCCCAATCGTTCTCCTGCCCTGGTACGTAGCGGGCCGAGAGGTGGATGTACCTCTTGGCCGCTATCGAGAAGATCTGTTCTGACAGGGACAGGAGAATTTCCGACCGTGTCGTGCCTTGTTTCTGCAGGCACTGCACGGCCGCAACATTGTCCATATCGAAGCAGACGCCTATCCTGGAAAACTGCGGGTGTCTGTTGAGCCACTCCCTTGCTACCATCAACTCCCTGGCATTGATGTGTAGTAGCCTTTCCTCTTCCTTCCATCCCCCGCACCGTTGGTGTCCCAGGCAAGATTGGTATCCCCAGCCCACGTCCGATGCGTGTGTCGCCACCGTGATCCCCGGGGAGGGAAACACCCAGGGAACTCGCTGACGCAGGGCACCGGGACGTAGCCAGGGGCGGAGGAGTCGGTGGAGTGACTTGGGTATTTGCCTGGGAAGGTCCCTGTGTGCGGAGGATAGGTGGAGGTTTACCTCCCGCGTCAGCCTCCTGTGTTTCAGTCGTCCCAGGGGTAATGCAGGGGCCGCGAAATTTAGGCACCCTAGCAATGATTCCCACTGGCGACGAGAGTAAGTACGGGAAAAATGAGCCTGGCGGACGTGGCGGAGGGTCCGGTGGAAGTTGTCTGGAGCGAGCGAGAGGGTGGCCGAAAGAGAGTCCCACTCTATTCCCAGCCAACACAGTTTGTGAGTGGGGGTGAGAGAGGACTTGGGGATGTTTAACAGGAACCCCATGTCCTCTAGCACCTCCCTTGCTATCCTGACGTTGTTTGCTACCTGCTCCTTGGAGGGGGCGTGAAGCAACCAATCGTCCAGGTACATGAGGGTGGGGACACCCGCCTCCGTCAGGCGGGATGCCACCACCTTCACGAGCTTTGTGAAGACCCGCGGAGCTAGAGAAAGACCGAAAGGGAGCCTGGTAAACTGGAACGTCTCGGTCCCCACCTGGAAAGCCAGAAAACGGCGAAACCTGGGGTGGATCGGGAAGTGCCAGTACGCATCCTTGAGGTCCAGGGATGCCAACCAGTCCCCCTTTCGAAGAACTGTGCGGACCTGAGCAATTGAAACCATCTTGAAGCATAGGGGTTTCAGAAATTTGTTTAACTTGCTCAGGTCCATCACCAATCTCGTTTTTCCCTGGTCCTTTTTGGGGACCGTGAATAAACTAGAAAGAAAGAACCTCCCCGTCGCCCGCTCCACTACCCCTTTTTCCCGCATTTCCAGTACGTGCGGGACGACTGAAAGTGACACTTTGGTTGAGGCGGGAGGTAGACGCAGTGGCTGTAACGGAAAATGACAGGTGTCAGTGGGTATACCGCTAATCCTAAACCGGGACCCGAGGGACCCGGGCAGGTGGGGAGGGATGACTGGCAGTGAGGAGTGACCTTGAAAATTAACTGTTACCCGGCAATGACCCTAACGGGAACCCAAGGTGGGGAGGTTATGTCATATGTCAGAAATGTCAAACTGAGATTAAAGAACAGTTACTCACCGGAACAGATATCCAGGGCCAGGACAGGCCCTGGCGGATGACCCTTGCTGCCCAGCCGTGGGAGGGCCAGGCTGCTGACCACCCTGTGAGGCAGCCCCTGACGGGACCCTCACGTGGAGCGGTCTTTACTGGAGGGGTGGGGGAACGAGGGCTTGGCTCTGGGAAGAGTCTTGGAGCCCTGTCCCCTCCCTCGAAAGGGCTGCTGGGCCCTATACCTAGGGTACTGCCTAGGAGGGGCGGGATAGGTGGTCCTCACGTGCCTGGTGGGCTGGGAGGGCCTCCTAGGCTGGACCGCTGGCCTTGGCTGTGGAGTACGTGGCCTACGGACAAACAGAAAAATTAGGAACAGACTCAGAAAGGGTTTCCCCCCCCAATTTCCCTTTATGTAACACAGACCCAAAGTAAATTATTCTCGAAAGAACTTACTTGGAGGTGGAGGGTTTCTGGAGGTTTATGACCGCCGGGAGGGAGGAGAACACCGAGTCCGTCGCTGGTTGGTCAAATAGCGCAGGGGAGAGTGGAACAGCCCGTACCACCCCCCTCTGCGCCATTTCCGGAGCGGACTTGGCGGCAGCTTGGCGGGAAGCCAGTCTCGCCTCGGCGAAGTTCCTCGCCGCTTCCCGGAGGTTGTGGGTTGTCATAGCCCCCGCGCCTTCCATAACTGTGGTCATGGACGCGAGGACGTCACTGTAAGGGATAAACAAGAAAAAACCCGAGCGAGCCCAGGGTAGAGACTTGAACGAAAACTGCGAGTCCCACTACCCAGTATCCCTCAAAACAACATATATAAAACCAATAACGGTACTCACGTTAACTGTAGGCCTGACAACTCGTGGTATGTGTTGGTGAGGGTACTGAGACAGTCCCGAATGAAGGAAACAGCCGCACCAGTGGAGATGATGTGAGACAGCTCCAACCTGGCGGCTGTTTCCGTCTGTCTCAGTTTTCCCTCGGGCTCCCTCAACTGGTAGGGGACCGGTGGCTCCTTCTCCGTCTTCCACAGACATTCCCTCAAACCTGGTGGAGCCCGGGAAGGAGGGAGGATGACTGCGAAAGACGGAGGAGGTGGCTTCTTGGGCGCGGTGTTTTTCTGATGGTCCAGGGACTTAAGGAGAAGGGAAGGAATGTCCAAGTCCTCCTCGCCCTTATCCCCTGGAAAATAAGCGTCTGAGGAGAGGAAGATTGCCGTATTCCCGTGGGAGCGGTCAATCTTCCAAGCCTGAGACAGCTGTAGTTGGCTGTTCTCCATCAGAAAAACCATCGCGTCCAAGGTAGCCGCTGAGGAGACCTTTGACGCCGCGGGTACTGGAGCAGAATGTGGCCTGGCCTTATAGAAAGGCGCTGCGTCGCCCTTCTCATCAGCTCCCCACTTTACCACGACGTCGTCCCTTCTTAACCAGCCCCCTGGCTGGGCGGTGTCCGGAGACCACGCCACCAATCTGCCCTCCTCCAACGAATGGGTCCACGACTGCGGGAGTAGGGCCCAAGAATAGGGAAGGTACCCGTCATCCAAAGGAAGGGGCGACGGGGAAGGAGGGGATGAGGTAGCCAGCTCCTCCGCCAGGTCTCCGGACGGAGACTCGAGATCCGGAGAAGTTGGAAGGGCGAGAACGTCTCCAACATCTCCGGGGAGACCCGAGTGCCCGACCGGCGACGGAGCGGTAGGAGGGGTAGGAAGGGCGGGTTCAGGAACAGTTACCGTAGTCACTACCGGAGGCAGGACAACGGAGCCCGAAGGAGAGGCAGGACGGGCAGGACGGGCATTGGGTATACAGGAGCGGATCAACCGCAGAATCTTCCTCGACGAGGGGCTCCTCTCCCTCCGCTTACCTTTGCGGTGTCTGCGGGAGGGAGAAGAGGAGTCCCTCGAAGAGGCCGACGAGGAAGCAGACGACGAGGACAGAGAACGACGACGAGAACTGGTCTTCCTGGAGCGATGGGACCTGGAGCGACGGGACCTTTTCCTAGAGTGCTTGCGCTCCCGAGAGAGACCCGAAGGGCCAGCTTTCGGGGGCGACGAAGCCTCAGGTTCCCTGCTAGGCCCTTGTACCGGAGAGGCCTGAAGGGTAACCAGCGCGACGGGCTCGCTCTCAGGCCGGGGCGTAAAGCCCCGGAAAGGAGTCGCAGAACTGTCTAGGGAAGGCGACGAAATCTCTCGGACAACAGGGGGTTCTAGCCCCTGAGGCTCCGAGAGACACGTCGAAGGGTAACGGGTCCTGGATAACCCCAGTTCCGTTCCCAAAGCGTGGTCCAACCACGACAAGGAAGATCCGTCTCGTTTGTGCGCCATTCTCCTAGCCCTCGTCCACGCCATACGAAGGGAGGCAAGGGCGGGGAGTTTAGAGCGGGCAGTGGCGGGAGTCTCCCGGCACAGCTCAGCCCAGGGGCGGCACACATCACACGCCAAAGGGTCGTAACCCGAGGGAGTGAAGCAGGGTGCGTGGGGCGAACAATGCAGGTGGCCGTCAGGCGAGACCTGCACCGTACAACCCGATGAAGCACATAAGGCACGAGTAGGCTGAGGGAGAGAAGACAACAAAGTATGGGTTAACACGTGAACACACGCGCACACAGCGAGAGGCACGGGAAACCTAACTAAAACCCCACACGCACCATTCAGGGAGAAAACCCCGTCAGCCAAGCAAACCCCCTCCCGTGGGAGGAAGAACAGCCCCTAAGAGAAGGTCTCGAAAGGAGAGACCGCCTGAGGGGCAACCACCCAGGGACACAGACGCCCTGGGAAAGCACTAAAAACACCTAAAAAAGTTACGGTGGGAAGGGAAAACGAGAACCTGGGCACAATCCTCGCTCTCCACAACCCACGTAACCCTACACCACACTCGGGGCAAACACAGTAAGGGCTAAAAGCCCCTGATCCCCACACCACGTGTAGAGGCAAGGGCCCCACGTGGGACGGCGAAACAACCTCGCTAAAAGAAACCCCCGAGGAAAAAACATAAAATAACACATGTACTAGTGGCGGGGGAGAGGGAGAAGGAGAGTGGAGGGAGGAAACCCTGAAAAAGGGGCCCAAACGAAACTCTCCCCGAGGGAAGAAAATGAACTGAACTCCCGAAAGAGGGAAATAAATCCCCACACTAACACTCCCCACTCCCCCAACACACACACACACCATACATCTGCAAAGCAGGCAAACCACTAGTACACAATAAGAACGATAGCAGGAACACGTGACACAATACCATAGCGTAGCATCGAGGAGCGTAGATGTTGACAGTAACGTGTTCCGCGACAGAGTGGCAGAGCGTATGCTCCCCTAGAGCGGGGTCAGTATCTCCACAGGCCACCACCAGGTGGCTCCCATGTCTAGTACAGCGCCAGATTTAAATTCATTTTACTTCTGATGATCGTCACGGAATAGACCCTTCTAGCCCAGAATATGCCTTCACGGGGCCTGGGCTGGAGAAGGGGTGTATTCTATAGCAATCCAGCTGTGCTGGTTCCACTATACCAATAAATTGTAGTTTTGTAATGGTATGGTAGGATTCTGGTGATTAAGTTGTAGGAATATAAAGGTCGTACACTTGCTTCAGAAAGTATTGGTGCAGGACGACTACCAAAAAGATGCTTTCAATTTGTGACATATTGTGAGGGTTGGTGTTTGTGTTCTCAGTTCTCACAACCCACCATCCAGATCATCTCCACTGGCAATTCACCAGAGTAACTGAGCTGTCAACAATCAGGTAAAACAACTGACACATAACGATAGGAATCTTTGAGGGTATTTAAATGTTCACACTAGTATATTGTCTGGGGCCATTGTAAATTGATAATGATAAAATTATGTTGGTTTTAATGTTTTAATCATTTGAAAAGCTTTTTGCTCCAACAAAAAAAATTAAAATTCTTTCACTCAGCCTCAAATGGTGGAAGAAGTAGAGACTAAGTTAACATCTAACTCTGTGAATGGGAGCCCCAGATGACTGAAAGAATTGTATTGGTGCTTAGGTAAATCAGTGCTCATGTCCTTTGCAATTGTCTGTTGCTGCTGTTTAAGCCACTCTTTTTTTATATACACCTCTTCTTCAGGCAATGATGATGACCAGTACACTGGCTCCATAACTCTCCATGCATTTGGCTGATGTTTGGTAATGTGATGGTGTAATGAGTGGGAGTGAAACATGTAACTTTTCCCCCTGTGCAGTGCGGTAGAGGTGGGGACAGACATGCTGGAGCTGGACTGCCAGTTGACAAGGGATGGGCAAGTGGTGGTGTCACATGACTCTATGCTGGATGTAAGGACGGAGTTACAGGGTTCCATCATTGAGTACGACTACGCTCAGCTACCGCAAATCAAGGAAAATGTGCCCATCGACTTTGTTCCCGGGATCACATTTAATGGCAAGAGTGATGACCGACGGTTTCCCCTGCTGGAGGAGACCTTCCAGCTTTTTCCTGATATTCCCATCAATATTGACATCAAAACTGACAATAATGAGCTAATTCTAAAAGTTAGTACCTGTACACTGTATTTGAAAAATAAGTCAAGTCAAATTGATGTACAGTAGTATTATCACTACCACAGTACAGTACAGTTTTACCTCTGTTAATCCTTGAATATGCTTCTACACATGAATAGCAATCGTGAAAACCACGACTCATTCTGTACAGTACCTCAGCTCAAAGTCTACTTCTTGACCCCCTTCTGATGTAAGATTTTTAGCTTCCTCAGATCAGTAGATCTGTCATAGCTTAGTTTTAAACATCACATCATTGGAGCATAGTAATAAGAGATAGCCTATCCTTTTCCTATGCTTTCCCTCATTATGCGAGAAACACTCTGCCGAAGTGCTCACTAACAGAGGTATGAATGTACTCAATAAGACATTTACTGTATCATCATGTTATAGATATCAGTTTAGTATTGCCAGGTATTTGCTGGCCTCTTACATCACACATCTTAATGCTATACATAGCATTCCATTTTAGCACAGTACAGTGTATCAATAATTCTTTAGAGTAGCCTGTGTAAGGCCCGACTGATTCTCAGCTGATGTGGGCCTCTGTCTTTGTCCAGCACTGTTACTAATAATGTAGATGTACAGTATGTCACAACACGATGATATCTGTCTTATAGGGATTAATAAAGCCCATTGTAAGGTGTTGCACTATTTCAGGTGAATGAATTAGTGAAGAAATATCAAAGGGAACACTTGATTGTGTGGGGCAACATGAAGGACATCGTCACCCAGAAATGCTACAAGGAGGTAGGTGGTTAGATTTTTGCTTTGAACATATTCCTGGGACATTCTGATAATTTTCCAGGAACAGTATTTTTCTGTACAATGTGTAATTATAAATATTAATGACAACCTCACCCAGAGAGGGACTGCAATATTTCTCCAATATCAGGAGACTCATATAGTATCTTAAATTCCTTTTCTCCCAGTCATTTTGTTCTATTTTCATCTTGTCTGGCCAAACCCAGCTATAAATTACACACATTGATGGAAGTACAGTATTGATTATAGCAGCTCTATGTTAAACCTAGAATACAGGTACTGTACTGTACTTGTTTTCACATGACAGCAAATTACACAAATCCCTTTCTGAGGAGAGGGTGCGGTGAAAAATGTAACCAAGTACAGTTCCTGCTATGGGCAAGTCCATGATGTGGTGCTTCTGGAAAGGAGTGAGGCCATAAACATTAGGGATGGATGAATAGATTTGCATCTGATATGTATTGTACTGTACACTCTTTTTACATTTGTTTTATATATATTTGCATTGGTTAAACAACACATCACATCCACTTACAGAACCCGAACGTGTGTCTGCTGTTCAGTGCGAGGCGAGTGTGTATCCTGCTGCTGCTGCTTTATACTGGGGTTCTGCCCTTCATACCACTCAAGGAGACACACCTTGAGATCTTCATGCCTGCTCACATGCTCAAGTTGGTGTTGCTATTTTTTGATGTCAGAATACAGTAAACCCTCGCTAACTCGGATCAATTTGGGTAAGACCCATGTTGAGTTATCCGAAGATCCGAGATATCCGAGGGCTTAAATTTGATGCGTATGACTGACCGCATGTACAGTCACGAGCATAAGTTTCTTTACCCCCATGGCGAGAATGAGGTCGAAGTTGTGGTTGGAGAAGGGCCAGGCAAACGAACACTGGGGGTCAGTATCTCATGACGGTGTAAAATTTGTTGTATTCAAGTGAACACCTCTAGTGACATGAAGCATCATCCGAACATTATGAACTGGTTCATTTTTGTTCGTCCAGTCCATATCCAACGACGACTTTGAACTAACTCTCGCCAGGGGGGTAAAGAAACTTATGCTCGTGACTGTACACTCACCCTCAAAACCATCTGTGGTTTCACTCGTATCTCTGGTTCTCATACACAGCTACGCAGACACAAAAACATGACAATTTCACAAAAAAGGATATAATACTGCAGAAATATTTCTAATAATGTATATTAACATGATATAAGGTATTGTGGTGTGGTAGTAGGTGAGGAAGTGTGGGAATCACAGCTGGTATCGGTCAGTTTGTCAGTCACAGCATACTTGTTGCCACACGGACACATTATTCCCGCGATTTTTGTGATATTTTTATGCTTACTTCTTGTACAGTAATCTCCTTTCAATGGCACTGAAGATAAAGCTTTCAAGTGATTTTAATAGCAATACAAAGAAAAGACAGACCATCACATTACGTGAACAAGTCGATATTGATAAGAGAAAGGAGAAAAGGTGGCAACAATTGGCCATGAATTAGGATTGATCCAAACAATTATAGCCACCATTGTTATAGACATACAGTAGAGCGCTTAGTGCATCTTACCTCATGAACTGACATAATGGTAGGGGACCAAACACACACCTGTCAGGATAGAACTTAAGTAGTTTCTATTCAGTAGTTACTATGGGGGAGATAGTTTGGTCTTTCAGATTATGTTTTTAATACAATATTTTATACTTTGCAGAATATATGGGAGCCACTTTGGAGTGAAATGGTGGCACGCTTGGGCAGCAAAGATTGCAAACATGTTGCTCATCAGACGTTCACTGTTTGAGCACCTTTCCAAGAGAGGAGTACAGGTTTGTTCTCAACATTTATTTTTTGCTGAAAGATGTTGTGGCATTTGTACCAAAAAGGAGGAATTATTACTCTTCTACTTTAGTCACCCCCTCAGCTAAAGAAAGTTCCTGTGAGGGAACAAGGCATCAAAGCTATCGATAAATAAATAGGTAGATACAGTAAAGTCTCCCATCCCACGAATTATCAGTACTGTACTTTAAAATTAACGTGGGATGCAGAGTATAAAAGCAATGGGAAAATATTTAATAGGTACTAGGTCCTTTTACCAAGAGAAATTTTACCATAATTTTGCATGCCAGTAATTGCTTTATTGAAGAAGGTTAGTAAAACATCATATGATACTAATAACTTATATTAATTAATAACATAAAACAAACCTTGAGAAGATCTGGAAAAGTAATTAATTTGATGGATAGGGTGATAGTGGCGCAAATTTAGATAAAAATTTAACATGCGGACTTTCAAATATATATATTTCTTAGATATTTTTCATTGCTATTTATAATTCACATATTTTTCTCATAGCTATGGTATAAAAATTATATCCTGAGACTAGGTATTTAAGAAATAGAGACACATAAGAAGGAGATTTTTTTCTATTGTATTTTCTCCATAGAAACAATTGTCATATGGTATATGTTTTTTTTTTTTTTTTTCAAGTTCATTATAATGGAAATAATATCATAAGATGTTAAGAATGCTAGTACAGTCGACCCTCGAATGGGCGGACTAATTGGGGGGGACAGCTGTCCGTATATTGAAAAGGTCCGCACATTGAAAATGCGTAGATTTCCGTACCTTTTAACCCCTAAGAACCGCAATCCCCCTACCACTACTGGAGCGTGAACCACAAAAACAGGGTGATTTTTAAAGTTTCGTTTAGGTAAATTTTGTTATTACAGATGTATAGAGCTTGATTTTACACACCAGAATCTGTAAACTAAAGTTTCCTAAGTCCACTGGTTTGCGTACAGCAGCGCCATGAGTAATAAAATAGTTACCTCTAAAAAATGAGAAAACGTATATATATGCGTATGTGCGTGCTTGTATGTGCATTTCCATATGATTTGGTGTCTTTCTGTACGTGTTTATGTGTAAAAAATATATAAAAATGCAGTAAAAACAATAGGAAGTGTCATACAAGTCATGTATGTACTCGTGTCACGTGTGCGTATTTGCGTATGTGCGTGCTTGTATGTGCATTTCCATATGATTTGGTGTCTGTCTGCACGTGTTTGTGTGTAAAAAAAATATATAAATGCACTAAAGTATCATACAAGGCATGAATTGTTATGAAAGACACGTATATGCAGCCCTCTCAGTGTGTACACAAGCATATGTACGCTTGTTTTGGCGTGTATGCTTATCAGAGAACATCCCAAGCGACTCAGATTACTCGTGGAAGTGTGAACAAACCCTAGGGAGGGGGTAGGAAGGATATGAGGGGCAGGGGAAGGCAGTGCCGAGTTATCCTCGCCACAGATATTCCCTTTTCCAGTTTCCGTACCACTTCTAGCTTTTGCTGAACACAAAGAGTAACATGCTTTTTCTTGGTAGTAATCGTCGGTTTGGGAGGCATATTGAAGGACGAAATATTCACGTAAGCGATGCGAGCGGGGTGGAGACTGTAAACAAACTGAACGTTTTGGCGCAAATATTGTTTCCCGCGCCACTGCCTGACCCGCCACCTACCGGATAGCTTTAACATTAATATATTTTGCCCGTGCTATTCAAAGCTTTTCGGGATCGTATTTTTGTATTTCTGTGTCCGCCCAAACCGAAATCTGCACAAGTGGGGTCCACTCATGCGAGGGTCGACTGTATTATTATATATGAAAAAAAAAAAAAGCTTGCTGCCGGATGCGGTACGATATCGTTTCGACAGAACTCGCGTGTTCCACAGTCCACACAGACAGACCCTCCTCCCGCGACTGTGATAGTCAAACAAGATTGAATGCATCGTATGTCAGGCAGGGAAGTACCAGCTGAAGGAAATGTTGAATGGCAAATTTACAAACACTCTTATTAACCACTGCTTGTAAGAGACTACGATCATAACACCATTGTTAGACTTTTTGCCTTATATTTCCTTGCAAGAGGGTATTTTTTATCCATAAATCAGCATCGATGCAGTACTATGAATTACTTGTTGGAGTGGTATTGCCCGGGTGACCGAAGCCCTTCCCATGGACTCGCGCCCCCTAGGGCGGGGGGATGTTGTGACGGTTTGGCCCCCATAGCTTCCTTCCTTGGGAGCCTTGGGGGGTGGTCCCATGGCGTAGACGCCGCCACTCCACCCTGCCCACCCCAAACCAATCTCCAAAAACACATCCATACTCAAATCACTCATCAATCCATCCAAACACTCAAAAACAACACTCAGGTGCATGCACGACCTCCTGACATCCACCCATCCGAATCCTCCCTTCCCCGTGAGGACAGAGTCCACCTGGCGGTGTGGCCATCACCCGGCCCTTCTGACATATCAGAAGAGGCTGGATGGAGCCATTGCGGATGCCTGTCCGGGATGCAACACAGCACCCCATTCTATTAAACACATTATTGAAGACTGCAAAGCACACAACCACACTCGCCAACAACACAACATACACTCTCTGAGGGCACTGTGGGAAAGCCCGGTTCAGGCCATGACCTTCCTCAGGAGCTCGGGGCTGCTCGGCCAGACAGCTTGAGGAACTTCAACAACAACAACTTGTTGGAGTGTTAGAAGACAATTTGTATTGTTTTTTTATTTGGCCAACAATTTTCCTTTATAACGTCATGACTAATGTACAACTATTAGATATTTTGCTGTAAACCTAATAGTGACCATCACAACTATGACAAGTAGCTAGTTTGGTAAAGAAAAATGTCAATTAAGTCTAGCCGGACTCAGGGAAGTCCGCAGATTTTTGGCTGATTGTAGTACCAGGCCGGCCACCAGGTGGCATCTCAAGCTTACTAAAGGACCCTATTGCCTCCCGCTCCTCTGTTGCCTCAAAGTCGATGAAATAATTTATGGCAGCATCAAGATCTTCTAGATCTAGCCGATCTTCATCCTTTTGTTTCTTTATAAGGTAGCGTGTCATAAGGGCTTGATGACTGTCATTATCCTTTCTTTCTTTTGGCTCATCCACTATGAGGTGAGGTAAAAGTAGTTGTTGTTGTTGAAGTTCCTCAAGTTGTCTGACCGAGCAGCCCCGAGCTCTTGAGGAAGGCTATGGCTTGAACCGGGCTTTCCCACAGTGCCCTCAGTGAGTGTATCTTGTGTTGTTGGCGAGTGTCGTTGTGTGCGTTGCAGTCTTCCATAATGTGTTTAATAGAATGGGGTGCTGTGTTGCATCCTGGGCAGGTATCTGTGATGGCTCCATCTAGTTTCTTTTGATATGTCAGAAGAGCCGGGTGATGGCCGCTTCTCAACCTGGCCAGGTGGACTCTGTCCTTGCGGGGTAGGGAGGATTCTGATGGGTGGATGTCAGGGGGTGTGGATTAGGGTGATGAGTCCGCTGCCATTGCCGTTGGCTCAATCTTGTCTGATGGTGGTGTAGTTGGGGAATGTAGGTGTTTTGTGTGTGTTATGTAATCTGGTTTCTTGTACGATGGCAATGTGTATGTTGTGTTGTATGATGAAGTGTGTAAGTTCTTGTTTTTTGGTGTTAATGCCATCGATATTTATTTGGAGTATGTTTATGTTGTGGGTGCGGTGTGTGTTGTGTGCTGCTACTTTGGGGTGGGGAGGGGGGGTCTTTGTCAGGGTTGGGGATCGGGATGGTGGTGGCCATGTGGATGATGGTGTTGGGAGTAAGGGTGGTGGGGGTAGGAGTGGTGGTGTGGGTGGTGGAGGACGAGTCTATGTGTTTGTGTAGTGTTGTTTGGAGGCAGGTGTTGTATTTGTAGGGTGGGTCCAGTTTTTGCAAGGGCTGCGATGAACTGAGCCCGTTGTCTGTTTGTTGGGTTTTGGGCATGTTGGACATGTGTGTTGTTGGTGGGTCCTGGGTTGCTCTCGGCGTCTCCGGCTAGAAGGAGGAGCCGAGAAATGACAGCCGGAGGATCATTTCTCGGTGGTGGAAAAATGTGTAATTGTGTGTGTTGTGTGAGGGGTGTGGTAATTGCCCGGGTGACCGAAGCCGTTCCCAGGAGCTCGCGCCTCCTTGATGGGGGCGGGGGGATTTTGTGGCGGTTTGGCCCCCATAGCTTCTTGCAGCCTTGGGGGGTGGTCCCACGACGTAGACGCCGCCACTCCAAGACCGTTTCCCAGACTGTCTGGCCGAGCAGTCCTGAGTCTGGTTGACCGAAGCCGCGCAGATGCTCGGACCCCCAAATAGGAGTCAGGGTGATAGTGAGATCTGTTTCTTCGAAGGCAACAGACGAGGGGACTGCTGGCTCACGGGCATGTAGTACCCCCGGGCCAACAAGCCCACCGTCTGTAGCCTTCCTTGTTGTGCCACCCAATCGGGCGATCTCGTTGGCTACCCAGAAGGAATGAGAAATAGTAAGAGAGACATACGGAACAGGCCAGGGTGTGGTAGAGGATGCCAGATTCCTCATTTCTGGATAGAACCAGCCCTCACCAGTGTGTTGCTGGGTAGTTGAGAAGTGTGCTGGGTAGTTTACATCAACACATCTTCCCCCACCAGTGTGTGCTGGGTAGTTTACATCAACACATCTTCCCTCACCAGTGTGTGCTGGGTAGTTGAGAAGTGTGCTGGGTAGTTTACATCAACACATCTTCTCCCAGCCATCAACACATCTTCCCCCAGCCTATAAGGTAGCATGCTATCCTTGCTCTTACAGCCGGGTACCTATTTACTGCTAGGTGAACAGGGACATAGGGGGCTAGGAAAATTGTCCAACAGTTCCATTGAACCCGGGATCTCTCGCGTGCCGGGTGAGTGTACTAACTGTTACACCATCAGCACTCCCGTAAAAGTAGTTTCCAACCATGCCTGATACACGCCACTAAAATATCATTCCAGCGTGACGAATATTGAAGAGTTTCCAAAATTCCTTCACAGTGTGCGTAGCAACGGCTGTGTGTGAGGCAGAGGTTGGTGATGAGGCATGGGGAGAGAGAGGGGGAGAGGTGGTGGGTGAAGTGGTGGGGTTGCCAGATTCTTTCCCTTCACTTTCACTCGTTAGTGTCGCTTCAATTTTCTTCAGTTCCACTTGTGAATCAGTTTCTCTGTTAATTTTATCATGAAGTTGCTTGTAAAATAGAAGTTCCAGGCAACGACGATGCGTCAGTACAAACCCGTGAGATGCATGTGCTTTATCGTGAGACAAGATTTTGGATAAACTAATATTATATAGTACTGTGGGATTCGAAATCATGGGATTGAAATGCATGAGATGCGAGACTATACTGTACATATGAATGATTGAGATAGCTTCTGTATATTTGTTGATCATTTACAAAAACCCTTCCCCGAAATGTCATACGTTATTCTTCTTCATGACCAGCCCCTTGTAAGGTTTGGTGACAATAAATGTAATGGATGTAAAGAGACACACTGTTTCAGAACTAGATATTGTTTATACAGTACTGTGATTTATCATAAATTTATAAATGAAGTGACTTTGTTTTGAATGTGTGCTCCTGGGGGTAACCCAGTATTATGCAAGCTTGAAACGTGGGAGTGAATTTAAATATGGTCTGCTGCGTCCGTGAGTAATCTATCCTCTCTGTGTTGTGATTTATTTGTCCATGCCTGGGGCCCCACATCCCTTGAAAATTGGAAAGTGGAGTCTGTCTTGATGATGATGAAGATAATGATTCTTTGTGAAAGCATGTAGTTGAAAACTGCAAGGCAGAATTTATAGTGTGCCTGCCACATCAAGTAACAGCCTCTGTTTATATTGACAGACATACCTGTGGGTGATGAACACTGAAGATGACTTCCGGCTAGCCTTTGAAACTGGTGCCACTGGAGTCATGACTGATTATCCCACCAAGCTGAAAGCCTTCCTTGATGACAACCCTCAGTACATCCTCAACCATAAACTCAGTTAAGCCACATCAAGAATGTACAAGCATTTAGGTACACAATTATTTTGTACATGCACATATAGATGAACTGACAGATACTTAATATATAAATACAGTATAGCCAATGTTGTCAAGGTGAACAAATGGCTAAAACTACAACTACAGTACAGTACAGATGAACAATCACTGTGCAGATATACTTTGGTCCAAATCAACTCTTACCACCTCACACGGGCCAACTCTTCTTTGGCAAAAGCTAAGTTCCAGGTCATCTGTTCCTCAAATATTTGGACCACACAGTTCTGTATGTTTGTAGTCGTGACTTTAGTATAAGTTTAGTACAAGTAGCACAAGTACTGTATTATATTGACTTTAAACATGAAGAAATATAGGATATAGGCTGACAAAGTACACACTCATCTCACAAAGTCATTATTATTCTGCTCATGCACTCTGCTAGCCTCTAGTATATCATTTAGGATGTAGCTTCTTCTCACCTAGGAATTAGATGCCTTATTTAGACAGATTCTGATGTTCTTTCAAATGTAGCTATAATCAGTCCATTGGATGATGTGAATGTGTCACTTGATACTATATGTAGTGGTTCATGTGGGAAATGTACTTTAGTATTTCTGATAGCTTTCAGTAAGTGAGTAGTTTCATCATACCTCATTGAGTCTTTATTTTAGCATAGTATAATAAACAACCAACTCTTACATAAGGTAAGATATGGTAATCTAAATTATTGTGATTATAATTTATCTTATTCTAGAAAGAGTCGTGAAGACTTTTCATATAGTATAGATTCTGAACAAACTAAGTTGAACCTCTCCCATTACTAAAGAAATTAATTTGTGTGCATATGCAATAAAATATTTGTACATAATGTAAATTTACTGCAAAATATATTGGGAATGCAAGCTCGGTGTCACATTTCAGCTTGACACTTTTTTTTTAGCTAGCTCTCAAGGTATAATTACTTGTAGGCAATTACTTACCTACTAACTATCTCGAGAAAATTTGGTCAAGATAATATTATGTCCACCTATTAAACTATTTTGTTGGCCCAGACTGACAGACAGGACTGATGGCAAGCTCTTCAATATGTCATGCACAAGGTAAGAATTACAAGTTATAAATGATTTGTAGAGCTAACTTCAGTCCAAAACTGTTTTGTGGCAAAGATAGTATGTAGTTGGTGCAAAAGCTTGGTATGGTATTTACCATGTAAAGGAAATATACTTTGCCCATTTATAGTGATCACATACAGGGTAAAACAAAAATGTGTTCTCATGGGAAAAGAAGCCATATATTGTGATGATCTTGGTACCTCCTTGAGTATAAAGTAACAAGTTATTGAGGTACAGTAGGTTCGCTTATTGCGCACCAATTTGGGCAACAGAGGAGCTCGCGTACTTAAAAATCGCATAGTATGAATACATCTTTATATGGGGAATATTACTTATTGGTGGCCTCTGCCTCACACTGACAATTTACAGAGATTTTATATGCCAATATGCAGGGTACAGTACAGTATTTGGTAATTGTGATTTGATTATGAGTCACAGTAGCAATGAATATAAGTTGTTACCAAAGAAATAGTAGTACAAAAGCACACTAGAAGTGTGAGATGGGGTTCCCAGACTGGCTGTGACAGTATAACAGGGTCCCCGCTCCTCTTCCCAAGGTCTCGCTACTACTACCCTCACCCGCCACCACACCACCACTCCCACTAGCACTGGGTTCTATGTTGATCTCATTCACTTTGTCCATAAACCCTTGATACCCTTCCAAGTCAAGGCCAGACACAACTGAATCATTATCATCGATCTCTTCTGCCTGTTGCCGCCTAAGTAATGAGTGATTAGGCTTCGTTTCCTTTTGCTTATTTCAGTGTTGTGCTTGTCAGTGTAATATTTGAATACTTTGTCAAGACCAAATATTACTTCATCGATTCGCTGCTTGGAGGTTTCTATAGTCTTCATCTCGTGTTTGAACATATCCAGGGCACAGAGAATGTGGCTGAGTCTACCTACGGGTAACTCGGTCTCCATATCTTGCAGTTGTGGTTGTTGTTGCTGCTGTTCTTGGGGTTGTAGTGCTGCGTCAGCCTCATTCACACGCTCCAGATTCTCTGGTCCCTGACGTAACTTGCTTATAATGCAACTCCCTCTTTTTCCTTCCTCCCGCCTCCCTGTTATTCCATATTGTATGTACGGTAGACTCTGTCAGCCCGAACTCTTTGCCAATTGACGTGTTTCCTCTTCCCTCCTCCTTCTTAATTACCTGAAGCTTCAGAGCATGCGACAGGAATCCTTCTTATGCTCAACCTTTAGCATGGTGAAGGCACGTGTAGGGTGTAGGGTTAGGGGCAACAAGTCGGCGACAATGGAGTGGGGGGTACACAGGACATGAGGGAATGGGAGACTGACTGAGTGAGAGGGGGAAGCCAGCTGGTTGTAGCATGGGTTTGGAGGAGCTGCTAATTTCATGCAGTAACCAGATTAGGCGCGCTTCTGGGAAAGGCTATGGATTTAGGCCACTCTTGGCCATAAAAACTCGCCCTGTGGAAGCATTGCACATAAGATAATAAAGATGCTGATTTGGGGTTCGTCGTTCAAGAGGTGAATCGCGGATTGAGAACACGCTTAATAGGCGAACCTACTGTAGTTGATAGTATATTTCACAGAAGTAAATTGTGGTGATTTCAGAAAATATATAGAATTGTTATACAATTTGCATAAAAATTCACTTTTAGTGCATATTTTATACCCCTGTGAAAATGGATTTTTGTGTACTCTGTCGTCTCCAATTCCTGCCATACTTGACCAGCATCTCTTTTAGTATTGATACAGTATGTGTAGTACTGTACTGGTATATATTTTGTTTACTATGCTACTGGAAAGTTATGGAAACTTTGCAAGTCAGTTGCACATACTTGTCCGTGCATGTCTGGCAGCATATTGTGCAACAGTTAGGTGTGGTACATCCTAGTCTTAGCTTAAAATTATTGTAGTAATTACCAGCTACTTAAGTTTATATTACAGCATTTGCCACTTTTCTGGTGTATTGTGTGTGTAGTTAGATTATATTCAGTTTTGGTTACCTTTGCCTACATCTCGATGAATGTGAAGACGAAACACTGCAGGCAATTTCACTTAAATAGAAATGCACAAGTCACGTCACATTGTTCAAAGACTTGGATTGTCAGGAGCTGATAATATCAATATGAGAAATATGCTTATGACTCATAACTGGAACCAGACTAATCTTTACACTGTATAATTAACATGAACACCAAGAAATACCAATCAAGCTTATGTAAATACTACTTAATATTTCTGAGTAGTGGATTATTTTCCTTGCAGGAGATTAAGTAACTTTAACTTAAACTGGTAATGTACCATTGGCTGTATAATTTTTTGGTATGGTAAGAGAAGTATTCAGGTTTATTCCCATAGAGAGTATACAACCTTATCACTTTTAAGGATGGGCTGCCACAATCCAGTGCCTCTAATGGAATGGCGTCAGTGAAAACTTACCAATCACTTTACAGAGCTCAACCTGAAGCAGCTGGCACTGTGTTTACTCAGACCAGGTACTCTTACCTGCTTGACCACAAGGTATCTCAAAGTAGTCTGGGTGTCCTATTTCTAATATGTAGTGCAGTCTCGTCTTTCACATGTTTTTACTCCACAAAACGGGTACTTCATGGTGATCAGATTCTCCATAACCACAGCCTGATGACCCCATGACAGTAACATTGTGAGAAATACATCAATGCCAGGACAACTTCATCAACAAATGTCCATCTAATTACAGCATCTGACAGGAACCTGGGCTCAACAATTCACCTTTAGTTGGTGTCCCACATATCAACTCTTTCATATTGACTGGGTTATGGTTGTGTAGTTATATATTACAGTACCTAATAGCAGTGTTGAATATAATATACTGTATGTATTACATTATTAGCTCTGCATTGCTTAACAGTACTTATTACTAACATATTGTACAGTATTACTGTATTAATACAGCGTTGCATCGTATGTTTTTGGATTATGGTGAAAATATGAGTGTAAGAGTGACATATTGGGCTTTCCCTGGCATGTGGTAATTTTCTCTGTATGGTAAGTTATTCATTGTGTTCTTTGCGAAATTTGTACTTCATGACGCCTTACAGAGTTACAATTCACGCGAAGTACATACGAGACTGCACTTTATTTACTTATGGCACTCAGCACTTGGGATCATCATCATTAAAAGTCAGGTGCTAGGTAACAACAATGACCAGTACCATGGCTCCACAGACACTACAATATGATTAGCCAGTCACCATCTTTGCCTAACTCATGACATTTTTTGTACAATGCTCTTGGAATAAAGAGTCCACCAAGCATGGTCACAAATTTGATACAAGATCCATATTTTTTCAGATTATTGTAGTCAGTGTATCTTGATAATTCATTCAAGCAGATGAATACTGGTTTATTGTTATCAAGGTTTTAATGCAATTGATATTGTAAATATGATAAGCAGAGATTGCCAGTAAATTGTAGCAGGGTTTCCAGCAGGCATAACTAATTATGCTTAATAATCCTTTGACTTTTATTCCTATATTGTGTATTGAAAGTTCTTGTTATGTTACTTCTAGACTCCAAATAGCTTTGAGAATATTAGTCTTTGTTAATTATATGTTAATTATTGCTTTTACAATTACCTTCAGTTGATAGAAAGATATAATTTTTACTCTATGTTCCTAAAGTAGGTACAGTTACTGAGAAAATTTCCGTCCCTCCTCTTGCCTTGAGTAATTCATAACATTATACATATTTTATTTTTAAAGCAAAAAGTATGTACAGTTTTATTTTAGTGATGGGTGTTTGGATTTTAACCTTTGTTGGGAACTGTAGTACAGGATGTGATAATTAGAGGTTACTACTGTAGATGGCTGATGGGGTGTATAATCCATAAAGTTTGTACTGGGTTTGAAACTTAAAGATCTGTGACTTGCGTCCAAAGTGATTCTTGGAAAGTATTAAAGTAGTTGAGTTTGTCCTCTCTGACTTATTGCAAAATACAATACTCTGTAGATATAGTTCTTGTGGTAGACTTACCTGATGACCCGGTTGAAGGTGGTGCAGATAATGGTGTGAATTTTGAATAATCTCTGTTAATCAGTCACACTTTTCAGTTGATGCAAGTACTTCTTTGGTTTGAACACATAGAAAGTTTACCTTATTAATATTGAGGATAGTGTCGAAACACTCGAACTTAAAATCTTTCTTCACTCCATCAGTCTGTAACATTCTCAGACTCTGCTGTGTCTCTAAGTTTTTATATTATGGTCTAGTGCCAAAAAGCTTCAGTTTTTGTGGTACTAGAATGTATTTATTGTCTTACTTAAGGGCTCCCCAGCTGTACTTTGCCATCAGATCTCTGAGTGACAGTTCTTATACTTTGATCTCTTTGTGCTGATGGGAATGGAAATACTCAGTGCTGTAGTTCCTTTCAGTCCTCATTATATCCTATTGAGACCTGGAGTGTGGTTAATTGGGATAGTGCTTATTGGGTGGTGGCTGTCAAGATAGTGCATAGTTGTGCCTCTCATAGAAACATGAATCTGCATTCCCTTCTTGTCCAAAATCTACACTCCAGGTCACAAAAGTTTATAACAAGTCACGCCATATTGAGATTTAGAAATCTCTTTATCCATTAGGTTACTGTTTTCTCTGTCTCTCTTTTGAGTCAGTGGTGTAGGGTGCAGATAGCAAAGTGTAGGTCAAGGTCCAATAGAAATGTATGGAAATTTTTTTCATCCTTATGCACAACTGTCAGTGTAACAGTTGATACTTTTTATTAATATTATTAAGTACTGTATAGTACTGTACTGAGATATGCTTCTATTCATAATAGTAATCTTCATGTTAATATTTTGTTTGAAAGTACAGTACTATATTTGTTTACTTATCAGTACTGCATTATAATTGGACCACGCAGCCAGGTTGATAACTGTATCCCTGTGGTAAAAGAATTGACGTTGTTAATATTGTACTCAGGACTCTCCTTACTTAAGAAGTTATTGGTAAGTAGTTGTACAGTACTTAAATCTGTACATTGTATGTATATAATACAGGTGTAGCAATTTGTAACTAGTCAGTTTAAGGGATTTCTGTAGCCTGATTTTGTGTAGTGATTTAGTGTTGTGTGGATCAGAGGGTGCAGTTTCATGGCTGATAGTGTCAATGTTTTGTTTATGAGGACTGTATGTAATGTTTAAATTAAAGTTTGGCTATTTTTCACAAAGATTATCAATAATTATGCTTGTTTTCCCCAAAGATGAGTAATTTACACTATCAGCCGTAGGAAGAACTCTACATTGGCGTCAGTGGTATAGAATTAACTAAATATCGAGAACTAGTCTACTTCTGGATTGCCATGTGTCATTCATCCTTTGCTGATAATGTAATGGAATATTTTGATAATTATACAGTAATTATTACTGTGTTGTATGGCTTGTTCAGAGAGTTTGGACTTAGAACGGAGATTAACTTTATCATGAGTACTGTACTGTATTTTGATGAATATGTAAATCCTTTGAGGGTTAGTAATGTTTTCAGTGAATGTATAATACTAAGTTTAAAACATTGTATATTATGCCCCAGAACACAGTTCAAAAACTTAAGTTAAGAAAATTTTTAAACAATAATTTTGTTAGCAATGTCATCCTTTATATTTATCATAATTATTGTCTACTGATTATATTCAACTGAAGCAAAACCATTGGCACTCTAGGGGTTACTTTTAGTGATTGTACGTACAGTACCTGCATGAGAAGCAAAGGAATCAAGGTAAGAAATTTACATGATTCTAAGCTTCAATGTTTCTAAGATTCTCATTCTGATTTCAGTATTGTTGTGATGGGCACAAATTACTTAGTTCCAATAGTTTAGGTTTATAACAATATTTATTTTGTTTCATAGATCCTGTACACAATAATTTATAGTACCGTACTGCACTCTTAAGGTTGTGGCCACATAATGTAGTTATCTCATTACTGAATTCTGAATAGGCACTATTATATATGCTAAAGAATGGAAAAAAAAAAATTATATATGCAGTTCACATTTAGAATGCTGTGCTATATTTGTTTGTTAGTGGGTAATAGGTGTTTTTAGTCTTTCAGTTAAGTTATACAGAGTCGAGAGATGGAGGAAGAAAGTAATCAAAGAGTAGGGAATAGGGTAAGAAAAGTAGAAAAACTAGCAAATGCAGGCTGCAAGAAGAGGGTACTATGATATGTCTGTGTGGTGCTGAGATTTGTGCTTAGATTTGATAAATATTTAATCCTTTATGCCACATGATTTATAGAACATCAAGTGAAGTGTATGACATGTTCAGTCACCTGTCAACCACCTGCAGTTTCATATGCATTCTAGTTATTTGTTAATTTCCTTGCATGTCAATAATGCTTAAGGAACATGCACAAGAGCATTAATTCACTTGCTTAATCAGTCAGAAGTTCTATCTATCTATAGCTCTGACGCCTTGTTCCCTCCGGGAACTCCCCCCAAGGGGGTGGCCATGGCAGAAGTGTCTCCAATTTTTCCTGTTTCAACACTCCCTCTTTACTTGGTCAAGCCCTACTCTGCCCCTCACGTATCTCAACCTTATATTCTCTTCCACTCTGTTCTGCCATCTAACCGGAGGTCTGCCTTTCGCACCAGGTCCCACAACTTCACTTCCATACACCTATTTTACAAACTACTCACCTTGCATTCTCTCCACATGTCCAATCCACCTCAATGTATTACGCTTCACTCTCTCAACCACCCCAAACTCAATACCAATACTTCTGCGCCAGAAGTTAAGGTACGGTAAAACCATGAAATAATTATTAGACTTTTTTTAAGTGTTTGCTCTGTATGTTGCTTTAACATATTAGCAGTTGTGATTGTGACATGGAAGGAAAAATAAAAGTAACTAATGCAAGGAAATATCTGTAGTATGTTTTTTCATAGCTAATGGTACCAGTCCATGGCCCATTTCAGCTCATTAGTTCTTTTCTAAATGATAATACTATATGGAAGGTGCACAGTATTCCAGAGAGGAGGTTTGCTATTGCACCCACTAGCTCTGGTTAACTTTGGAGCCTTATGTCAGATTATATTCGCTTATCATGCTGTGATACAGGACCAGTATATTATCCAAGTTACTATATTTTCCTTAAACAGTTTTAAGCCAAATATACATTTTAACTGGCCACTTTTGTTTGTTAAGGGTAGGAAAATTAATCTACTGACTGTCAGCTGGCCTTAGCAGAATTTTTTAATATGGTAATCTGGGCTGCCAATAATGCAACTAACAGTGCTAGCCACTCAGTCACATTGGCAATGTTTAATATTGGCACAGGATATAACAAGCAAGTCAAATCATAGCTATTATTGATAACCAAGTATGGCTTATTTAAATTATAATAAAGTTATGAGGAAATGAATATATTCACCAGGGATTTTCACCCAAGACACCCTGGTTATTGGAAACATCCATGTCTCTTTTTATCCCAATAAGGGATGTAGGGGCCCAAGGCTGGATAATTAAAGGGAAGGATGCTAACCCATTCCCAGTCGTGATATGACGTGAGTACAATATTTTTCTGGTTACCGCAAGAGCTTTGAGCCCAGGCAAGATTGTCCAGTGTTTGGCTCCAACAAGGCATTCTAAAGGCCTGACCACACAATAAAGCACTACCCTCTCAACGTATTTCTCTTGCTACTATAACATTGTTCTCAAACGGGGCACTTCCCAGCTGGAACCATGCTATTGGGAAGTGTTTGATGGGCTATGGCCACACCAGGCTGAGGGTGTTAATGGGGAAATCTATAGTTTGCCTGTAGTTTTCCCGCCATGGCAAGCTTGCCTGAATTGGAATGTGGGATCTGTTAATGCACAAAATAAGAGTGATGTATCGAATTATCTCACCATTCTGGGCTAAATCAGAAGCTGAGTTCATGAAGATGGAAATGGAATATTTTTAAGTACAGTATAGTTTATATGGTACGGTTGCCAAAATATGAATTGTGACAAATTTTGATTGAATGTTAACTATATTAACATCCACAGTTGTTTGTAGGGACCATAAGCATGTACAGTAGTACAAAAGGAAATGTACATTTCATTCTGTATTATTTACTTATGATCCCTCCAAACAACTATGGACATTATTATACTTAACTTTCCATTGAAAGTTGTCGCAGTTCATATTTTGGCAGCTGTACATATACACTCGGACTGAAACACAGTAATACAGTACAGTTGGCCAAGCATGAAACAAATACATTTTGATATTTTTTCAGTGTAATTGTTTCTTATATTCTCTGGACTAACTCAGACAATCTATTATTATGATTAATGGCATATGACCTTGGTAGCCAATTACTGTAATAACTGAAATTTTTTTGTATTGTTTGGATGGCCACCACTTGGGAAATGCAAGCAGTCTGATTATGAAGGTGCAATAAATATTGTATTGTTCCAATGTCCTTGTACAAGGGTGTGTCAGTTTCATACTTGGCCAACTCTATCTGATCAGACTTGATAAGAAAAATATTTTAAGCTTTGCAAAGTTGGATCTGCAATAATGTGGTGATACAGTTAATACTACTGTACTGTACAATACAGTACTTGCTTAATCTGGGTTAGATTTATAGAACAGTCAGTACCATAAGCTCTTTTCCAAATGTATTTTTAATTGCAGCAGCTATGTTTACATATATTCAATATTAAATTTCTTCTCAACTCCAAGCCAGAAAATTTAGAAAAAAAATTTGCTTGTAGGGCATTTGCTTGTAATTTTTAAGAATGAGACTTGTAGTAATGTTGATTAAGAAAAGACAATTTGAAATATGTGATGAGTCTTTGATCACAACTTTCATATCATATATTAGATCTATCCAGTATAAAATACTGTATAAGGTTACAGCTTAAGTGAATGTGTAGAACATTCATGAGAGACTATAATGTAAATCCCCCAATAATGTTGTGCAATCTTAGTAGCATGATACTCTAAGAAAACCTAAATTAATATCCAACTACGTCTACTTAGTATTGCATTGTCTACATTTCCATTACCAATATACTGTATTACCTTTTTTTTGGTTTTCTCTGTTGGTCTTCCTTTGTGATTTACTTTCATATGACATGTTATGCCTTGCACTACATTTTTAAAGGATTATACTGTACACATACAGTACAGGTACTCAATTTTAACATACAGTTGGGTAGATATGTGAATATGAAGTGAAAATTTTACATTTTCTCCTCTGAACATATGAATGTGTTCAATTTACAGCTGAAATATATGATAACAAGCTTTACCTACGTTATATTCTCCCATTTTGCAGTGTTTGTTGTGGTATGGAATAATGTAGTGCTTTACTTCATTTGTTTCATATATTTTTCCTTTGTGCTTGTTGATGCCTTCTCCCTCATCTACAGGGTCTTCCAGGCCTAGGATAGTCTTCTGTCATCCTCAGTTCATTCATACATTCCATAGATGATGTACAGTACTATACAAAAGGAGAGAGAAAGTCCCACTGTTCTTGTGGCAAGTGAAGGTGATCCATTTGGTTGGATGATTTTACAATGGACAGGCTTAATTTATGTAAGTAATTTATCATTATTGTTTCACACATGTTAAACTTGTGGGCTACCCTTTTGAGGGCAGTCACTTACCTGATCAGACAAAGCAAATGATGACACACTCCAGCAGTGATTACCATCTCTTTAGTTGTACTCTCATGATACATAATCACTGACCAGGGAGTTAGCCAGAGTCGTGGCCTGACGAAGGCAACTCAATCAGATGCACTCAAATACCAGAAAGCTTTAGTGCTCCATTCAGCAAAGTTCGGGGCATCAATGAAACAGCAAATTTTTTACACTTAACCAAGTTGCTATTAAGTGATTGCCAAAAATATCAACGACTACCACAGCAGCTTGTCACATAATGTATCACTGCTTCTAACTATGATATATCTACAACATAGAGGTGATGAATGTGTAGCAATTGTTTTAGATCATGGACAATATATTCCTAATACTTGTTGTTGTTGAAGTTCCTCAAGCTGTCTGGCCGAGCAGCCCCGAGCTCCTGAGGAAGGCCATGACCTGAACCGGGCTTTCCCACAATGCCCTCAGAGAGTGTATGTTGTGTTGTTGGCGAGTGTGGTTGTGTGCGTTGCAGTCTTCAATAATGTGTTTAATAGAATGGGGTGCTGTGTTGCATCCCGGACAGGCATCCGCAATGGCTCCATCCAGCTTCTTCTATGTCAGAAGGGCCGGGTGGTGGCCACACCGCATCCTGGCCAGGTGGACTCTGTCCTCACTTGTATTAATGCACAATATATAGGAAGGAACTATGCAGATATAGGTTGGACAAAACCCTTAATTGTATTCCTTGGTAACAGTATACCGTGAACCCCTGCAATGAAAATTATTTTGGGTATGTTATCGCTTATAATGTCTTGTACTAAAGAGAATCTCTTGCTGATCAATTGGTGGATTAAAAAAAAAAAAAAAAAAAACTTTCTAAGATGCTCCATACTTTGTTCAGTGAACCACTAAAGCTGGTATTGGATTGTGTCTGATTCAGTTGCTTCATCTCGCCAAGTCTTTGGCTAACGCCCTGGTCAGAGATTTTGTATCATGAGTGTACATGTACTGTATTTGCATTAACCTAGTGTGAAAGCACATGTTTTGACCTGGGCCTCGGTAACAGGCACCATGAAGCCCATGTTCAGTACTGTATCAGAATGTCAGAACATAAAAAAAAAGCTTTAACTGATTTAAGACCTCTTTCGTTACCAGGCTATACATTTGGGAACGCTGTTGTATTTTTACACACTGGGAAATTGCCTTCACTTGCCTGTTGCTTGGTCACACAAGGATCCAATGCTAGTTCTCTTTAAATTAATTAAGGGTTGGTAGCCTCTTCAGATCCAGCTCAGCTGCTCCTTTTCTCTTTTTTCGAAAGTTCCTCCTTTTCTTCTTGCTTACTGCCCCACATCATCCTACAGGGTCTTCCACGCTTGGGGCGGCCTTCTTTCATCCTTAAATCGATGGAATGCTTAAGGCCTCATTCACACGATCGAGCAGGGCAGGCAAACATTGATACATAAACTCAGTCCAATAAATACCTTTAGTAGGTGGGTGGTGGGCACAATAGTGTGTAGCATACTGGGAACTGCTCTATTTGCTAACACTGTTAATGAAGTGAGAGAAATAAGCCCAGCGAGCGGTGTCCGTCAGGCACTGCTCAACATACGGATGAGGCTTACAGACTTCTTGTCCTGCGCCCATCCTTTACTTCAGATTGAGCATTTCCTCATACCTGTGCCATTTATTGTACACCCCTTTTTTCCATTTGGTTTCTTACCAACCACTCTTCAGGGTGTATTACTCCTTGACATATTCCCTCCACGGATTACTATCCACTCATCTCAAGTCTTCTTACCCATCGCTGGCAGGGCAAATGGTCGTCAGTCACTTCTAACAAACTTCCAACTGTTAAATCTTTAGTATCCCCCTGGCACTCTCCAGCCCATTGCAATAGGCGATGGGAAACTGCCTTGGCCCGTTTACGACTTGGTCACACTAGAATTACCCATGGCTTTCTGATGGAAAAGGGTAGCCTCCCATTCTCTCAGAGTTGCCAGACTGAGATTGGATTACATGTAGACCACCATCTCCTTGTTAATTGTTCCCTATATCAAACTGCTCTGCGGCAAGCCTTCCCTTCCCTCTTTTTCCAGGGCAGTGCCCCTTCCCTGTCTGATATTCTCGGCGAGTCCCCCATGTTCACTACGCGCATCACGCACTTTTTGACTCTTACCAGCCTTTTGCACAGTATCTAATATCGTACAGTTTGAGTTTCCTTCCACCCTTTAGTGTCCTACCTTCATCTTTCATGTTCTGTTAGAGTGCCATAAGGTCCTTCAGGGCCTGATGCTAAACTCCTTAATTAATTAATTTATTTATTCTTACCAACCATCTCCATGTCTGTTTTTGTGCCATATAATCCTCATGACTTTTGTGCTATTCCTCATTGAATTAATTAATTTTCCCCCGGAGCCACTGCAGATGACTTTGTGAACATGTCAAAATGTTAGATCCCACCAACAAAGATGTTGTTCTTAACCTTTCTGGTTGTTCTTTTTTTGCTAAATATTCAGTTCCCCAAGAAAACATCTTTTTCCAATTCCACCCCCATTTATGAAAGGGTAAACAACTGCAAAACTTGTGAAGATAAAAATAATTGTATTTATTATAATTATTTAACAGAATGGAAAGCACCAAAATTATGCAACAGGAATATCACAATTTTTTTATAGCTTGTGTTGTTTCTTTCCAAATGTTCTGGCGAGTCAACCCCTGGACTCAAGCTAACAGAGTAAAGCAAATGACAAAGAAAATTAATATATACACACTACAGAATATGAATGATAAATTAGTATGGGAGAGTTAAAATTTGAATGTTAACCATGCCACTACTTTACAGAAAATATCATTACCAGTAATACAATATAAGTGTTAGCAAGAAATGCTACCATGGGGCTTGGAGAGGTAATTTCTGTAGTGATTATGTTGCCCAAAGAGTTTTTAACAATTTACCAATTGTTTTCAGAATCCAGTGTACTTTCATAGCTTGCATAGAATGTGTATGCATCTATAATGACTGTACTGTATATCTACAGTACCTATAAGTATATTGGAGATCACTGAAAACTTCTAATAGATAATAATAAATAGTATATTTAGGAAGGACCAAAGTATTTGAGGTGCCCCAAATTAGAAGAGAGAAACATGCTTATGTTGCCTCAATTATTCATTGAATGAGATGCTCGAACCTTGTGATGCTAGTCCCATTATGCAAGATAGGGCATCTGGTTTTGTGCTGGATAACACTCAGTCCAATCTCAAATATAAGTATGGATAAAAGAATCCTATTAGCCTAAATCTACAGCTTAAAATTCTTCAAAATAAATAATACTGTTTGTCGATACAGTAAGTTAATCTGAGGCCCTGTCTATATGATCGAGCAGTGCCTGGTGGGCAAACACTGTTACCAAAACTAGGTACAATTCATACATTTGGTAGGTGGGTGGCAGGCACAATATTGTGGAACTTGCCGGGAACTGCTCCATCTGGTAACACCGCTAAAGAAGCCCATCGTCAGGCAAGAGCACTGCTCACTGGGCTTATTTCTCTTGCTTCTTTAGCAATGTTACCAGATAGAGCAGTTTCCAGCAGGCTCCACCCTATCATGCCCAACACCCATCTACCAAACATGTGTATTGTACTGTACAGAGTTTTGGTAACAGTGTTTGCCCACCAGGCACTGTTCGATCATGTGAACGAAGCTTTATACAAGATATGGATTAATTTCCTGTATTACATGGTTCTAGCAATGCAATGAGTGAGTGAAGCAGGTTTGCCATGCAACCCATATTCTCTCAGGGGCCCGATTGCTGTTACTGTATAGTGGTTGAATGATCATTGCTAACTTACAGCAAAACTGACCATTGGAAAACCAGGCATTTGTATCAATAAAAATTGACAATTAATTGGATTAAATTTATAGAAAAACAATCTTATTAATGCTGGTCCCCAAATGAAGTCAAGAGGATATCACTTGACTGAATTTTGACTCTAATCTGTAATAACTTCCTGACCTCAAAAAAAGTAAAAAAAAAAAAAAATTGACTTTCCATTGGTACCCTTCCCATACATGTGACAATGAACACTCAACCAACAGGGCTAGTAGTCAATATACTATGCCCAAGTCCAGTCTTCCTGTCACTGCAACCATTCTTAGGCTGGAATTTGTTTCCATGCACTTTTCATATTACTGTACAGTACTGTACCTGAGGGTTCATGAGAATTACTGGACATGCCATACTATAGCAATTTCTCTCTTTTTTTTTAAACTCTATTTAGCAAGACAATAATTATTAAAAGGGAGAGAGAGGAAGACGAGATACACAGTATACGGTACGTGACGATCAGACATGAGTGAAGGTACTTTCTGTCCTCCTAGATGATATGAACATTTACCACCCTGGTACTGTACAGTGACACATGACAATTCTTTTAAGCAGGTTAACCCCTTTACTTCATGTACTGTAGTTTTCTTGATGTGTTTAATACACAATAAATTATCAAGTTCTCACAAATACTGTACTTCACAAGCTCACATAATTTAATTGTTCAGAGACAATCTTCAATAATAAAGTATGGGTTCAAGGCAATTATTACATGATGTAAGATGTGTTGTACTGTACAGCAAAGTGGTCAATGCACACAGTTCACTACAATTCATATATCTTCTACAGACAATAAATACAGTACCTGATTCTAGATCTATGAATGACAAGTTATTTCAAGTGAGAAGATTATACAAGCATGAAAACAGTGAGTGACAGAAGTGAGCTGCGAGTAGACCTTCCTACTCTGGTTTCACTTCCGTTACTACATGTACCATTGTTTTCAGCTACAGCTAGGTAGATACGGAAGCCCTGGACAGAAGAACATTTAAATTACTCTAGTGTAGAGGGAATGTTTGGAAAGGCTGAGTGATCTGGTAATGTTCACTCATCTCTAAAACGACTTGGACACTTGCTTGAGCCTGGATCACCAAGCTAACACAATATGTCACTCTCATATATTATATACTGGACATACATTTGGTTTATCTTTTTTCTGGCAATAAACAACAGATGGGCACTCATTACAATGAACTTAAAATATTTTGATATAACAAAATTATAAGCTTTGGGTGGATCAACTGAAACTGCCCTGAGATCAGCACAAGAAATATATTCAGCACCTCTGTAATGATCAAATGAAGCATTGTAGCTGAGAAATTTAAAATGTACACTCGCAATCCAAAATATGTACCCAGGCTTGCTTCGAATAGCCTGATCGAGTATTAAGCGAGCTCAAGTAATATGAAACAGGATAAGCATTGTAATTGGTTCACCAGTATGTCAAATAATTCGAAGCTTCAACAAGACCTTTATCAAGTTTCTTGTCAAAATAGGCAGTAGAACTGATCTCGATAATGGTGCTGTAAACCTAAAAGGAATTACTAATTAATTAACATACTAGCTGTGTTGGTTGTTGTTGTTGAAGTTCCTCAAGCTGTCTGGCCAAGCAGCCCCGAGCCTCTGAGGAAGGCCTGAACCAGGCTATCCCACAGTGCCCTCAGAGAGTGTATGTTGTGTCATTGGCGAGTGTGGTTGTGTGCATTGCAGTCTTCCATAATGTGTTTAATAGAATGGGGTGCTATGTTGCATCCCAGACAGGCATCCACAATGGCTCCAAGCAGCTGCTTCTGATATGACAGAAGGGCTGGGTGGTGGCCACATCGCAGCCTGGCCAGGTGGACTTGTCCTCACGGGAAAGGGAGGATTCAGATGGGTGGATGTCAGGTGGTCGTGCATGCAGCTGAGCGTTGTTCTAGAGTGTTTGGATGGATTGGTGAGTGATTTGAGTATGGATATGTTTCTGGAGACTGGTTTGGTGTGGGCAGGGTTTATAAGAGATGATAGTATTTGTATATGGTATCATGTACTGGGTGTTGTTTTGATGTTCCTTGGCATGTGTGGGCATTTTGCCATGTAGTGTAGTGGGTGGTGTGGGTTTGTGGAGCAGGTGTTTGTGTGCCTCTCATGTCAAGGTGGTCCTTGATCTTGAGGACTTTGGTTACATGGTGTAGGTGGTCTGTAGGTGTGGTAGTTGTGCAGCCTGTGATTATCTTTAGGGCTCTATTCTGTATGATCTGGAGGGTGTTGAGATGAGTCTCAGTGAGGTTTGAGGCCCAGGCAGGGCTTGTATAATCCATCACTGATTGGATATATTGTTTGCACACTGTAGGTGTAGTTTCATTGTTGTATCCAAATATTGTGCTGGGAAGTAATCTGAGGTCTTTGCATGAATTTGCTTTTTATGATTTTGATATGTTATTTGAATGACATAGATGTGTTGTATGATATGCCCAGTATTTTGTGTGTGTGTGGTATGGGTGCATTGTTTATGGTGAGGTGTGGTGTGTAGCGGTGTTCAGTGTTCCAAATGGTGAGGGGGGTGACAGTTGACTTGGTGGGTGCTATTTTATGTCTGTTTGTGGTGAACCAGGCATTAAGTGTGTTGAGGTAGGGTTGGAGGATGTGAGTTGCTGTGCTGGTAGCTGTCTTCACTTGACCATAATGGAATTATAACTGACCTGAAACCTGTAATTCACTGATGATCCCCTTAAAAATGATATTATCCTAAAAAGGTATTTAAAAGAATGGATAATATGATATAATTTCGGGTACACACATCGACTTCACTGAAAATGTCTCTGTCAACTCAAAGATACAATAGTGACAGTAAAATAAGGTAAATTTGACCATTTATACTGTGATGAGGCAAAAATAAAATGATGAACAAAAAACACTTAAATCAAAGAGTTGTTATCATGTACAACTCCATTATAAATAATTTAACATTACTGGTAACCCCTTCACATCGGGCATAGGTCAGCACAATATACAGTACAGTAGTTAAAATGTCACATTTGTTTAAGTACAGTACCTTACAATGACCTATACTATGAAAAATTATGAACCTTCGGTGGAAAATCACACTGTTGTATCGTTATTTCCACTCATGGGTTAGAAAATGCATCTGCCAATCATGTACTGACTCTGATGATATTTATGGGTCAGCTACAGAACGAAAAAGATGATTGGCACTGAGGCCTTTACATCAGTCCCTTGAGAAGAAAGCAGGTGTTGCAGCTTGTAACAAATAAATATTGCAAATTTTTAATTATTCCACCCATCTCTAACTCTGACTCTTCAATCCCTCCAGGAAGCACCTCATCATAGGATTAGTCTCGAGTCATAATAAACCCAAACCCAAGAGAGGGGCGTTATGAGTAGTAATGTGAAATACCCAGTACAGTATATACTATGTGTTGTAATATGATGACAAGTGTTCTCAAGCTGAGACACACTTGATATTAGACTAACAACAGATGACATTTCCATTTATCTAACAAACACCTGGTACTTTTTTCTGAAGATTGAAAGTTTTTCTTTTGTCCAAAGGATTAAAACAATTTCAATTCATACTTGAATAATTGCTTAAGAATTAAATTCAGTAGTACTGTATGCTTGGATTAACACAAGACAGTAAAATATCACAGGAAAACCCTTGTTGCCCAAAGGTTAACTAATACAGTGCTATATGTTACATAAAAGTGATAAAAGCTTATTGTTGTTTTGAGTTCCTCTGCACTAAATATTCTTAGTTTATACTGGACTGTAGTTCAGATATAAAAAGTACTAAATATAAATACTGTATGTATTTGGAAAAAATACAGTAATTGAAGGATTGGGCCTGTATCATATCTATTGTTAATAACATATGCACTAAAGGTGTCTTTTTTTGTTGTACCTTCTCTAACAATTGCAAAAATTCCACAGATACTGTACTGTACTTGAAATCTTCACCGAACATATCTAAAGTTAAATTGTACTTGTGAATAAAATCTGCAACTCTTACTTATTATTATTCCAGAATACTCGGCCATGATCTCAGGGTTACTGGGAACTACACAAAAGGGTTGACCACAGCAGAGGAGTATCTATAATTTTCTGTCTTGAAACACTCGCTTTTTGAATTAATGAGTTCACTTCCATACAAAGGATCCAGTTAGCACTAAGATATACTTCTTGTACCTGGTACAACAGATTCAGCTTTGATACTTATCACTGCAAAATACCTTGTAGGGAGGAGTAATCCCCTCCTATAACCTCGGTGGACTATATTGTTTTTCTGGCTTAACATGTTAGAATGCATTTCTACCTTTCCCTTATGAACTATACACTGGCTGTCTCCTCTTTCACCACATTATATAGAAAAGTTTTCTTTTTCCTCCACTGGATCCAATTACAGCATTTAATTCTATAGTACCACACACTTCCATTCCTCCTGCTTATGCACCTTGTACTAAAGCACTCCTGCTGTCATCCCACTTCATTTACATCTAAGATATTCTTCCTGCTACCCTGTTTCACACAATCCATTTGTCCTACTTCTATTTAACCTTGACCAAGGTATGCCATGACAGCAAAATGGTCAGCGCAATGAAACATTCCTTGAAATTTTTTTATCATAATGGTATCCAGGCCAATCCTCTTTCTTTTATTTCCTTCATACTTCCTGTCTCTCCTCTCTGTTTTCTTCTCTTTCTGGCCTAGGACTGTGTTCTTTCTTCCCCATGTCATTCAGTCATGGTTGCATACAGGTAAATTGCTGTGAAAGATGTAGACAGAACAGTACAGAGTATAAGATACTGGCTGTCATAATTAAGTTACTCCATTAAATAAAAAACAAACCGTATCCTAATACTGTACTGCCTTCTTGCCTGTTATGGTATATGACAGGAAGGTGATAGTGCTGTATTTAAAATAAGTAAAACATTTATTCTATAAAATTGCATTAAAAATATATAAAATTGCATTAAAAATATATAAAATATGATTAAAAATCCCTAGACTGGCTCCACAAAAGCTGTATTGGTTGTTTTTCAATAGATTACTGTACAATTAAATTTAAGCTATCCATAAAAATATTCCCAAGTAGCCTCAATGCAAAACAGAATATTCATCACCCAATTCTGGAAGCATGAAAATTTCATAGAAGTTATGAAGCTATTCTCATAATCAAGATGGACCTGAGCTACTCCCTTCCAATTCTTCAACTAACCCTCCTTTCCTTCTGTTTCCTTTGAGCTTGCTGTCTCTCCTCTTTATCTCCTCCTACTGACACCTTTATTACACTCTTGTTTATTTCTCTATACCTATTCTCCTTTTATTTGCCCGTTTTCTTTTATTGTACCAAATACCCAAATATGTGGTTTTGGAATAGTTTTTAGCACTATTGTATTGTACTGAATTGTTCTTCTCCCATGCACCACAGGATCTTCCAGGCCTAGCTATCTTCATTCTTCCCGTTCAGTTCTTTAATGGGGCACCAGGGCTGCAAGCAAACATTTTGGGGAGGGAGAGTCACCTCCTGTAACCTCAGTGGGCTATAAGTGCTGTATGGTCTAGCTTTAGCTGAATGTGTGTTTCCTACCTTTTGCTACTGTCAAGTCATGCAATGCAACTACCTACACTACCCTCTCTTAGAACAATTTTCTGAGGAAACACAATAACCTAGTGGTTTCCAACTCAACCTACTCTCCAGATCTGGTCCTTTGTGACTTCTGGTTGCTTCCAAACCTCGAGCTAAACCTCAAAGGGAGGAGGGCATGTGGTAGTAAGTGCTTTGCAGTTACGCTAACAGGGACTTCAGAATCTGATTTCAGACATGGAAAGTGTGAATTCTGTTCTGTGTTGAAGGCTCTAGAAAATATTTCAAGGGTTATTAATGTTTCTCTGAAATATAATCAAAATAATGTTATCATGATTCCAGTCACATTATTTTACCTTGCATATTACTATGATATGCTCAACAGTATCTATTCTCATATCTACACAAATATAGAATCCGAGTAACTTTTCCTATGTTTCATATTAACAGATGCATGGTTATCCTAGCATCTATACAGGATATGGTTAATACTTCAACAATCATCTTGTTTGATATATACCAGACATCATCAACACTAAAATTTGATTCACATTTTAATAACCTGGACAATAACTTTTTCCTTAGTTTTATACTAAAGGTAGATCCAGTACTATCAATATGAGATGCTATATAAATGCCAACCACTTTCCTTGAAGTATATTACAGAAGACAGTGCTGCATACAGTATATTGTACTGTACAAGAATGAATGCAACTGTATAACATTCTTACTACTTGCAAACCTTGGCTGTGTGGCATAACTTCAGCTCTGAACTTAAAAGTCCTAATCAATCTTCCTTGCTAGAGCATTCAGATGCAGCCAACCATCCTGTCTAGCTAGTGACAACAGCTCTAAGCAAGCAGCCTAGTTCAGAATTTAATCAACAGCCAGTTAGCCACCAGCTTGTACCCATATTGTCTACAATCCTGTACTCTCCTTCTCCGTGAAGTAGCGGAACTGGCCCCCTTGACCTTTCTCCCCAGCATCTGCCTCATAGCCTGGGTTGACATTGCCATTAGGAGCAGTGATGTCAATGCTGCCCTTTTGGATTGTGCTCTTGTCTTCCTCCTATTGTCGGAAAAAAAAATGTATAGAGAGACTAAATAATGGAAAAAAATACAATATATATTGGTAAAACAATAAATTACCAATAAAAATATCAAGATACACAATGACACAATATAAATAAAGTAAGGCACTGTATAGGATGCAGCAGAGAGAAAAAAGGAAGACATTAAAGATAACACTCCCCGAAGTGTACCCCATAGGGCGGTACTGTCTATAAAGATATAGGTACTGTTTTCAGGGTTTTGGTGCCCTATTGGACTGAGCCAATCCCTTTCCATTCCTCTCTTCAGCTGTCTCTCCTTTCCTTCTTTTTCCTTTTTGCCTGTGGTCTCCTCTCTGCCTTCTTTTCCCTTGTGGTACAAGTTGTTTCTGGCCTAGCATAGTAGTGCTCTTCCCATTTATAATCTAATCCCCAAAGAGGGATATTGACCACAAATATATCAAATATCCTATAAAATCTTCAGGTTTGGTCAGTTTGTTCACTCCTGCATGCTGCAGTTACCTTATGTTTCCATCCAGTTACATTATACTGTAATAGCAGCAGTTCCAACACAACACATTTCATTTTGACTTCATAAATATTGAGTGAGGTAGAGTGGGTTATTTTTGCATGAAAGCAATAATATATGCTAGAATCAGCATAAAAGTGATCCTTAACTTCTTCCTATTCTCTGCAAAGGAGAATGACATACAGAACTCAGTACTTAGCCACTGGGTTCAAGACCATGTTACTTGAAAGCTAATAACAATTACAGTACAGTACAGTAATAATCAATGCATCAGAAATATGTGGAAGAATTACTTACAGGAAGCTCCTTGAGTCCAGTGAGCCCTGGGATCCAACGGCGGAACCAGAAGATAGCAGGGGTGAGGCAACGAGGGTCCAAGGTGGAGACATCATTCATCCCTGTCACCAGTGTCACCAGCATCCCCACCACAATAACAGTGAAGCATCCCGTTGCAGAATACCACATGTAGGACAATTTATACAGTCCAAATGGCTCACCTGGATCCCTGGGGTATTAGGAAATATAGAAGGGACTTTATAAATAAGGGATAATATGGCAAGATAGCAAAGGAAAGTACAATACAGTCGACAGTATGAAATTAGTTCCTTTCAACGTCCATGATGTAAGCTTGTTGATCTGGGAACACTGTATGATACAGTGTTCTGACACATTTGCTATAAGTCTCACATTAAAGATTATGTTATTGGAGATAAGATAAATCATAAAACTAATGTGTGGAAGGTATGATAATGAAGATATTGAGAAAAGTAAAATATAAATGCATGTATTCTGTATATCTAATGTATTGTAGCACGTTTTGCTGCTAGGTGCCAGGTAACAAGTTATGCTTATAATATGCATGAATTGGTGGTACTTGGTCCTCAGTACGTGTCCATTTATATATCAATAAAAGGGATATGACTTTGAATTGTAACGCACTCAAGGATCTCTGGTGCCACAGATGTGGTGATAGTGGCGACTGTGGAAGTAATATTCAAGAAATCACATCCCTCGATGCTGGTAGGTAACCTGTTGAGAGTGATCTGGCCAAGGGAAGAGGCTATTTGGTAACCCACACCAATCCAGAACATGAGACCCAGACTTACAATGCCACCCACAAAGGCTCCCTGAAAAACAAATTCACAAGTCAGAATAACTGGGATTTTGCATATGGTATTATAATAAGTATACTCTGTGTATATATATAAATATATATATATATACAGGGGGTCTCATGAGTTGTGGCGAAGTCAGAGGGAAATTAAAATTCATTCAATTCTAAGCAAAAAATACTCTATAAATACTTGTATGTGTGTTTTCATAACTCGTTAACGAGTAATTTGGTCAGATGTGGCAGTGAGTGGTGACAGGTATAGGCTGCGCCAGCCATTGTGTGGCAGGCAACTCAAGCCCGTCCAGTGTTGTCATCAGGTGTTTTTTTTTTCTCTCTCTCTCCAATATACATGTTCTTGTTCTTAATTACGATTTTCTATCAATAAACGTCTGTTAAGTGATTGTTCTAGGAAAGTTTGGTGCATTAAAGTGGGATAGGTTTAATATGTGATTAAATCTAATATAGCAATAAATCTGGCAATGATGGTGTAACCAGTATGTAATGTGCCTGAGGGAGTGAGGGTAGTACTGTACTAGCCTCGCTGCCTCAGTATCCATCCAGCTCTTGCAAGTGACATGATGTGTCTATTCTATGGACTTTTCACCCCCATTTTAATACAATTCCATTCATATTTACAAATGTGTAGTAGGCAGACATAATTTTTATCTATGGGTTCTGCAATGTCAACACTGAAGCATTGGAAACAGAGTACAGCCAGAGATTTCAAACCACATCTGACCTAATTACTCATAAATGAGTTCTTAAAACACATATTTATAGAGTATTTTTTCTTTAGAATTGCATAAACTTTCATTTCCCTGCAACTCCGCCACAACTCGTGACACCCTGTATATATTATTTATTCTGTGTGTGTGTGTGTGTGTATGTGTGTAAACTCTTATGATCTGTATCAGTGTAATATTTGGATGTACTGGTACACATATATATGAATGGAGTCAACTGGCCAATATTTACACAAATTTTATATTAGGATAAATATGCAAATGACACTGACAGGTACAGTATACTATACCAAGGAGTGCTTCCAATACTTACAATTGCATTGGCCCATGGGAAGAACATACCAAGAGTGAAAAGGCCAAGCAGTGGCCCACCCACCATGCCAAAGATGCTCAAAGCAGCCTGCAACATAACACCAGCAGCAGTATTAGTACAGTCCAGTACAGTAATAAGAAGATGGACTGGAAATGTATGTAATATACTGGATATGGTAGGCCTGTTTATATTGTGTTACTATATGCCTTGCATTATATTCTACTATTACAGTACAACACACATGGATGAAAATGCTGAAGTGCTTTGAGTTTAAGAAAGGTATGTGGGCAAAATACATATACAGTGCAATACAATGTACTGTATACAGTAGCATAGTAGGGCCAATTCAACGTCCATAATACATGTACTAATTTTGGAAAGATGTCTGTGACTGTCTGTGATTCAATTTGTAACGTAGAGAATATCTTGGAGTAACTTTTGGCTGAAAATTGGCAGAATCATAGACTCGGCCCTTCTGGGAAACATATTAGTTTTAGATTTACAAATTTACCCTTCATTTTTTGTGAAGGGATGAAGTGAAAAATTGGTCAATCATGGGCTGGAAGCAGGCTGCAAAAAAGGGCATACTGTCCAGTCACCCACACACATGACTAGAAGAAAACCCACACTGGCAGACTTTCTTCTCATCACAGACAATCCGGCCAGTGTGATTCTTCCAACTCACACACATGTTGCTTCCCCTGTCTGAAGGACTAGCCAATTAGGCCCATGAAGCAGGCAAATCAACATCAACTAGTAACTATCAAGTACCGTTCCTAAACTATGGGCAGAATGAGAAAGTCAAGACAGCTAAGGAGATTATACCATCTAAGATATGGCAGTTCTCTTATTTCTTGTACAGTACTGTAGGCTACTCAGCAGTAATTCAACAATTCATCACTTCCTCATTTCTTTATCACTTATTCCACAGTTTCAACACTCATTCCACTGTCACTCCACTGCTTCTTTATTCATTCCACTATCAAGCCTTATCATCAAGACTACATTTCCTTTTATTTAAAGGGTGAAACACTTTAGGCCCAGGGATGAAATAAGAAAAGGTATGATAGAGGGAAAGAATACTAAGTGAAATGGGCCATGAGCAGATTCATTCTCCCTTTCAAACCCACTGATTTTTCAATGCCCCCCCCCCCTTATCATAAATAAACTCATTCACATCAGTCATAGGTGGGTATTGTGCAATCTACAATAAAATGAAAAAAATTTCTGAACTCTCTAAATATGAGAGCACCAGTATGTCCTGGGCTTACATCCATTTACATAATTGTCAAGTTGTTACCAGGATGATGATAGATGCTATATTGCAATGTTTTCAATTTTCTAAATATCAACTCATGTTATCCTTAGAAGCCAGTGATAGGGTACACCTTTTAAATATTTGGGAACACTAATATAGTTTACTCTACATGTAAGAAAACTTTGGTAATCATTTAATAAAAACAATTAATATTCCCCCAGATAGACCTTTCAATGGTGCACCTTGTGCCTCAGTATTATTTTATTTAACTTGAGTCTGAAACAAAATATTATTATCATTATTATCGTTATATACTCCACTATTGCAGCACCCGTTGCATTGCTGCATCATTCACTCGCTGCACTGGAACACTACAGTATACTATTTCATCATTCATTTCATTGTATCATCACAAGGTATGCTGGGCATTTACATACTCAACTTCAGCATCATTCACTCCACTCACTATTTTGTATATCAATTTGATCACTCACAGAGAGAACGTTGCCCAGCTGCTCAGCCACAAAGACTAGTCCGAATGTGAGGAGCCCAAAGAAGAGTGAGAGGCCACGAGAGGTCCAGGTGCCGGCCTCATCAGATAAGTTGGGGAAGCATCCAACCTTCACAAAGTCCTCGAGAACAATGGCAGCAAGCGAGTTCATACCAGATGACACAGTACTGCAGAGAGAATTGGTAGCAGTGCCATTATTACCCCTCTCAGTCCTGATGACAGTTCACTGTTATATTTTAGTTGACAGAAGATAATATATTTAAAATTCAGCTGAGATTAACAATCTGATGACAAATTTGAGATGTTAAGATTCAGATGATATAATTCCGGCAGTACAGTAACATCCTTTGCTTTAACAAAGACTGTAAGAAACAATGGTTGTTATTGCCTGAAAAAATAAGTATTTTGGCTGGGATATGTGTTTTTGTTATACTAGGTGCTCTTCTATGGTATTTCCACTGAAAATGCCTTGTTTTTCACTTATGCACTAAATGGGCATACAAAAATCCCAAAAAGATGCCTTCATGGGAAATCTTGAAAGTACTGCCTCAGATCATCCCAGTTGGCAGCGCTGTAGTGCCACAGATGCCACTTCCTGGGAGGGTCCAAAGGTCTTACGGGAGCGATAGGACAGGATACTAAAATAAGATTGTGATCGAAGGAACCCAATGGAGAGATAAGTTCAACAGTATAAGCAGAATGATGAGAGGTTAGGAATAAGTCAAGGACATTAGTCTTGGGCTAATCTCCAAGGCAGTCTGGAATACGTTTAGGGTGCTGAATTAGCTGCTCTAGGTCATTGAGGATAGAAAAGATGAAGGCTTATTCACCAGGTGGATCAGTGAAGGGAGATGAAAGCCAAAGGCGATGGTGAACATTGAAATCTCCTAAAACGGAGATTTCTGAGAAAAGAGAATGGGATAGAATGTGTTGCACTTTTGAGATAAGATAGTCAAAGAATTTTGGATAGTTAGTTGGATGTTAGGGGAGAGATATACAGCACAGATGTATTTAGTTTGAGAGTAACAGGTGAGCCGAAGTCAGAGGGTTGAGAATTCAGAAGAGTCAAGTTCGGGAACATGAGAACAAGTGAGGTCGTTGCGTACGGATACGCAACATCCGCCTTTGGCACGAAAGTGAGAATAGAGAAAGTAAGAGGAAACAGAGTAGGGTTTGCTGTCAGTTGATGCTGAGATCTGTGTTTCGGTGAGGAAGAGAAGATGAGGTTTAGAGGACAAGAGGTGGTGTTCAACAGAAGAGAAGTTGGAGGAAATACCACGAATGTTACAAAAGATGATAGCGAGTGTATCAGGCAATGGTTCAAGACATCTCGAGGGGTCGTCAATAAAAAGGTAAGTCTGAGGTGAGTTTAATGACTCATCCCCAGGGGCCTCCGAGGCATTGTTAAGATTCATCATCATTAAAAAAATTTAAATTGGACAAGAGGGTGTGGTGTGTATTGTGTTTGGTCGTGTTGTGTAAATAGATGGAGTGATGTCTTTGAGAATATGTTGGACTACTCTCAGTGTATGTGAGACACGAAAAAGACAAGCAAAGGTGGACAGACAGGTAAAACGGGATTTCCAACCCTTCCTATCACCAGTCCAGCGTCCACCCTAAGAGTACTGCCTTATTCGACTGGTGTCTTCAGTCTCCTCCCCTGCAACCTAGTCTTGTGGATACATCTGACTGGCTGGTTTCCTGACTACCTGGTACTGTAATTATTAATGTATACATCCCTAATCAGAATGTTATATAATATTTGGCTGTGAAATGTTTATGTCTTGTTGAATGTTGAACCCTCTTTTCCACATTTTCTTTCAAATCTGACAGAAGACTATCTACATAAAACTGTGGCATGTCATTTTCATAAACTGTCAAATACCAAAATGCACAGACTAATGATTTCATCAGCAGTCTCTTGATCAGAGACAGATTGATGCAAAATCTGGCAAAGGAATTGTTGTTAGAGAACATTCATAGCTTTAATACTGTACTGTATATTTACTCATGGGATTGCTCCTTAACTCATGGCTTCCAGAGCAATGTTTCTCTCGTTTTTCAGTACAGCATTGCATTTTGCACAATAACCTGACACTGTGAGGAGAGGAATAGTATTGCATAATGTATACAGTATTTTTTGCTAGGAAAACCAACTTGCATCCAGCCCAGTCAAAGAGAGTTACTACAGTAAGTACAGAAGCTTAATGAGTGCGGGTGATAATGACTGATGTCAACTAAGGAGTGACCAAGTGGAGGATAACTGTATAATATTGCATGCAAAGGAAACAAGCTACTAACCTGAGAGCACCAGAAAAAATACCAGCGACAAAGAGTCCTGGAAGGCCCCTGAACTCTCCCAGCGTATCCATGACAAAGAGTGGGAAAAGTTGGTCACCCTTGGACACCACACCAGAACGGATAGGGTCACAGTCCATATAACGAGCGTATACCACCATCCCACCAAATGCACAGGTGATCATCAGGATAAAGAGGCCCACCATGTTGATCCAAAGGGCATTGATGGCCATCTGCTTAGTCTGCAGACTCAGATAACGTTGAACCTGTACACATAAATGAAGTTTAGGTTAAGATTATAACAGGTTGTTGAGGTAGTGTAGGTTTAAGGTACTGTTGGTTAACCTTCTCATGCATGGCTGAAACATTGTCACACATACATACACATGTTATACATTTTATAATCCTACTACGTATTTCAGTCTTCTGTTGTTTCATATCAATTTTATCATTATAGATGAAAATCAACTGTAATATATTAATTGTGTATATATATGTGAGGAAAATCTGAGTTCATGGACTGATTACTTGGAGTATTGTAAAATCATAATGTTTTTGGCTCTATTACAAACTCTTTATACACTGTGCAAAGAGAAAGACATACCATAAGAACCTCATTCAGTAACTAACCTATTTCAGGTTAGCTTAGATTTCATGTTAGATTTATGAGACCAGTGAAGTGTGTTGTATCTGACTTTATGTATATTGGCTGCATTTCAACCAATTTAGCATAGAGTTCAAATCTACCTGGCTATAGATTAGATTAGCTCACCTGAGCCTGATTGACGCCGTAGATGGTGATCCATGTGAAGTATCCACCAATGACGAGTGTCCAGAAGGTGTGCCTGGTAGCAGGGTTGGGATCCCAGTCTATAAGTTGGGCCCTACCACTTTCCATGTTGACCCTCCACACCTCGTTAAATCCTCCTAAGTCCACCGCACCCTTGATGATGACGAACATCATGCTGGTATACATTATTACTGTCTGTAGGGGAGACAGAGAGATATGAAATGAAACTGCTGTATAACAAATAATTCAAAAAGTCTTTATGAGGCAAGGCTGAAGTTTGGAGGGATTATGGGCTATGGAATGATTCTATAGAAGGGAAGATAGGGAGACGTTGGAAAAACAAATAGGGTAAGACATGACAGTAAGATAAGTGGACAGCATGGAGGGCAAGAGAGGACATAAAGTGAGGGAACAGCAATGAGTGTAAGACAAGCCAGTAAAGAAGTTAAAGCGGTAGACAATGCAACTCACTACAGAACGAGAGTGCCAACTGGGACTGTGTGTGAAATAGTTTTAGGAGGTGAGAGAATAGAGGAAGTGAGGAAAATCAAGTACCTGGACAAGGGCTAGTTATTTTTTTCTCTCCTCTCACTTGGCACTAGAATGCCAGCATTGATTTGACCTTCCTTTATCTCTCAAGTAGGTAATCTTGCTTTTGCCATTTTCTTAACAGTGTTTGATACAAGTGACTGACCTGAAGAGCGTCGGTCCAGAGTACAGCCTTCATGCCACCCAGGGTGGTGTAGAATATGCACACAAAGCAGATGAGTGACACGGATATGTATACGTTGAATCCGGTTACCTGGGCCAGGGCCAGCGCTGGGGCATACACCACAATTGCCATATACAAGGACATCTGGGGATGGAAATATTCAATGCTTAAAGTTGTACAGTTCAGAGTTATGATATATTTGGTGGTGTGAGGTACAGAGTACTTAAAGCTATATAGGTCAGTGATTGTCAGTATGGTGGCTGGTGTATAGTGGAGACAAGGTCAATTCTTCAAATGGTGAGATGTACTGAGGTGTAGTGTTCGAGAAGCTGTGCAAGTACAATAACATCTGAAGGTGGTGGTGTGAAATTTACAAGACACTGATTAATGGTAGTGGAAGGTACAGTATCACTGATCATATTGCAGTATATTTTACATGGTTTTCATTCACATGGCTAGTTCATAATAAAAAACAGAAAATATTTGCATTTAATTTTAGTTAAAACCCTCTCAAGGCATTTGTGTTTTTCCTGCATAACTCTCGCAGAAAACACATTGCAGTACTTGACGGTCATCTCTTAAAACACAAACACTCACTTATGGGTTCAGGTGTGTAAATGTTTTTTCTGGGAAAGTCATTGTACACCTTATTGCATACATTAATACATTCAATATTTCACTGAAGGTGATCTGAGTGGGGAGCATTGACACTCCCCTAACACCCATTTTCTCTTTCACTTACACATTCCTTGACACTCTCGCACCTTTCCAATCACACACACCTGAACGATGAAGACCAATGAGCCCAGCCAGCGGACAGCTCTGTTGAAGCGTCTCTCCAAGTACTCATACGCTGAGGTGACCTGTTAGTGGGAAAGAGTATTTTCTCAACACTTGTTCAACACTCATAATGGGCCCTCACGCTGCATGATCGTTTACCAATGAAACAATCCGAATAATAAGAGAGAAAACATTATAGGCTACTGTGTGTGTGTGTGTGTGTGTGTGTGTAAAGAAAAATGCTGATAATTTGGAGTGAACACTGTTGACTCTTGTGCTCAACTTCTTGCCATTTTCTTACTTAACATATTCAATTTGTTAAATTATATATTATAAAAACTGTAGTGACACACACATATCATTAGGGTATGCAGAACTAGGTAAAATTATGAAGACTGAAAAATTATAATCAGCCAGCGAACGAGCCAATGTATGGGCCATAATGAACGCTCTCATATATCGGATTGTTTCACAGTATTGCTTTGTTACTTAGACAAGGTAAAATGTTAGGTGCAATATAATGTGTAACTTACAAAGACAACAACAACAACATCATTAGACACACAGACAACATATAGCGAAACCATGGAAGAAAATAAAGTATAATTCGTGCTGCCTTATACAGTATCATCGAAAACTACAGAGCAGTAATACAAAAGAGAATACAGATAGCTTCAGTCGCGGTACAGGTGGAGTCTTCCGCTCATTGCTTTTTTCTAGTTGCCATACAGCGTCACGATATTGGAAAATATACTCATCTTGAATCCTGAAGCGCATACACACAACAACCAAGGTTCATAGACAGTATAGTCTATGATCCTTTGGTACAACTGCATAGACATAATTAATGAAACAGTGTACAGGTGTGTTTGTTATGTGCAACCTGAAAACTATTGTATGTGTGTTTGTATACGTTACATTGTAATCTGTCATGTGAGTACAGTATGTGACCTCCAATAAAAATGATAGATGCATCTCAATATATGCTAACATACCCGTACGGTAGTACAGTATATTGATGTCACTTCACATTAAATGCACCAGCCACTCTAGCATAAATTTTTCTGTCCAATTGTACATAATACATAAGTAAAGAAGCTGCTCCCACTCTGCATCAACATAACTCCAAACGCCTTTCAAATACATTGTTCCGCCAGAAATCATACATTTACGCCAAAATATGGACAAATAAAAGCAAGCACAGTACATACACTCACTCTCTCAGGAGACTGGGTTTGAGGCGAGGCTTCTTACTTTTCCTTTTTCTTAACACAGTATTTGGGCTCAGAGTCAGGTGTAAAAATATTATAGTTTAATCTTTTATTTTTACTCAGAGTAGTTACTTTCACTCTATAGTAATGATAGCATTTTACAGACGATTAACTTCATCTTTACGGTGTCAGGATGTAATGTTTTCCCGGCCTATATCTATTATTTATACGATATATACAGTAATATTAGAGGCTCTGCCCGTGCAGACCCAAGGTGTTCACTTTTTTTGTACTACATAACACAAATAGCTGGCAAATATACACATCTAACAATACAATGTATGGGGCGAGCGAGCGCACACTATACTAGCCTACATCACGTTCACTGATCACGTCATGAGGGTAGAGTGATGGCTCGCTGACCGCCACCGCCGCCGTCATGCACTGGTGTCAGGGGGAGCCAGAAGGTGCGGTACAATGCACGTCGTGTCATTACCCACCTTGATGCCAACACTCCCCGCTGCATGTGAAATGTAGACAAAACAGGGCAAAAAATACAATATTAATAACTAGGTCCTTGTTAAGCTTAACTACTCATAAAATAATTCGTACATTCTTTTTTAAATGGATGGGAATAGTATATAAATGTACTGTAAGTGTTGTGCTACCTACAGACTACTCGAGGGCTCGGAGCGGACTGAAAAGCAAGCATAAATGAGTCGCAGCTGCAGTATTTCAGGCTGCTCAGTGTAGAACCAAATTTCATAGAGCTGTATCAAACTGCCAATAGGTTACTTGTGATAAATATAACTCTCATGAATAATCCTTATCATTTTCATTCTGATATTATAAGGAAAAAGTTTATATGAATAATATAATTAATCCATGGCTCAACACTCTGGCCGCTGAGATCGTTGCTACTGCTTGCCATTTTCTTAAAAGTCGGAATATTTCTAACAAACCCGAAAGTTACCTTTTAAACAAGTATATAGGTTGTTGAATACAGCATCAGGTTTGTTCTCCCGAACGTTTAAAATAGTGGCCCATGATTCCAGCAGATACCCAATAGATTGATGAAATATTGACACACGGAACTAAATTTACGCTAATGATTCTTTAGCCATGGGGAAAATGTGGGTATCATCTACAGGCTGTTGTTGTATCCTCCTCAGAGCCCCCAAAACATTCAAATAGTTGCTGGAGAAAAAAACCCTTTGGTGTTTGTATTTTTTCTGGACAAAAGTGCATGCATGCTCAATAAGCCTTTCCCGATTATCTGTGTGCATGTATGTGTCCCCTGAACTTGACTGAGGAAAGTGAAGATTGGTGTGTGTTTACCTGAAGATTGTAGAAGACTGGGAAGTAGAGGTAAGAGGCAGCAGGCATGACCAGGAAGTAGGAGAATCCAATGAGCCAGTAACTGAAACCAAACTGGTACACTTCTGAAGGTGTCCCCAGAAGCGTGATGGCCGACATGAAGCTGCCATAAGAACATAAAACTCAAATTAGATCATCATAGTATATCTGAATGGTGGGGCATAAGACAAATTGTCTTGGTCATTACTAAGGTAAATTTCTTGGTGGAAGGAATCAGTATCCTCCAGTTCACCAACAAAATCTTAGGTTCCTCAAGTGGTTATTTTAAGATTTAATCAGTAATGCTAACTTGACTTCATAATATCCTGAGGGAGATAAAGTACAATACTGTACTCTGTATGCAGATAAAGTAAAAAACTATTATGTACCAATTTTCTAAGAGTATCCTGGAGACTGCATGGTGATGGCCTTACCTGGCAATAAGTGACATGGCCACAGGGAAGGTAGTCATGGATTTGCCGGCCATAAGGAACTCCTTTGTGTCCTGCTTCTTGCCGAAACAACCATAGAAGATACCGATGACAGCCGAGACCAACAACATAGAGGCGAACACCAGGTAGTCCGCCCATGTGAAACGATCTGCAAGCTCAGTTATGTTCGTTGCCATCTTGGAATGTGTACTCTTAGGAGGTGAGGAGAATAAAGGGATAATATGTTTCCTAAGGAATAGATAATAGGAAGGCTTTTGGAGGGAGTGGGATAATGGACTATGTGATGGTTATAATTATGTTTGTTTAAGTGGAGTTGGGTACGGCTGATTAAACTTAGTTTGAGCTGTGATATGTTTGATTTTATTAGACTAGCCTGAGGTGGGATAACTGATGGTGGTTTAAGTTTAACGGAGTGAAACTGGGTTGAGTTGGACCCAGTTCAACCCTGGAGACTGGAAGAGTTGCGGTGACCTAATAAGGATTTGATTTCAGGTGTGTCAGGCAGCCAACAAAATTACAGGTGCACACACTTCTTTTGAGGCACCAGCAACTCTCAGTCACATGCCCCACGGACCGAAGGATGGTGATTGAAGTTCCGTCCTCCTTCAGTGTTGTCTGAGGAAGAAAAGAAATACAACTATTATCACTACCCTATTTAGAGCAAGACTGATAAATGAGGTAATTTCTCTATATGAGAAGGTAATAAAAATATATGCATATATTTGACATATTGTTTCAGATTATGCATGACGCATGTCTTCAACCTCCACCTCCTGTGCTGCTCTTACCTATTTGTATCTTTACAGGATTGAGTCAAGCTCGTAATGTCCCCTTTTTTAAAACCCAATTATCATATTTTTCTTGAAAGTTGTGTATATTTTTGGCACACACCACATCTTCTGGTAATTCATTCCATTGATCTATTACTCTATTTGGAAAGTTATACAGTATTTCTGTTGTAACAACAGGGTGTTGTGTTACTATTGGGGTGAACAGACTCGATTGTACACGGTAACAATTTATTGGTATAGCTACAAAGGTTGGTTCTCACACTAGTAATTCCTGGACTCAGCAGCAAGTTAGGCGAGGGTTGTGGTTGTAGAGGGCAACCACCTTGTAGAGAGTGAGACTTGTCTGCCGTGGTCGAATGGAGAGAGAGCTGCTGCAGGAGGTAGCATGGTGTGTGTAGCTTGGTAGAGTAGCAGCGGGCGAGGTCGGCGGCAGAGGCAAGAGGTGAGTTCAGGTCGAATGCTAGCCATAGAGTGAGTGGAGCTTGGCTCGTCAGCGCCATTTATCTCGTTTGGTTGGCTGCGCGTGCAGGTGTCATGGCGGCCCCCAGTGGCAGGTGAACAGGTGAGGACAGGTAAGCGCAAGGTGCTTAGTGTCTGCTACACTGTACATCTTTATCTCCTCTTCTTTTATTTAATTTCTTACTGTGACCTCTCATTGTAGGTATTCCTTGTTGACACAAGTTTTCTATATCTTTTCTTTTTCTGTGACAAATTTGTAAACCATAATCATATCTCCTCTCTTTAGTCTTTCTTCCAGTTTAGGTAACTTTAGTTTCTCTAGTTTTTCTTCATAGGTTAGTTCTCTTCGACTTGGTACCCATCTTGTTGATGCTCTTCGTACTTTTTCTAGTTTAGTGTTATGTTTCTTTAAATGTGGGTTCCATACTACTGCAGCATATTCCAAGGTAGGCCTTCTTGACCATTTCTTCGTCTATATATGTGAAGGTCAATCTCATATTTGCTAAAAATGTATACATGTTTCTCACACTTTCATGTACACTGTATATGATCACCTGGTGTCGATTTCTTATTTCTCGTTACCCCTAAATCTCTTTCTTTCTCTGCTTCCTTTAATATTTTATTTCCAAGCTTGTACTGCCAATTTGGTCTTCTCTCACTTCTTCCAAACTTAATAACATGACACTTTTCTGCATTAAACTTCATCTGCCATTTATTACTCCAGTCAACCATTGTGTCCAAATCTTCTTGTAACTTTTTATAGCAGTCTTCATTTTTAATTGTTCTTTGTACCTTTGCATCATCAGCAAACATATTCATATAAGTGCCATCTGTGTGTGTGTGTGTGTGTTATAGTTAATAGGGACAAGGAATGATGATAATGATATCCATCTTAGTTAATTGGCGAACTGTTCTACTCTTACATTGGAACAGCCGACTGTAGATGTGCCCCTGGAAAATTGTTTAACAGTTTGTACCACGAGGATTATCTGCCGTCTTTTAAGTAATCACTCTATTTAACGCCAGACCATGGCCAAGGCGCCAGACGATTCTATGAAGGGGGAAGCCTCATGTACAATCGCGCTAATAAGCAATGTCACAGATTCCAGTAGTTTTTTTTTTCTTCAAGAAACAGTATTATTTATCCTTATATTGTCCTAAAATGCAGTTTTTTGTTCAAACAAGGTACAAAATTAAAACCAGTATCTGTAAATATATATATGATCCATTATACTAAAGTCATTATACTGTAAGTGGTCTCTACAAAGCTATGTTGAAATATGTCAATAAATGTAATTTCGATTCCCGGTCATTCACACTCCGTAAAAATCAACCTGACCTTGATGGCAATATAAAATTACACTGTCATGTGTGCTATAGAGGTTGCATGAGTGCATCATAGAATGCATTTACAGTCTTACGATCTGCAGGTATACATGTCTAATCTGACATTAATATGAATTCTGTTTGGCAATTATGACCACAATATTAAATTAAAGATACTTAATGAAAAGTGTGACAACATTTACGAACACAATGATACCCATTACAACAGTAAAGGAGCGTGAACATCCTTGAGAAAAATACAACTGAACATGCTTCCTTGTCCTCAGAGGAACTTGGAAATAATCATAATAAGCGGTTTAGTGGCTGGTAGGGTAAATTAATTGTGCTCTATGTTTGTAAAGGGGGGGGGGGGGGTAAAAATGCTTAGTGATAGTTTTCGTCCACATAACAGAATAAATCATCATCGTTTACAAAAGTAGTAACAGGCATCAGAAATTTTATCCACTGGTCATGAAGGAATAACGGCAACTTGGCAACTCGTGAGAATAATGCTGGTAGACATGGAAACCCGTCCAGGATGTGTTGGTGCTCGGAGCAAGGAGAAAAAGCAAGAAGAGTGGCGATATAAGGAATAGGGGGGCGGGGGGAGGGAAGAGTGGGGAGGTAAAACCCAACACGTTGTAACAATGAGCAAGAGAAGAGAGACAATTTAGGAGACTGAAAATGTGACAGAATGATGGAAAATAGAGAAACATGAGATTAATTTTAACCCTGGTACAGTTCATGGCTGACTACGATTGTGTCCTATCAGAGGGAAACTTTATGAACACCAAAAGATCAGAAACTTAGCTTAGGAATTGAACAGTGTGTCAGGACTAACACTATATAGACTATTTAAAGCGTCACAGGAAAACCCACGTTCCTGTGAAAGTTAATTAAGGAGATCGAGAGGAACATCCAAGGGAGAAAAAAAAGTGAACGATGACCTTCCATGTAACCTTGGAGAGAGAGGTAGTAAGGTAGCAATATCTCATGTATTACGTAACTGTTGGCTACACGCCTGCCAACCCGACACGTGACAAGCAACACAACACCTGGGGAGACTAAGGGAGGTTAAAGGAGACTGTCTTGTTGGCAAATTGGAAGGCTACTGATTCCTCCTAACTATGCCATAAAATAGACGCCCTCAATGGGGATCTGTTTCGTGGCATAGTTTGGAGGAATCAGAAACCTTCCACGTCACCAAAAATAGAATGGGTGTCACACGAGCACGTTACCCTTCCTCAGTCCATTGGTGACACGATTCTCAGCGGTTTGAAGACACTCGTACATTTAGCTAGTCGGAGATTGAAGGAAAAAGGACGAAGGAAATAGGTGCTAATAAGATAGATCCTTTACAATATACACGGCAGGCGACACTACAATACCGATACACATGAGAGGACACACATAACACAAGCCAGACTACACTATACATGGCGAACTATACACTCTATTGGGAAAGATATTCTTCATGCTACAACATTCATGATTCATGTCCGTTACTGAGTCCCAGTTCTCCATCACACACACACACACACACACACGCACGCCATGACATCCAAAGCACAAATTGAATACTCGTAAACAACAGAAGGCAGATTACAAAAGGAAATTATTATTATTACATGCTCGAGAGGAAATTCACAACGAGGATGATTTCGAGGCTACCGGAAACAAGAGGGAGTTATATTCTCATAATGACAAATTACTTTGACTGTAAGAACATAAGGACAATCGGAGGGTCATATTCCTGTGTCTTCCTCCACTCGATACGGCTGTCGCTAAGGTGGGCTGTAAATTTGATAACGTCTTTATACAATACAACTGAGTTTAGTTCTCCTTGACACAGAACATATCAGCTCAATAAAAAAATGGCTTAACTTTCATACGTACTATTCCTTCACGGCTGCGATACAAGAATAACATAAGTGTTAGTTTCATATCAGCATAAAGAATCAACCCAGCTCTGTCACAACGCTACATCAGCAGACCTTGGGGGGGGGGGGGGAGACGGAGATAGGCAAGTTATTTTTTGTTAGTGTGCGTGACGGGGGTGGGAGAAGTACTGATCGTACCCAACAAGAATTCCAAGGCTGAATAAGATTCACTAACCACTTCCAATCACTCTATGAACGCTGTATCCACCGTCACCAAACCTATATGGCCTCAACATTCCATCTGCCGTTGCCACGTCTCTGCTGTCAACACCTCATTTTTTCCAGTCCATCACAGATCAACTGTCCAAATTCTGACTGTTGTCATAATTTCATGCACTGTTCTTACACCTCCACCACCACAACACATATACCGTCACAACACCTCTACCGTCACAACACATTTACAGTCACAACATACTGTATTTACCGTCACAACACACTTCTACCATCACAACATACCTCTACCACCACAAGACACCTCTGCCATCACAACACACCTCTGCCATCACAACACACTTCTATCACAACACACTTCTACCACCAACATACACCTTCCAACAAAGTATTCTTTCGACAAATGAATTTCTAAGGAGTGAGGGATACAATATATACTGGCCATGCAGGCGTGCATCAGTAGAACTTGAGAAATAATCCCTTCACTTTTGTCCGCTCAAATATATGTCTGGACCTCAGAGCTGCACTGCTGTACTAGACAAACCCCAAGGACTTAAAGCAGGGACTGAAGTTAGCGGTCCCATACCTCGGTACTTATATTATTCTAGTGTATCTGATAAAATTATGTACTGGATCGTGGAGAGTGACTTTGAGTACCGTAAAATTTCAAGCCACGAGATGATCTACCTCGGGAATCTCATACCCCAACCACGAACGACTCGGGGAGATACGGGTGCATGCTAGATGGATTATAAAGTCTAAGGATCATTGGTAGGCTACATCGACAAGAACGAGGTCGAAACCACAGCTAATAGATATAGATAATTATCACGCGAGAATTTACAGTATGTGCCCAGTATTTTCGGGGATTATTTTCGGGGATTAATACTCCTTGTTTTGCTTTACTCATCCTCCTTCAAATGCAATGTGTTTATAATAGGCATCTCGACCGAAATTGGACATAATTTCGGACCTTTCCTACTATTTGTTTCATTTCACAGGTGAGGACGTTAAGCGAGCTTCATGCCTTTAGTCCTTATCTTACGCAATACCGGTATATAAACAAAATATGATTAACATGGATAAGATGATCCTCCCTTAGGTAAGATGTGTTTCCCGAGCATGATTATTATACTTCCATCTGGAGGAACAACAGACACATTCACGTACAGGGCCGCCAGTCCTACCAACCCGTCCTGCTTATATAACCCATCATTGTCATGCAGCTTAGCGATAATTATACGCAAGAATGTTTTAACCTTTATATGCTGCTTATATCATTCCAGCTGAATTACATTTCTTGCAGTTGGTAATGGTGAAAAAAAAACATCATTGCTAAGGAAAATGGCCACTCAGGTTTTTTCTTAAGGGACCCTGTGTTGTAGTCCGAAAATTGGATATATTAGTGCATTTGTCGCGGCTTCTAGCCGCTTAAATTGTATTTATTGGTTTGTGAAACCAGTACAGCTGGTTGCTATAGGATAGGCCCCTTCACAAGCCCAGGCCCCGTGTAGGCATAATCTGGGTTGGAAGGGTCAATTCCGTGACGTTCATCAGAAGTAAATAAAATTCAAATCTGGCGCTGTACTGATAGTGGAGCCACCTGGTGGTGGTGAGGTGAGGTATTAAGCCCCTCCTCCGCTGAATACCGCTCGTCCACTCCAATGAGAAAGAAGTGAGTGCCTGCCGCATCGGGAGGTGGGTGGGACAGTAGAAGCTGTACTGGTTTCACAAACCAATAAATACAATTTAAGCGGCTAGAAGCCGCGACAAATGCACTATTATTGGTATAGTGAAACCAGTACAGCTGGTTGCTAAGCATGCGATGCGGTAGGTGGGAGGTGAGGTGGAGGCAATCACGTGCTAGTTAAGAGTGGTTGAGAGCGGAGGGCAGGAAAGGTAACCGAGCCCGGTGAGGAAGCAGCTAACGCCCCTCCCGACACTGGCTAGGTGAATAGCCGTGGTGGGGGAGAAGTAGCTTATACCATATAACCGTAGACCATTCTGTTATAGATCAGAATTGTTACACATAAAGTCTTTATAGGTAGACTCGAGGGTTCGGGCCTAGGAGAGGAGGGGGGGAGGTGCCCATGGCAACCCCCCCCCCCCCCCCCCCCATTATTCAAGTCTTCTGAGTTAGGGCTATGGCCCTCGCTCAGGTAATGTGATCCCGAGGGGATGAAGGAGGACACTAGGATCCAGATATCTTGTGTAATAATATCTCCTGTCACTCATCGTAGTAAAGTAATTGTTTGGAAAATAAATACACAAGAATTCCGTAACAATGTGATTTATTTTAGTATATACCGTAGACTATTCTGTTATAGACCAGAATTGTTAACCAACTAAAGTCTATATAGGCAGACTCGAGGGGTCAGGTACAGGAGAGGGGGTGCCCCCGGCCCCCCCCCCACCCCCCCCCCCCTTTGTTATTAAAGTCCTCTGAGCTAGGGCTATGGACCCGGCTCAGGTCATGCGATCCCGAGAGGATGAAGGAGGACACAAGGATGCAGTAATCCTGTGTTTAATATATATATCCAGTCACCCATCCGATTGACCTAGGGAAAAGAGGGTTACCGGACCTAGAGTTGTAGAAGAGGTGGTCCGGAGAAGCCCCTCTCGTTGCCTCCACGTATGTAGAAACGCGTGGACTGGCCAGAGGGGGTGGAAACTTCCAGCCCTCAGGGACGAGGGTACTGCGAGAGGGCCAATCCTGTCGTCAGCCTGCTCGTTCTTAGCCAGGAAAGCGGGAGAGGGGGGGATAGTTAAAGAAGTAAGGTTAGGGCTTACAGATGAAAAGGCTGTGTGACGGGTAAGGGTTGCCAACTGAGAGGCCCTGTACCCTGTAGCTAAGGCGAGCAGGAAGAGAGCTTTCTGGAGGAGGTGACAAACCCTCCAGAGGAACCCCTTAGAAGGTCAGGTAGGAAAAGGACGCAGTGAAGGGCCAGGAGGGAGTCTGGGCCCGCCATTCTCCAGGCCCTAGTCCCCGTGTTACGAAAGGAGGCAAGGGCGGGGGAGTTTTGGGTGCGGGCAGAGGCGGGTGTCTCCCGACACAGCTCAGCCCCGGGGCGGCACACACCGCGCGCCAAAGGGTCGTAACCCTTGGGCGTGAAGCAAGGTGCGTGAGGCGAACAGTGGAGGTGGCCGACCATCGTAAAGCGATTTCCCAAAGCTAGGGTGGTAGCTGCTGTGGAAGGGTTGTTACGCATATAATTTATTATCATTATATACGGACAACTTTCGGTTAAAACCAGAAAGTGTTACAAGTCGTAAGTCTTTAAAGACACCCTCGAGGGGATGGGCCAGGGGGTCGAGGACCCCCCCCCCCCCATTTTTGTTGTTAGGGTCCTCCGAACCTAGGCTATGGCCTAGGTTCGGGTAAAATATCCCGAGAGGAGAAAAGAAACCCCAAGATGTTCTAAACATGAGACTGTACAGAATGGAGATGACGTAAGGGATGTCTGGAGACAGAAGGTAAGTCGTCCGACCTTTTCCATTCGGGCGTACCCTCCCCCTTTTTTGTCTCCCACGGGGACCCTGTGGTAAGGTGGGCGGAGTCCCCATTGCAACCCAGGGGGTGAGGGAGAGCGAGTGGAACAGATACCTCGTCTTGAAGGATGAGGTGGATGTCCCGCCCCCCCCCCCCAGATCCCGTACCCGCTCCCCGCGGGGACTCGGATAGAGCAGGTCCAGGAACGGGTCCCGCCGCCTCCACCATGGTAGGTGGGGAAGGGCGCGTGGCCTACGGACAAACCAAAAAGTTCGTCCGCTTCCCGCTTCACTAGCCCGTCGTGCCTCCTCACCCAAACCTCTGGTTGAGAAGGATCGGGAGACTACGCACCCGTCTGACCTCCTCTGAAGAGTGAGTTCAGGACGAAGGAAGAAAGGCCCAAGAGTAGGGAAGGTACCCGTCGTCCACAGGATGAGGCGACGGGAAAGGGGGAGGAGAGGCAGCCAGCTCCTCCGCCAGGGTGCCCCCCGGGGACTCGAGACCCAGAGAGATTGGGGGAACGGGAACGGCTCCAAAATCCCCAGGTGGACTCGAGTCCCCTACCGGCGACGCGGCAGGGAAGGTGAGAAGGGCGGGTTCAGGAACGGGTACCGTTGCAATAGTGGGGCTGTGGGGTGGTACATAATCGGCCGGCTCCCCCACTAGGGAATGAGGCGAACCTTAAATCTCACGAGGCTGTCTGGGACAGTGTCGAGAGTGTAACGCCAGGACCGTCCTGAGTACTAATACAAGGCATCGACCAGGGAGAGCTGAAGCCCCAATATCCCCTCGCCCCCATCCCCTAAGTGGAATGCGTGCGACGAAAGGTTAAGGACGTAGTTAAGAAGCCCCCATTGAGTGAGTATGGTGTACAAGACACAAATCTTGCTGCTCCATGTCCCCCTGTTATGGGGATACAAAACAGGTGATCCGAGGCGAGGACTAGGGTAGCTGTAATATCATCCTTGAGAGCTTGGACCTGACACCAAGAGTGACATGTGCAGCTTGGTAGGACGGTAGGCAACAACCGGAGCCGTATAGTTAATCAATGGTTTGTTCGAATTTGGTAAGGACCACCGAGAGGTGAGGAACTACTTTGAAAACCTTCCAACCAAGCAGAACAGAAGACTGGTAGGTCAAGCAGTTACCTGTGGGAAAATATGGGGGACCCACAGTTGCCCCACCGCTGGAAGACATACCTCCATTGAAAACCTACGTCAGCACAGGGTAGGGTGTCTCGTTCTTGGTAAAGAATGATTCACGTTTCGGATAACCCTGGTGACCACCTGCGAATCATTACGGGAAAAGAGGGACGTAAAAACGTCACTGTCAGGGAGGCCAGTGACTGGAAAAACCTCCGAGTTTGAGTGTTGTTACAGTTCTGAGAAACGTTTTGAAACGTTATCGCATTCGCTCTCCTATTTCCCTCACGCGGCAAAGAGGCCGTGTGTTACAAACCCTCATGAACTAGCTGCCGTAGGCTGAGTCCCAGGTACCCCCTAGGCTGGGACCCCAGGTTCAGGTCCAGCTAGCCACTAGGTTCAGGTCCAGGTAGCCACTAGGTTCAGGTCCAGGTAGCCCCTAGGCTGAGGACCATGTCGCACTAGGTTGAGCCCCAGGTAGCGCCCTAGGTTGTGCATAGGTAGCGCCTTGGCTGAGCCCGAGGTAGCCCCTAGGTTGTGCACAGGTAGAACCTTGGCTGTGGTCGAAGCCTAGCTGGCTAGGTCCCAGCAGGCCTCTCAGTCAGTACCCTCCCGGGTTGTTGGTTGAGCGGGTCCTGCTATTGGTGCTAGGTTGTGCATAGGCAGCCCCTAGATAGTGGAGGAGACTGGCTGGCCAGGTCCTCGCAGGCTTGTCAGTCAGTACCCACCGGGTCCTTGGCTGAGCGGGTCCTGCTCTTGGCCCTAGGATGTGCATGGGTAGAACCCTAGCTGGCCAGGTCTTAACAGGTTTATCAGTCGGGACCCTACCGGGTCCTTGGCTGAGTGGGTCCTGTTGTTGGCACTAGGTCGTGCATGGGTAGCACCCTAGGCTGTAGTAGGAGCCTAGCTAGTTAGGTCCTAGCAGGCTTGCCCGTTAGTACCCCCCCGGGTCCTGGGCTGAAAAGGTCCTGTTCTTGGCACTAGGTTGTGCCTGGGTAGCCCCCTAGCTGGCCAGGTCCTAGCAGGTTTGACAGTTAGTACCCTACCGGGTCCTTGGCTGAGAGGGACCTGCTCTTTGGTACTAGGTTGTGCATGGGTAGGTCCCTCGGCTGTGGTCGGAGCCTAGTTGGCAGGGACCTGCAGGTTCGTCAGTCGGTACCCACCGGGTCCTTAGCTGAGGAGGACCTGCATTTGGTGCTACACTTGCTCCCTCGGGAGCGGCTCTTTGAGCGCGTCCGCGTGGGAGAAGGAGCCTTTCCTTGCTGGGCCCTGGTACCTGGGAGGTGACCAGGGGTGCAGCCCGACGGTCTGACCCCCCCCTGCTGAGGTGGAAACCTCGGGGGGGTTATCAGAGCCGACTAAAGGAAAGAGAGGAGGCCTCTCGGGGTGCTAGGGACCCGAAACCCTGTGGACCTGAGGGCGAGACCTCCTCCTGGACTCGTGCTTGCACCCCCGAGAGCGGCTCGAGGAGCTCGCCCATGGGGGAGACGAAGCAGCTTCCCTGCTGGGTCCTGGTACCGGTCAGGTAGCCAGGGGGGCCAGCGTGGTGGTCTGGCTCGCTTCCGGGAATGGTGGGAAACCATGGAAGGGAGGCACAGAACCATCCAGGGAAGGCGATGGGGACTCGGAGGAGTGCTAGGAGTTAGATCCTCTGTGACCTCGAGAGGCACGTAGCAGGAACGTACTCCTGGGAGTGCAGAAGCATGTGCGGGGTGAACAGTGGTGATGCACGTCGAGGAACAACCTCACGGTGCAGCCAGAAGAAGCACACAAGGCACAAGTGGACTGCGGGAGAAAAAAGGGGGTTAACACGTGAACCCACGTGTACACACATGGAAAAACACAAAACACCCCGAGGGAGGAAAACACTAACTCCCAAGGCAGAACACTAAACCACACATACTCACCCCCACACTGCTGGGGAAAAACCCCGCAAACACGGTCCCCAAAAGCCGAGAGTAGACCCTAGGAAACCCAAGGGGGGAGAGGGTTTAAAAGGAGGGACTTTTACTCTACCAGAAAGTAATAAGCTTCTCTTACCCCCAATAAGGGCAAGCACAAAGTAAGAGTTATGTAAGAAGAAAGATAGAAAGTCTTACTACCCTACCGCATAACTACAAAAAACTGTACTGAAATGTGAGAAGGTACTGAATGTTGAAAAAACAGTACTGCACGAAGAAGAATGCTACAACGCAGACAAGAACGGTACAGTAGTAGCAAGAAGTCAAGCAGGTGTAGTGAGTAAAACGTTGCTTGGTAAGGCAGCTACAGAAGTGCAGGCAACATTATCAGAATAATATCCTAAGACACTAAAAGAGCTGACAAGGAAAAACACCAAAAAGGTGCAGAGGTCCCAAGACACAGAGTAGAAGGGACACGTGCAAAATAAAAAACCTCACTCCCCACAGGGTTAAAAAACCCGAGGAGAAAAAACCCAAACAAGTACTCACCGCACACGGGGGAAGACAGTCACAGCGTGAGCGCACACACCAATCAACACACACACGGGGAAAATCCCCACACAAGGGGCTAAACACGCACACGTGTTCGCACCATGTGCAGAGAAAACCACAACATACAGCCTTCCACACTACACACCAAAGGGCCGCAAGCCTGGGGGGTGAAGCAGGGTGCGTGGGGCGAACGATGCTGGTGGCCAGACTGCGGGAGAAAAACTCACAAAAAAGGGGTTAACACGTGAAGCCATGCGTACAAAGACACAAACAAAATAATAGGACACGGGCAGAGGGGGATAGCAAGCCCCCTCGGACCCGGGAACGAACCCCAAACAAAAAACCCCACACGCACCAACCCGGGAAACCACCCCCCCCCCTCCCCCGCGGGGGCTGAGAAAGAACCTCTGGTCTGCAGGCCCCAAAGGAGAGGCACAGACAGCCTGATGGGCAATTCCCAGGGTAACAAACAAACTGGGAAGACACCAGAAAAAACCCCAAAAATACGCTGGGAAGGGGAAACGAGAACCTGGCATAATCCTCGCTCCCCCCACCCCACGTAACACTAAACCACACTCGGGGGAAACAACGATAAGGGGCTAAGTAGTCCTACCCCCGCACCACGTGGGGAGGAAAGAGCCCCACGTGGGGAGGAAAGAGCCCCACGTGGGGAGGAAAAAACCTCGCTAACACCAAAAAACCCCGAGGAAAAATACACTAAATGACGTGTACTAGTGGCAGGAGGAAGGGAGGCAGGACAGGGAAGGGGAAAAAACCCCGAAAAGTAGCCCCCAACAAGCTAGCCTGAGAAGAACACTCCAGGCTACAAATATTGGAAAAACACCCAAAATTAAATAAAAAACCCCGGTCTGGGAGAGGAAGAGAGAACCAGAGCACAATTCTCACTCCCTTTACCGAGAGGGGACACATAATAATCGGGGAAGGCAAGAGGAAGGGCTGCAAAGACCCCATGTGCTCACCACGTGGGGTGAAGTCCCACGTGGCGCCCACTAACCTCGCTAAAAACCCCAGAAACCCCGATAAAATACACACGAAGAATGTACTAGTGGCAGGAGGAAAGGTGAAAGGGGGGAAAAACGGAGAAAAACTCCGAACAAAGGGGCTGAAAAACCCCCCTTCGCTAAGGAAAAAAGAACTAAGTCCTAACGAAGAAAAAACCCCCATACACACCTAAAACCCTCCTAGAATACACACACGATACATCTGCCAAAGCAGGCTAGCCACTAGAACACAAAAGAAAATATTAGCAGGAACACGTGAAACAATACCGTAGCGTAGCAGCGAGGAGCGTAGATGTTGACTGAGATGTGTTCCGCGACAGAGTGGACGAGCGGTATTCAGCGGAGGAGGGGCTTAATACCTCACCTCACCACCACCAGGTGGCTCCACTATCAGTACAGCGCCAGATTTGAATTTTATTTACTTCTGATGAACGTCACGGAATTGACCCTTCCAACCCAGATTATGCCTACACGGGGCCTGGGCTTGTGAAGGGGCCTATCCTATAGCAACCAGCTGTACTGGTTTCACTATACCAATAAATGAGTACTTCAAATATAGCCACGAAACACCACCTATAGGGATGGCATGGTGAGGAGGAATCAGAAGTCTCTAATTTTCATACACGATCACAAGGTCCTTAATCGTAAGTAAGTCACCTATTCATGTCCACATACATAATAATTATTGGATAGTAATTAGATAACCATGGTATACACACTCGTAGACCTATATACGACATTCTCTTATTAGGACCTTCAATATGATATCAGAATGGCCTTCGAATTCGGAAAATTTGTGTTCTGAATTCAAAGACCATTGATCCAATGTGACATTGTACAAGATAACATGACTGGGAATCGGTGTCGAGATTTCCACGAATACTTGGCCATAAATGGACTTCATGGTAAATTTTTATTTTTCCTGGGTATACAATTTCAGGTTGAAGTACTGACTATGGATATATTTTTGCTCTCTGTTACGTTATCAGGATAGGGTACTATACCAAGATCTCGTATTGATTGTGAATAGCCCCCGCCGCCCCCCAATATGTGTGTGTTCCAGTATTAATAGATGATAATGTCACTTGCCGGTAAGTCGTGAACGGACTCCACCAATAAAAGCCTAAAGTTACTATAAGTCGGTTTGGCAGATGGCATGCAGGCTCAGGCGTTGTGAACTGTGAACACAAACCTTCGTCGAGGGAAGTCTCTATGGAGAAAGGTAACTTGCCAAAATCTACATAATAAGCTCTTTTATGTGCATTCCCACTTTTCGCAAGATGCTTGACAAAGTGTACCTAGTGCTACAAATGTGGCATTTATCATGTACAGTACAGCATTTCAATGAAGACAAAAAGAGGAAGGAAACTGGACGATTGCCCCCGATGGCAAGAGCTAAATGACTGAAAAAAGACATGCCATTATTAGGGAAAAAAATAAAAATTATCAGCGAAAGAGAATTGTACACATTTATTTCAGCGACAAGTCTACTGTCTCTCTTCGTTCTGTCTGAAAACCAAACGTTGCAGTCTTGATCAGGTCACAACTCTAAAACAGTATTTGTTTTCCTTCATTGTGCTTACACTCTCACTTCCTATTTCATCTTTGTATGTTACGTATCAACTACCGTATATTAAACGCAATATTGCGCACTTCATACGAAAAACTACTTCAGTTCCCGCTGCTGCAGAAAGGCACGTAAATGTTGGTTGTGTTCATTATCTGTCCATTATACCTTAGGAGTAATGCTTTTGTATAGATGATAGCACCTTCATTACGCCACACTTGTGTTAACAATTAAATCGTACACCGTTATAATATGAACCCACCACACCATAACAGTGCCAAAGTAGAGCATCACACCACATCCCATCATATACACCACACCATAATGGGGGGGAAATAATGGCACAATAATCCCCTCTTCAACTCACCACACTATAAATTCGAGGATGACAACACATAAACCATACATCACATGGTAGCCTCAAGCCTCAATCACACTATAGTACAGTTTCTCTTCTTTTGTACACACTCCATCTACGTATATCATTGAGCCACATATACTTCGCCAACAGTTGGGATGTCCAGCGAATTTCTGGAGACGCCAAGAATTGTGGAAACCTTAGAGTGATGAAAGCATGGAAAATATTATTGCTAGCGTCCAACCCAATGAAGTGGAGAGATGGCATTATACCTCCACATTACAAATATACCACATTTATATACAATGGATACGACACTTAAAGCCTACTTATGTAAATGACTTTGTTACCCTACGACAGCAAGAATCAGTGCATCGTTGTGCAATTTTTCTAATGGCAAAATATCGTTAAAATGGTTTACAGTCTAGCCACCGGTTCAAGAGTTCCGTCCATTTCGTACCTGTAGGAGCTGTAAACTATAGGAACATTTTGTACTGAATTCATGATAAATACAACTATGGTCAGCTCTTCTTTAATAGCTTAGAGGAAATACTGTTCATTCCTGTACAATGACTCATCTTTGCTGTCGTGGTAAAGTTGTAAAGTGATCCTGGTCCTGAGTGACAAAAAAGAGAGGATAAGGTAAGGAAACACGTAGGAGAAGTCGGGCGGGGAACTCCAACGAGTACGAGGCTGATGAGGCAAGACCTGACCAGGTTGGACCAGACCAGAAGGGTGTGGTAATGAGAGAGGGAATTTTGTACTGATGCCAACTTTATGATTAAGTTTGTAAATATTACTTGAGAGTAGTTTGAAATGAAGATGTTAAGTGATGATTTCCGTGCACTCAAATGATCATAGTTAATTCCACTGCTGAAAAAAGTACCCTTAGATATTGGGTGCTTACACTTTCAGGTTTTAGGGCTCCGCTAAACTTGCAACACTCGAGTGAAGATGCAAAAAGTGGTTCCAGGGCTGTACCGGTACAGACGTATACAAACACTAGGAAAGAATGTGTGTACATTTTCTTAGTTCTTCTTATGTAACGCACTTGCATTCATATGTTTTATATATATGTGTTGCATTCATATATTTTAATAATATACATAATTTTTTCTAGCTTAAAAAACTATATGCGATAAATTAAAAAAATATAAAATATAATACATGGAGCATGACTGAGCCTATGACATGTGTCAAAGTTTGATTGGATCTCGATCCTTAATAATACGTTTAGGAAAGAAACAACAGTGTTCTGTATAGGCCTAACACCTTAGTTTTCAAAGAAAACAGGATATACAAGGTTAAGTTCTTAATATCTGGTTTCCTGAAACACAGAAGGTTATTATTCGTAGTGTTGTGACTGTGGACACCTTAACTCGGTAAAAGCATAAATCTTATATATTAGCTAGTTTTTTAGTATAAACATAAAAGCCTCCAAATAATACATGTCACGAAGCCTCATAACATGTATAACTCTTAATGATACAAGATTTGTGTGATCTAAAAATTGTATTATGGAAACAACAATTTTCATGTTTAGTTTAGTCAAGCAAGAGCAATGGTTGTAATCTTGAAAGTACATAAATATTTCAAATCTTTCGTAAAGTCGTCCAGATGGGCAATGTAGTATAATGAATCTATATGTAATATTTTCCTATACAATTATTTCCAGGTACAGTCTGCGGCAGAAGTCCTGTCGCCTCACCTGCTTCACCGAGACACGCAGTGTTTATAGACTCGAAAAATACGCACGTTTTCTGCACTTAATTAATAATCTCGAGTCGATGAATATCGCGTGGCTCGGTGAAGCAAGTGAGGCGACAGGACTTTCGCCGCCGACTGTACCTTGATATTCAACGTGAGAGCTGTTTATCATGGTCAAGGCGCTTCCTAGATGTTCATGAAGAGAGAGAGAGAGAGAGAGAGAGAGAGAGAGAGAGAGAGAGAGAGAGAGAGAGAGAGAGAGGACGAAATGGAAAGTACATATTTTTATATATTTTGACACATACACACACACACACCTCTCTCTCTCTCTCTCTCTCTCTCTCTCTCTCTCTCTCTCTCTCTCTCTCTCTCTCTCTCAGACATATATGCATACAATACCCTGGGTTGTGGTAAAGTGATACAACACAATGTTCATTATAGGGGTGGGACGTAGGAAGAGTATAAATGTGTCAAGAGCACGCCTGGAGGACGTCCAGACCTGCTCTTACCCTGCACCGGAGCCTTCGTCACTCTCACCCTTCATGCCTTCTCCTCATCCACACCCATCCTCTCTCCTCTTCACTTTCACATAATTATTCATTTACTCCAGTGACTCCCCGACAGTATCCTTTACTCATCTACCAGTGTTATACGTGTTTTACTACGTCAATTCAAGACACCGTTTGTGTAACCAAGGATATTATCCAGACACAGAGTTTTTCGACTTGACACCTAAACATATTGAAATGCATGTAATGAAAACAAAATTGCTGCTGTACTCCGGAAACACCTGATGAGGTAAACAAGTGGTGTGGCAACACTGACCTAAATCGATAAGCTTTAGTAATTTAGAAACCCGTATAACATGTTCACTCCTTTTGAACTTTAAAAGGCAAAAGTGTACATGAGGAAATTTATACAGCAAATATTTAATGTACAGTGCAAGACACAACTCTGCTCGTAAAATTTAGTGAAAAACTTCCGGAGAATCACGAACAATATTGCATTCACGTTCTCATATGAATAGCGCAGTTGGTATTACGTTAGTGTGGCTACGAATGTTGGCACACAGGTGTTCAGAACATGACTGACACTCAGTACTGAGTGGAGTTACCATTCTTTATAACACATACAACTTGAAGATAATATTATAGTTATATGAAGGATTCATAATAATTAATATAATCCTTATAATTTTACAAAATCGCTATACTTCATGATACTTCATAATAATTCCTGGTTTTAAAAAACGGGAAGTACCAGTACTCCAGGATTCTCATGGAGTCCTGGTACTGCCCTGTTTTTTTTGTTTTTTTCAGTTTACAGTGCAAATGTATCAGTTTTTCTATGGAGGAGGCAAGGGCAGCCAGCTCCATGGGCTTCCCCATCACCGTTTCTCTACAAGGGTGGGGTGGGAAGCGAACCGAGTCCAATCAGCTGGCCAATATGTAGCCTACAATTTTAGGACCAAGACAGTCGTTAGTCCTATTTAAAACCTACTAAGTAACATTACATGCGACTGTCAGTCCAAGTACCTAGAGTTTACTTAGAGTTAACTAATACATATAACACACAGTTAAAAAAAAAAAAAATGGTGGTCCCCTTCATTCACAAACTACACTCAGTCGTCAACAGGATGTCTGTTCCACTTACTCTTTCACCCAGTCATTCCTATAAAAACACACTCTTGTGGGTGTTCCTAGACTCGTACAGACTTTAATTGAAAACTCAAAATGGATATATACTCGTACATTTTGATGTCAATGGATTCATACATAAGTCATTGGTGGTGCTTTCCTCTTCGTCTAGTTCATGCTACGGTTCAGTCTCAAAATCCAGAAACTGCTATATACACGACTTAAATTGAGTACAGCGAGGCGAGGTGAACGTAAAACACCAGATGAAAAGAAAAAAAAAAAAGAAAAGAGAAAAAACTGCCAGTCTTTTTCACAGTTTCGTGCAGGATAAGCCTGCCCTACCTGCGATGCCTCAGCTATAATATCCTTCCACACAAATGTTGTGTAAATTCATTAAGTATTATAATACCACACCTGAGAGGATTATGTGGCAAAGGCTATGTAAAGAGGAGATGAGACTGCTATACTGTAGCTATGGTACAGGGCCGATGTGTGTGTGTAATTCTGTTTTCACCCAGTGTCTGCAAGTCCCATCCATCGATTCACATTCCGGGACCTACATAAGTGACCCAGAACATTTACCCATCAGTGTGTGTGTGAAGTATTATTGTAGCTAAGGGAATAAAGTGGTTATCACACAAGCAAAGTTTTTATCGTCCTCTTTTCCATCTTCATAGGGTTTTTCGTCAGCTGCCAGGCAAGCACTCACCAATAACCCCTTAGATTATCGTGGATTTATTTGAAACTATATATCAATGAGTAGCCAAGTCTTGTCGCCTCTCATTTATCATATATATATATATATATATATATATATATATATATATATATAACAAAAATTATCGCCCTGCCATTGTTTAAGTTAAGTTAAATAACCCTCCCCCTTCCTCCTCCTTTCTCTCTCAGCTCCGTGACAAAATATGAATTGCGTTATCAATGAAGTTTGCGGCGTCATTCCTACACATTTGTAGAGTTCACTCACAGCGCATTTTGTTCATTCTCAACCTCTGCTCGTAAACCACTACACTTCACTATTCCTCTCTCCCTTCCTCCATCACTCTTTCCACCCTCCATCCTCTCCTTCCTCCACCACTCCACCAATACCACTCTATATTAGCCCTCCCTCCTTCACCTTTTTCTTTTTCATCCCCCTCTCTCTTCACCCAGCCCTCATTCCCCCATATCCCCCCTCTCCACTAACTCCATTCCTCTCTCTACAGGTCTCTCCATCAAACCTCCCTCCACCCTATTCTTCTACATCCCTCTCTTCCTTCCTTCAACACTCTTCCCACCATGCTTCATCTCCCTCTCTCCACCACCCAGGCCAATACCACCACAACAGTACACGTTTATTCCACAATATATCCCTCCATCTCTTTCCTACCCTTCCTTCGCTTATTTATTTTTTTATTATTTATTTTTTCCACATCCCCCTCCCCCCCTACTCCCACTACCACCAACACCACTGACGACTTCATCATACCTCCCTCCACCCAATACTCTCCTGTGCTGACCTTGTACAGTGTATATGTGTGTGTGTGTGTGTGTGTGTTTGGGTCCTTCAGTTGTGCATGTGTTCAGTTGCGCCAGGTAAACTTCCGTCTTTCCTCCTTCCTTTCAGTGATACATATGGTACTAGTGTACATATAATTTAGTTACTGTACGTTGGAGAATACAGTGTGTATGGCTTTGATTGCCATACAAGTAAAAATAAATGAGAATTAATATACCGTTACTGACCTCTGACTTTATACTTCTTAATTCACACAACTTAGAGACGGAAGGCGGTGTAGAAGCTTTGCAGGCAACTGAACCAGTGTAGGCTACAGTACTTGTACAGTCGACGGCAGAAGTCCTGTTGCCTCACCTGTTTCACCGTAACTCGCAGTGTTCATGGAGTCGAGAAATAAGCATGTTTTCTACACCTAACTATCTCAAGTCTATGAACATCACGTGTCTTGGTGAAGCAAGTGAGACGACAGTACATTCGGTAAAAAAAAAAATATTAATATATATATATATATATATATATATATATATATATATATATATATATATATATATATATATATATATATATATATATATATATATATATATATATATATATATATACATATATACATATATATAAATATGCGTACGTACAGGCTGTTCGATGAGTGCCGGAAACATTCGAACAATTATTGCAGATGTAGGACACAAATAATTCGGTGACCTGCGTTCTGTGGATCAAAGTGCTTCACGTATACTGTGCACCGAAACTTTATTAATTTATCGAGTGTCCACGGACTGGTTATAAGTGCATGTGTAACCTTCACATTTCTTTGTTGGCGGGAACGGCTAAGGTACAGTACATTTTGGTAAGCAGGATTAATAAAATATAAGAAAACAATGATATTGAATAACACATTTCTCCTTCTTATAACATAAATGACAGAGAATGGCGCCAAGACAAATGATGTATACGTCAGTCTGTAACCTGGGTATACACAGAAGCAACAGCAGGACTAATTATGGAGTATGGGTCTGCAAGCAAAGTTACAGTTATGGACAACAGGAATAATTTATAGCTCGGATTTTCGACAAAGACAGTGTGGTTCTAGCAGCAGCTTGGATTGCCAAAAAAATGGCAAGATTTAAGTTGTAAGTCATGTCTAATGATGAGAATGATGAACCGGTTTGGATCTCGATAAAGGGAACAATTTTCCGATACCGTACTCTTAAGTTCCTGTTCATCTTGCAGCTCAGCCAGTATAATTATATAGTACAGTAGTAGGGTATCCGGTCCTAGACTGTTGCGGGACATATACACAAGGAACTACAAACTACCAACACACGCTAATACAAGACAATTCTTTTATATGATAATATGCACCCCACCACTTCCTTGCACATCTCTACCCTACACACACATTGCATGCACGGATAGGATTTCCTGACTGTATCCTTCCTTATATGGAAAGTTTTTTGCCTGTTGGGGACTACGATAAACAGCACATTTTTACAGATAAACGTGGTCATGGTAGTATCTAGCAACTTACAGTACCCATGCAACAGGGTTTTTCCCGAAGTGAAGGGAGGAAGGTGCAGGTGACACACACACACACACACACACTTGATAGCTGGTACAGTACAAGGCTTCAAAGAAACAGTCATGAGGATTTCCTCATGAAAACATACTGCTTAGTAATGGTACTGTGTGTGTGACATTATAAATAGCTTGTGACACTTCTTTTGAAAATACAGACATTACCAGGTCTTATCATTGAGAAAATTTCTGATTTTCATCAGTCTTTGTGTTAATTAATTCAGCATTACAGTACCGTACTTGTACAGTATTTGTTAGAATCTAATCAAGTACAGCGGTACCTCTATACGTAACTATGTGTGGACACAGCTGTTTGTTTACATACCTGTGCATGAAAGTACATACATACGGAGCCCAGCAAGTATTTGTATGCTCTTAAGCAAATCCTGACATACGTGTGTTTAAGAGCCCCAATACTTGAGTATTCTAAGGTAAGGCTAAAGGATTGATTCCTATAGCCTTGTTCTAAGGTATACTATTACGGATATGCGTCAGTGTGTGTGTGTGTGGTAATTAATGGAAGCAACCCAGTGTATAAGGGGACCCAGTATTTGTGTGTTTCGTTTAAGGGCATGTAGTACTATGGCGTTGCTTATTCGCACATCAGTATGTTCATGCGGATGCATATGTAGGATTCTGAACACTCATAACACTCACCAACAACAATGCTAAGGTTTCTAACTAAGGAATCTACTTGAATTTGTATGTGCTTGTTGGTGATATGCGGGTTGGTATATGTGTGCTAGTATTGATGTGCGTGTTAGTGTCAGAGAGTATACTTGCTATATTCATGGAAACAGTATGAGCTTGTAGGTTGTGTATATTCAGCCAAGGTAGCCGTTAAATTGCGCTGCGCACCACTGACCAGGTGTTGGACAGGAAGTACAGTACTATATGTATACAGCCAACCCACTACTAGACAAACATACAGTCAATCAAGTACACATAAGGTACACATTCACATCACAACGCACAAGTGTTATACAAATACACATGCTGTACAGTCGACAAAAAAAGTATTGGAACCACCCTTACATTGAAATTAAATATAATTATCCCTAGGGGGATTCCTATACTTTTTTTGCTGACTGTACATTCACATTTATTATATACAGTCCATGTCGTCACACGGACAGTAAAGATGTAGGTAGTTGTTGTTGGAGTATGACCGGGCGACCCAAGCCATTTCTGAGGATTTTCTAATAACAAAAACTGCCTACATCTTTACTGTTCGTGTGACGATATGGACTAGTACACACACACACGTTGGGTCACTGTAATATTTCGCCACGTTTTACAGTTCAACACATGAATCAATGTAGTGCTACAGTTCTTGAGTGTACAAAGACCACATTTACCACAGCAGTAACCTTACTCCAACAATGCCTGACTACAACCAGACGATATTTCTTGTTTAAAGGGAAGCACTACTAGCACTAACGTTCATTGGTTAAATCTATATTTGTTGACCCTTAAAATCAGCTCACATCTTTTTTTTAAATATTAACTATCTTTCAAATATTAAATTTTTTTTTATGTTAAACGTTGTGAATATATTAAATGTTCTTAATGGCGAAGGGATGTGGGGACCCAAATGCCCATCACTTCTGTGGTGCAAGTAGCCTAGTAACCCCAACTATAGGTGTCCCCTACGATAATGGTGTTGGTGACAGTAAAGGTACGTACTGTACGTGCCATTACTTTTTTATTATTGCTTTGGCGAAGAGTAGCCATGTCCATTATGTATAGAGTGAGAGGGTTAAATTCAATAACATTTAAAGTGTGTTATCATTAGGTTCACATGAGATCCAATGGTGTGATTGGGAGGCTGTTATTGCTGTGGTTAGCGTTGAAAGTACTGTATGATGGGACACTCAAGTATAGCAGCAGGAATGAAAAAGTTAAGTTTTATACTGTGTTGGACTACTTAGTACTTAGGTATATGAATAGTACAGGAGGTGGAGCAGAGGCAAATTACACTGCTATGTCAAGAGGTGGGTGGAAAACGTTCCGAAAGTCGTTGTTACTCCTTATTACCAGCCTCCCTCCTTACACACAAAGTGAATAGAATCTATGTTACTTGTGTGAGGTATCTGATTCTGTACGAAAGTGCAACCTGGCAGTTCTGTGTAGTGAATCGCTACTCCTGCTATATATTTTTTCACTGCCTCGTTCAATGGCTGGGAGATGTGGAACGAGAATGGGAAATTTGATAACACTGTTACACCGAAATAAGAAGTAAATAATTTAATAAACACAGCCGCCAAGGTGAATATAAAGAGACTGGAATAAATTTATCAATTAAGGGAACGTGATTGTCATCCTGTGTCATAACGTGTTAGACCCTTGGTGAACAAACTTACACTTCACTTTTTCCTATTCTTTCTCCTGCCTGACTTCATACACCCGTGCACCATTACTCCTCAGAAAAAAAAAATCTACTCTCAAATTAGTGGCGGATTTTGGAAGGAGGGAGACGGTCCCTTCCTAATGGTAATCAACAAAAGATATTCTGAGACCGCAAGCCTCCGTCGAAGCTGGACATGCCCTTTCCTTTAAGGTCCCGTCTCCTCAAACTCTTGAAAATTTGCTGACACAGGTATCCATATTTCACACTCATTCTTAACAACAACTCTTCTATCACACATCTCCCTTGTACATTTCATCTCCCCATCTTCCTCATTTCCATCTCCCTCTCCCCATCTTCCTCATTTCCCTCTCCCTCTCCCCATCTTCCTCTCCCCAATGGTACTCTTCCATCGTATAATACATTTCCACCAACAATTCAGTCATCCTCGTTCCCTCTTACTCTCCAGCTGCACCTTCCTCCCTCTCTTCCCCCCATCCCCTCCCTCCTTCCTGAACAATGAATACCTCGGAGTTGGCCACACTTTAGAGGTATGGAGTGGACAGTGGACGCAGACTCGGCAGTTCTTCATCTCAAGAGTGGTGGTGGTCTCTCTCTCCCCCTCTCTCTCTCTCTCTCTCTCTCTCTCTCTCTCTCTCTCTCTCTCTCTCTCTCTCTCTCTCCAGTATTGCCAGGGGATACTCACAGGTAATATTAATGCTTTTCGAGGCTACATTACTTTCACCGCCACTTGCACACTGGGACTGCTAGAATGTTCCCCCTCAGGCTCTGCACCAGGGGTTGGGGGGAGCGGGTGGGTAGGGAAGAGTAAAAGGTGAAGGGGCGGGGAAGAGAAACGAAGAGGGTAGGTAGGGAATGGTGGATCAGGGTTAAGGGGAAAATTATTATTATGGACAGGAAAGAGTAAGGGAGGTAAGGTAAGAAAGAAGAAATTCTGTGAAGGATGACGTGGGTTAAGCGGGAAGTAAAGAGAAGCAGGAAGGAGAAGGGAAGGGAGATATAGGAAAGGTAATGCTGGAGAGAGGATAAGGAAGCGGCCAGGCCTTGGGGAGCGGTAGAGAAATGGAGGGAAAGGAAGGACAAGAGAAAAGGGAACTAACTGTACGATAATGACGAGGAGAGGGAAGATGGGAGTCTGGTGCGAATGGGCAGGATTAAAGAGAACTAATTATTGAGAAATATCCTTATATATATACCAAGATAATGTTGTACTAAATCATTAAAAGCCATTTTTCAACATACGAAACTCATGCTAGGAATCGTTTACTTATAACACAAGTACTGGGGAAAAGAAATACCTACCTGAGAGACATCTGCATTGATGTTTCGCCTATCTAGCCATTCTCAGAACACAAAGCCTGCTTTGTATTCTGAGAATGTCTGGATAGGTGAAACATCAATATAGATCAGTCCCATGGTGGTGTTCCTTTTCTCCAAATATCTTGTTTACCACACATCAAATCACTTCAAGTACTCCAGTGCGCAAATCCAGTGTCACTACATTATTTCTCTCTAAGCATGAATCTTAAACTAAACTTCATTTGGTGAAGCCAAAGCTGAACACAGACAACTATGACCCTATAAATTCACCATACTGATTCCCAAACTTCCAGCATACTGATAAATCTGTATGAGGGAATACATTTCTCGTCCATACGATAATACAACTACTTTGATATTTTGCTGACAAAAACCAACCAACATTACATTCAATATATGCCTCCAGTAAATTGGAGTGCATAATTATAATACATGCTTCCAGCAGATTTCAATGTTATATGATGCAGAAAGTTACTTTGCTGCACAAAAGTTTGGTGTAAATTGTATTAGTTTGCATTATTTTCACCTAATAAAACTAAGACATCAGACGAAGGAAGCTGAGTACTTCCGCCAAGCTAAAAATATATAAACTCACAGTAGGAACTCATGAGGGAAAGGCACAAGGATGCCTATACCTCTCAGCACTTCCAACTTCCGATGGTTTTGAACTTTTGACGGCCGAGCAGTGCTCCTGTTACACCCACGTAAAGTTGGCGGCAAAAGTCCTGTCTCCTCACTTGCTTCACCGAGGCAAGCGATGTTCATAGACTCGAGATTATTAGGTGTATAAAACGTGCGTATTTATCGAGTCCATGAACACTGCATGTCTCGGTGAAGCAGGTAAGGCGACAGGACTTCTGCCACCGACTGTACCTCGACCGTGGTTACACCCAACGCCACAGTTAAGTTGGAGAAAGCACACCGCAAGACACAACACACGGCGGGGAAAAGTGAAGTGGTTTCAGAAGCAAGGTACACAAGAAAAATTATAAATATATAAAAGATAAATGAATTTTAAATTTGTCAAACATTTGCCACAGCTGTATCGTGAAATTCTGTCGCTCATGCTGCCAGCTGTGAATTCACTTGTTCATTTATGATTTAAGGAAAAAGTAATGAAGATTTTTTGAGAACAGGCCCCTGGACCGACCTTCTTTACCTCTTTTTGTAAACTTGGGGAAGCAGAAGGTAGTGACAATATCCACCCTTATTGAACAACGAAATAGGTACTGCATCATCATTTGTCACTGGCCTCTTACTGGCTTTAAAGAAAACATAATCTACAACCAAAATGGATATATATCATATACACTCACTTCGTACCAATTCCTACTTCGACTATAGGAATTGCTGTGAGTGAGTAGCCATGGACTATAATTATAGGAGCAGTTTTATATTTCTCTCCGAAAAGAAAAGTACCGTACAGCAAGTACAGTCTTGGTGGTAGTCTGAGAGTCCCGTACACTACTCTGTGAGTTGTTATTCTTGAGTGAAACAGGTCAGGAATAGTTTCTAATTGTTCACAAAACGACTATATCATGCATACAGTACAGTAGCCAATGTTTATGCGGCCGATATCATACATTTCCGATATTTGTTAGTACTTGATTGATTCATACAAACGGTGATTTGGGTTATATGCACGTAAATCATTAACCATACATTTTAATCATCCAAGTAGTGTTCTCCCTAAAGCAACATCAGTACTCCGAGTCACCCAACACTTCCTCCTGCTGCCGACTCAAAGTCATAAAGAAGCTGTCATTATTTACAATCTTTTCGCATAATCATGAGGAGTAGGCCTAGTGCCAGCTAGCATAACGCACACCTATTTCCAATACAATTCAACCCTGCCTATCATTTCACCACTTTGAATGGATACTCTCTCACTCTCTGTCAATCACATTGATGTTATATATTTCTCTCATTGTTAGAATAGCAAGTCCTCACACATACCTCCTCCGTATGGGTTGCATGATAATAGGGTACTACTTGTCTTTACCTCTCTCTCTCTCTCTCTCTCTCTCTCTCACACACACATATACGGGCAAACATTGTTATAGCATACCCACTAATGAATACTAACTTTACGAAAATATGACAGGCATACTGGTGTGAATAACATTAAACACTGATACATGAGGTAACATGTGGGTAAATTTCACCTGCAAGTTGTGATTTGTGGATATCAAAATGAACAAAACAGTATAAATGACTTATGACTGATGTACAGTACGTATATATATATATATATATATATATATATATATATATATATATATATATATATATATATATATATTCCGACACTGGACATAGGCTTCATCAAGCCCCGTTACCGTGGGCCAGGTCAACTGCTACTCACACACACACACACGTCATGACTTCCGAACTGGTACCCAGCCACAGAGGGAGGGAAGTGAGGGTAATTCCCAAATACTGCAGCTGTTTTGGTACCAGCGAGGGTGTTTTACGACGTTCGGTGGCCTTATAGTTAGTGCCTCAAACTCAAATCGGGAGAGTAAATATTCTCAGGCCCTCACCTGAGGATCGATCTCCCGACCTCTAGGTTACGAGTCCAGAACACTACGTGAAGAGCTTAATGAATAAACTATGCAGCGAATGTAAAAACCAAAGTGCTTGATATATAGATAGATATTGGGAATGTGCATCCTGTGCTATTTTGTATATAATGAAGACTTACAAGTCATTTGGGTGGTTGGGGAGGTTCCTAACAAACGAAAATAATCCTACAGATATATTTATTTACTTGGGAAAAACACAAATTCACACATTTAAAGCATCATTCATTAACACTTAAATGACGACTGACAAAATTTCCATCTTCCTCCGACTGTAAACAGACGCTTATATTCTTGTTGGTGGAAAGCACATTTTGACGGCTGAATGTTAAAAATTTGGCTTAAAAGGTCGCCTTATAAAATAGATAATATAATGGGTACGGTACTTGAACTAAATAAGAGCAATTTCAGCTCTATGGCACAAAATATCTCTTTTGTCCAAGTTTTAACTAATGTACTATTGCTTAACTTCCAGCAAATACTCAGACACAAACTAATGCAATAATATCATAGGAGTACAATCGCAGCACATAGTCCTTCAACAGACTTCCTCTATGTGCCGTGCTTGTACAGTTGCCCACACATGAAACTGGTACTCCTCGCTACTTGTGAGGTAGTTACAACAGGAAGGAAAGTGAGCAAAAGTTATAGTTTGTTGACAAGCAGACTGTAATAATATTTTACTGTCTGCCTGTCAACAAATTACATTTTTTTTCACTTTCCTTTCTTTTGTAGCCACCTCACAAGTAACGAGCCACACCAGCTTCATGTGTGGCCAACTGTACATGAAAACGGTGAGACACAACACATTGTTCTTGAAACCTGGCAGTGGCCGTCACACAAACACTAGAGACCATTTATTGCATGGTCACGGACTAGCCCTCCCTCCATGCATAGTTTCCGCATATTCCACCTCCCACTTCTTCTCCACAAAATACCGATTATACTAACATACTAACGGATAAAACATATAATTAAAACATACAGCATACTACCAGAACTAACTGCAAACTTATTATATACATTTTCTGGAACGTACGGTTGGCCACAGGAATTCGTACACAGGCTATTTGGAATGAGAGGTTATTATTCTGGAAACACTGCAATGAATGGTCTTCCAAGTGATTCGGTGATTTTAACCACCCAACTAACAATCGTCAGTGACTAGATAAATTTCCAAGTCCATTTGCGAAGGTAATAAATAATCATAAATATTAGGAATGCACACAATGCATATCAAAACGGAGCTTACTTATTACACGTGTCTCTTTTTAGTACTGTATTGTAATGTCCAAGCAACAACGGTGTCAGAAAAACTCGCACATATTTCCTGACACACTTCTTGTGTTGTTCACGTAAGAAATGAGTGTGTATGTGTGTGTGCCAGCTGTTGTTTGTAGGACCATAATGAACAGAAGTAGTTGCCTTGGCACACTTGCCGAAAGTTGGCTGCTGGGAATAATAATTCAAGTATATTACTGACCAACTTGCCTATCTCCTAGCTACAACCTTAATTGGAATATAGTCGGGCATCTTCTATTTTCTTGACGCGTCGGCGTAGCCAGGATAATTGACGAACAGCTGGACCCAGGGTCCATTCTATGGACCCTGGCTGGACCAATCAGATCACCTCTGAAAAACACCAGACGATTCTCGTGGACTCGAACCACTCCATTTGCAGTCCGTCACATTATACACTCTGCCACCGCCTCCCCCTAATGTAATAATAAAGCCATGGCACGGACGGTTTCCAATGGCACATTCAATTGTCTACCATGACTAAGATCGTGTAACCACATTAATTTCGGGATGACCTTAATTTTGTCATGCAGGATCACAATGGCTCTATCACAGTGGTTCTTAACCAGGGGTGCTCGCACCCCTAGGTGGTGCGAGGCCGGTTCCTAGGGGGTGCGAGGAGGGAGGGAGGACACGTAGGTGACACAGAGGGAGGGAGGTTATCGTCACCATGCACCCTTCCGCACCATTAAGCAGTCATCTGCTTGAGTGATTTATGGTTTCCCTGTTTTAATAACTTTTTCTTATTGATACATATACAGTAGGGTGGAGGATTGGTTGTGAATCATTTCTGATTTTGCTTTCTTCACGTGTATTTAAATGGTCGGTTTATATAACATAAATCATTACTGTAGCGGTGTAGCCATTACAATACTTTCATGGAATGTATTGTGATGGCTACAAATGTACTTATTAAAACCACGTATTTCAGTTTTAGCATTTTTTTTTAATTTCAGCAATCGAGGGGTGCGAGAACTGACTGCTGATTTTAAAGGGGTGCATATATTGAAAAAGGTTAAGAACCACTGCGAGTCTATCAGGCCTCATCACTCAATTACATCATTACCTGGATTTAGTAGTAGTTAGTTAATAAAACCATAGATAAGGACGGTTTTCAATGACATATTCAACTGTGCACCATTAAGATGGTCTAGTTGCAGATTAGGAAACAAAACGTTTTATAATTATCAGGTAGGTTTCACACCTTGAACCATGGCAGGTATGCACTTCCTTACCTTCCGTCATCGCCACTTTCACTCACTTCACAATGACAAAAAATGAATCAATTGAACGACTCCGATACTATTGTTTCCCACTTTCTCCAACACTGTTACGTGAGTGGATGGGACGGTATGATTTAAAATAAGAACTGCATTTTCCGTTTATTGAAGGTAGTAATTGAAGGTAGTAATGAAGGCGGTGATCATGGAATGTCTTTAATAATAACCATCTAAGTCTCTAAGGTAAATGCAGATACTGAGAAAATAATTAAAGGGTTACACAGATATGAAGTAAGAAGACGCTCAAAACGTAGACACAGTAGTCATAAGTAAAGTACGAAGACAAAATCAGAACCACAGAAACAGTCGTCACTAGTCGATGGGCACACAACACCAAAACCCAGCCACCCACGTCGGGCCAGCTACATGCAGCTTATGTCTCAAACAAAACATTAGTCTGCAATCTTTATACGTTAGCAAGCAGGAAATCGAAGAAACATGAAGGGTGAGACTCCGTAGGGCCGGCAACCAAGGTCATCGTCTTACCTTGTCATGACTGTGGTAATCACTGGTGCGGGAGAGAGTTGCCTTGTTCTCTTAAGGGGATAGTATACTTTTGGTGCATTGGAGTGCCTTGATTCCTCCAGTGTACGCCAGGAAACAGGGCCAGATTAACAGAGACAATGGTGTCTTATTGCTTGGAACAGTTTGAAGTTATCATTTACTCTAGATTTGCCCACACTCTACTATACCCTTTATTAAATTGTTTTCTATAGCCTCTCGGACATATAATACCATTGGCAAGATTATATTATACAATTTACACAAACCAAGTGACAGGCACGAGTACACCTTCACTCTTTATTTATACTTTTCTCGCGGATTATCTTGTGTAGCTTTGTAGGTTAAGGTTTTATATATATAAACTCGTATACACTGTCTTACGGCTTGCAGTCTGAGAGATGATATTTGGACTGAGTCTATTATTGTACATGTTCGCAGTTAAAGAGTCAAATTTAATGGTGTGTTATATTCAGCAGATTTTATCATTACTGAAGTGATAGCAATGTTGTTACCAGCTGTCGAATATCCACTACGAAATTCATATTACTTGCCCTCTTGGCTGTAGATGAGTAGCCTATATAGAATTTGTTCTATTTGTATTTTTTAATCTTGTTAAGTACAGACGATGTAGTTATTCGAACATCTCTATCAAGATACCTGACTTTATGATCCATAAACGTTATGAATTATATCCTGAACGAATGAAAGATCGATTTGACTACAACATACTGCATGGACCCGGGACCTCGTGGGGATGGAGGTATAAGGTATTGATACTGCAACACGAAGAGAGAATATAGAGGGCAGGGGCGACAAGCACCAAGTAAAAAGAAAGAAAGAAAATACAATGACGATGAAAGTTGGCGTGAATACAGTTGCGGTACACCACTCACACCCACACAGCATAAACAACAACACAGTTTGTCATTCTGTTGTGGTTGGAATTCCTTCACAACATTGGAAAGGTTACGTAACTGTCAAGACTGATCGATCATGCGTGTGTGTGTGTGTATTGCTGTAGTCATTGTTATTAAGGCAATGTAACTGAAGTAAGGTGTACACTCTGTGTGTGTGTAACTGTGTATATGTGTGTGCAAGCGTGAGTGTATGGGGGTGCATATGGAGTAATGTGAAAATACTACCGTCACACACACATTAACTTAATTACTTCACTTTATTATAACCAGAAAAAATAAAAACAATATTGTAACTACTCCTTCAGCTATCAGACATGCTTTTGCATAATCAGTTATTTACGAGGTTTGTATCGCTACTAAGAGGGATCTTGGTGTGGCATGCAGAGAAATTATTGGCATTATTTCCTAGTAGTCTAAAGTACCGTTCGAAAAAAAAACATTAATCAAGAGCAAATAGTATCAGAATACTTTCTTTTTGTGGAGGGCAATGCCGGGTACCCCTGCTATAGTGTAATCCAAATAAACTGGCGGAGAGAGATATGCATTTCCTGTTTCTAGCCCGAGTCAAACGCAGCACGCAGGTCACATTAGAAAGATGATCACCGTATCTCCTGAGAGAAACCTCCTTGCCTGAGAGAGAGAGAGAGAGAGAGAGAGAGAGAGAGAGAGAGAGAACGTATACAATATAATTTTTAACAACTGATATTATTTAAGTATTTTGTAATATTTATAAACTATGTGTAATTTAAAACCTATGTATCATTAAACAACGATGCATTATTTAAAAACTATGTAAGGCCGATTTATACATATCCCATCACACACTGACGAGTAAATATTGGTCCATGTGGTGGTGAAAATGGTGATGGTAATAATGCCACTATGTTGATAAAGAACATGGTATAACCAAAGAGTATGGAAGGTAAAGAGGGGACACTTGCGGCCGCCCCAATGGGGAGAATATAACAGTGGGAACAGTGGCGCCGCCTGACGGCAAGCGCGGTAAACTACACGTCAATGACAATGCCCTATGCCTATGCTACTTGTCTTGTTATCGCTTATGAAGATTGGAAAAATACTTTTCAATTTACATTATGCACATACATATATCGTTGTACGTACTTACCTGTAGCAGTTCCTTAGTAATTTCCAGATGTTTTTTTTTTTTAAGTAGCCTACATTTTAACTCGTCACTGACATTTGACGCGCTCACGTCCCTACTGCTGTAATACTGTGTTACACCATATCCTGAGGAGTCCAAGAATACTTTCCCAGTGTCTTTACATGGCGTAAAAGGCTATTAAAAAGTCCCAATTTATACAATTACTTTATTCTCTAACCCACCGTAATGCTCGGCACACTCACACACACACAAACACATCAAATCCACTGTCATTCTTTATCATCATAGTGGCAATTTTACCATTACAATTTTCACCACCACATGGACCGATATTTACTCGTCAGTGTGTGTGTGTGTGATGGGATATGTATAAATCGGCCTTACATAGTTTTTAAATAATGCATCGTATTTTAATAATACATAGGTTTTAAGTGATACACAGTTTTTAAATAATACATAACTTTTAAATAATACAAATTGTAAATATCACATTGTATAATTATGTTCTCTCTCTCTCTCTCTCTCTCTCTCTCTCTCTCTCTCTCTCAGACGAGGAAGGAGAAGGGAGGGGCTGGAAAATGATTCATGAGTCGGGTCACATTAATCCCTTTATACTGTATGATCGCTTGTGTCTGGCTATAGAACTTGGTGTAGCTTCTCCGCCACTATTTGGAACAGGCTATAGTAAGGTTTATATACTAGAACACCCAGGAGGAAGTGAACTGCCGAAGCAAGTACACTTCGGGAGTAATTCAACATGCTAGAGGAAAAAACAAAGGCAAGGTAGCGATGGCCAATATGATTCATAGGAAGCTGCAGGGGTGGATTTACTCCATGTTGCTATAAACCATGAAGGACAGACACTTCACGAGGCTGTACTGAGACACCAAGTGCTAATGTTCATCAACCAGCTATTGACAGCTAGGTTAGTGGTAATCAAGTCATAACCTAGTCTGGCCCTAACCAAGGAGACCATCATGGCTACATACAATAATGTTCACATACTACAGTGTTTTTCAGCCTTTTTTTATCTCACGGCATATCTCGGCACAAAAGTTTTCGCTGCACACCACCAATACTTAAACATTTTTAAAGGATAAATTTCATCATTTATATGATATTGAAGGGTATTAATGTGTTCATAACTTTTACTTAAAACAGTTTATTTATTTTCTTGCACATGATATGAACAAGCATTTTAAAATATTCTACTGGTTTCTAGCATAAATGAGTGCTTTGTTTGAAGGTGTCTTTTATGTTTACTTGGAGACATAGCCTGGTTTGCTCATTTCTCGCCACAAACAAGGGACGTGGTTCTTCTTCTCGAGATGAGACAAATCCGACACACAAGTACTCTTCTTTATATAGGGGGTTCTCACTCAGCTGATCGGCGTGACGTCACGATGTAAACATCCGCCATGTTGGTAGACTGGCAGGGTTGCCATTTGGTATTTTTCATTACCAAATCAGGCCCAATTTAGTAATGAAAAATCTGTTTGGTAATATATAATTTGATTTGGTATTGGATCTGAAAGGTGAATTGTCTGCTGTCTTGTAGTTTAACTTACAGTACTACAAAACCTTCATCTACACAACATAGGCTACTGCTATTTTTAAGTGGAGATATTACTCCTATACATCAAATGTCTTGGTATATATATATAACTGTGAGTGTAAGAAATATATACATACAGTATAATTATATATTACACTAAACGTACGATAACTCCATTTATCTATTAGAAACACAGGGTGTTCTCGGTATTTGCGCTATCATAGTACTGAAACTTACCAATCAAATCTCGTCTACGCATTCATAAATATTGATCTGGTTAATGCAAATATTAATAGCATAAGATTTAAAAGATGGTAAGAGGGTGCAGTTGTTGTGCTAGTAGTGGCCAGTGCGATTGTTTGGTACAGATCGTGAATATGCTACCCGAACATAACCTATGTGACTATTTGATATCATCACCCAACCCTGAGTACAACTTCCAGTCCATGAAATGCCACAAAAGTTAAAGGCACACAACTTTTTTACCATTGGTTGAGTTAAAGAAGTGATGGTATGACAAACATCAAGACCAGCATCAACTTCGGCACCAAGTAGACCTTCATCCAGTTATTGTGAGAGGCAGGGTATGTATTTATCCTTATTTCTCTGCATACTTTTCATATCTGCCACTGAATGAGCTAACACTTTAAATTGTTATCCCATATGGTTCTTATAGAGGAGAACATTAATTCCAAACTAATCATTATTTTCCTATAATTATTAGGGTTTTCCCAAACCCAAAACCCACAATTTTCCCAGCTCTTCCCCAAGATTGTAGTAGGAGGAGAAGGGTTTAATGTTTGCTCCCTGGATATTCCTTTTCTTGATCAGCAGTTTCTGGTGTGCTTCTCCTTGATTTCTTATCACCTTAGGGATCCGAAAGAAGGACAAACCAGAAAGTTTGTCTGTGTTAGAACATCTCACCATGCAGCAAAACCGTGACATTCTTAAATATCCCCTTTAAGGAGGTCTAACACTCGTCCAAATCAATCAAACATGCTAGACATAACCACTACCCTCTGCTTGTATACATAAAGGTATACTACCAACATGGCCGCCGAGCGCACCGTGACGTCACAGTGACGTCACATGAGAACTGTTTTAGGTCGTAAATGCCTTCCTTCTAGAACTAGTGTCAGCCACACTTGGTTCACCGTCATCATTTTCTAATTTGCGTTTCTTTACAATAAATCTATCCATATCTAATAGAACATGAAAAGAATTAAGAAAAAAACAACACGAACTCATTTTAAAAGGTATGAAGTACAATACAGTACAACAATTTCATTTAGGCTACATGAGCTGGAGGAATTACACTGGTGTGATTGTCAATGACGAAATAAAACCCACACTGGCAGACGAAAATGACATTTTGACCACTGAAGATAGTGACAGTGTGCACCTGTTGGTGTGAACGAAGTTAAACTAAACTTGGAAATTAGTGTTTCTGCTCTGCCACTGTTGTTTTTACACACGTGTGTGTGTGTGTGTGTGTGTATTGCGGACAGGTCACATGCAAGAAAGCAAATGAGGGTGTTTCTCTTGGGGGTCTTTATCTACCTGACCTTACCCTTATTTTAGTTAATCCACACTTGTTATCATGACCTTTATAGGAATTAGGAAGTAGTGTGGATTGAAAATTGTCCCATGGCTCAAATTTCCCGCGGCACACCGGTTGAAAATCACTGCGCCATAGAGACACTAAAACTTTCTATCATTAGGTCCCTTCTGATTGATAAGAGGAAGACGCTGTAAGACGATAGGGAGAATGTGATAGAGATAGGACAGCAAAGACAAAGGAAATAGAAGGAAAGGAGGGACGTTTCGTTTGGGGAAAAGAAAGGGAGTGGCGGGGATGGTCTTCTTTGCCAGTAATCCATTTTCCATTTTTTCCTTCTGCTCCGATACTGGATACAGGTTTCATATAACTCATTACCACCGAGGCCCCGGTCATTACCAACACACATACACGTCACCACTGTATTGAAAAGCTGATGCAACAATTGTATTATGATTATGAACAGCTAGTCATTATAGGATAATTCATGATGTACTGCCAAACTGTTGAAATAGCCAAACATTTATCAGGTAGGCTAAGCCCAATCATCATTGGAATATATAAGACATTAAACTTGCAACAGGTCGTAAAGTTAATTAACTGATAATAGCATATTCTAACCAGGGTCCAGAAAATACCGTGATTCTAACTATATTATTTTTGTCAGTCAGCCTTTCGTACAACCTCTGGCAACCATCATGCGTACCCCTTGGGATTCACAAACGACAGTCCAGAATGACCTTCACTCACCAGTCACCACAGTACGTACAGTACCTCCCAAAATGTATCGGTGTACGCATTAGAGCACAAGAAAAATTTTGAGGTTGACGTTGACCATCCTGATATAATTTGGAGCCATCGTACTAGCTATCTACTGTTCAATTACTTTTCTTGCATACCGCCCGAAATTAGGAAGAAGACTTGACCGTGTCATCCAGATGACAGGAACATTTTGTTAATAAAAGATATTCTCGTCTATCAACTTCATTTCCTCACTTGCTCAACTGAAAACCTATATATATATATATATATATATATATATATATATATTTCCTGAAAGTGCACTGTATATAGAATAAGTTGAAATATTAATAGAATAATCACAAATGCAGAATATAAAGATGAGGTACTATACACCCTTGCTTAGGCTACAGTTGGTGAATTGATTTCGAGCAGCAGTATCAGAATTTAGTTTATAAATTCAAGCACTTTATACTCATAAGAATTTGGCCTATCAACACAGTCCATTAGAAATACATACAGTACAATATACTGGTGAAAATACCAGGCGTTGCCCCAGGGTTAATAGAAAAGAATGGGATAATACGTAGTTCATAAATAAATATTGGGACATTTGTACTTGCTTGCCACTCTTTATTAGGTAGGGAACTGCCTGGTATTTGCTTGCCACTACCTTCCCCATTCTCCTTACTGGCATATTTCTCCCCTTCTCTTATCAACCTTGAGTTGGGAGAATAAAAATAACTCACTCTCTCTCTCTCTCTCTCTTATAATTGGCTTCCGTCTCTAGTTTTGCCCACAAAGATCAACGCTTCACCTATTTTAATATACCCTGTAACCATTAGATACGTCACAAAACGTTGCCCCACTTAGAATTATTCAGACTATTCTATATAAATCCTTTTGGATTAATAATAAATACGAGGAAAATTCATACATCATATATAATAATTTGTAAAATACCGAATGGAGAAATTTTACCTCACAGAACCACAATGTTGTCAAGACTTCCTATGTTAAATGTAACATACTATGTTATATAAAGAATGGGTGAGACTCGTGCCAACTCTAACGAAACTATAGCCGGATTGCTCTATTGTATACATGTTTTTATTTCTCGACATTCATCCGTAACAATGCTTTGTGCAAGCATTATACAATCTCTCGGCAAAAAGATGTTTGTAACAAGTAACTAAAAGGAGAACAACAGTGCATTTCATGTTTGAAAGCTTGAAACAAGTTTAATTTCGATCGTAAACCTCACACCACCCCCTCATTTTCTAAAGAATCTCAAGCACGTTTTGCACCTTCTGTTGACGGCTTCATATACCAATATTTTGTCTGAATAGCAGGAAGCATTCATTACGACTTCGTGTTACATGGTCACAATTAGCTTAGAAGCAAGACTTAATCCATAGTCTTTACGTCAGACAAGATTTAGTTACTCAGCTCGGTGGATATGTGGAGTGGAATAAGACTGTTGACTTTTACCACTGACCTTATACCAAATTGCACAAGAGCCATAATGAACAAGAAGGCTTGCTACGCACTGAATGGATCACCACTGCTAAAATCCGAAATGAAAAAGAACTTTACATTGTCCCAACATAGAAAGGACAAATAGTTCGAATATTTGAATAAGTACAATGTTTCACCTGTCTGGTTGTTGAAATATTTTGCTTTCCAGTCTCACTCTATAGGCAGGTGACACTGATCTCTAAAGATCAAAAGGCAGTAAAGTTAATTCCGGAGCCTTGACATAACCAAAAAGTCCGATGTAGGGAACATATCATGGTAAATAGGTAACACTTCTAGGAGTCTATGCTATGATTAGAGTGTTTTATACAGTGGTTTCTATTCCATATGACGATTTTTTTCAGTCCCCTCCTACCCTACAATCTTGGGGGAGATCCTATGAAATCGAGCGGTTAAACATTCTGATTCATGCAAAGAATGTATTATCAAATCGTTAAAAGTAATGTTAAAAAATAATCCAAATCTAACCTACCAGTAATCTAGCCTGAGCAGAAAATCGTGAACAAAATTATTTACAGTTCATGTGCGACGGATGGGATATGGAAAAGATATAATAGATGGCGAAATTTAACGAATGGTATATACTGTAGGTAAAACTGTTAAATTCTCTTTGTAGAAACTTTCAAATATTATCCATCGGGGAAATCATTCTTCATATTTCGCTATGGTCAGGTCCTTTGAAATGCTAATGTAAAATACCGTGCAATTGAGACTTCCTACACTGGGTGGGGTTAGTAGCTTTCCATCTTGTTCCCCCACTACACGACAATACATAAGTCATCAACACGTAAACACATCCGAACAATTGGTCCTATTCGCCTTTGGTATTTCAAACCGATTAAATAAACCTGTGCATCGTTTAAACTCTTGTATTATTTGCGTTATCTCTCTAACGTTTGGCATTCTTTCAAAGTGTGGAAACAAGCTTCTTTCTCCGCGTGCACACCAAGAACTTTACAGGCAAGAAACTCACCTGGATGGCTGGTTGAATAAAGTCCAACGCGTGGCTGGTGATGAAAACTATGCAGGGGAAGGAGGTATCGAAACAGAGTGGGCAACACACTCCCCCTAGCACTACACCATCACTTATCACTGTCTTAGCACACTATTATAAGTATCTTGTGTATCCAGGAAAAGATATCCAGTCACTAGGCATACGGGGTTGGCGAAAGAAATTATACGGAGAGGAGAGAGTAAATAAGTGTGTAAAGAGGTATGTGTGTTCACCTGAGCGCGCCAGGTGAGGGACTGGAGTGGACTCGGCAGGCTGTTACTGGCTGTACTCCTTCCTACAGGCCACAAGTGTTGGTGGTGTGTGTAGCCTAGCTTATGTCGGTCTAGTCTTGTTTGGTGCGAGTCTCCCAAACCACCACTATAGCACCGTCCCTCTCTCCCTGACTCTTCATATACTCCAGGCATCTCTCCCTCCCTTCATCCCTCTCTTCTCCCTCCCTTCGTCACTCCCCTCTCCTTCTATTTCGTTTGTCCCTCCAACCCCAACTTCCCCTCCCTCTGTATCTCCCTTTCTCGGTCTCTCCCTCCCTACTCCCACCCATCCCTCCCGCTCCCTTCCCTTGACACACTCTTCAGCAGTTCTCGTATCTTTGCTTTCAACTCTACTACTCCCTCCATCGTTAGGTGTCCCTTCCGTTCATCCTATTAGTGATTTATCTTTACTTTCTTCAGTCCTCCATCCCTCCTCCTCAAATATACAGATTAATAACAAAAATCCTCCGTGTCCCCTCTTTCAATTTAACGTTCTTCTCAGTCCAAACGTTCTAAAACGTCCTCCCACCAGACACAGCCTGTTCTGTTGAACTTTGTTGTTTTTCCATTATGATTTACGGCCACACAACCTCCAGGACACGATGATATTAGAATAATATTTTTTCTAACTTCCCTTCCGCCCCACGAACCTCCTCTCACAAAGTTTTTCTTTTCTTTCACTGAAAGTTGTTTATCTACAAAGGGACACATCTATGCAGTTTTACCTACCCCCAGGGATGAAAAAAGACAGTGGTTAACTCCAGTCACGTGGCTCCGGTGGACTAGGGCCTAAACTAGTGACTTAATGTGTATATCTAATGAACTCTTTTCTGTACAGTTTAGTAGGTCAGTGTCGCTAAGCTGCTCCTAATATTATGTACAGTACACACAAAGACCCTCACTCTTTCAAGTTGTTTGCTTGTTGCACACTGCATTCACTCCCAAGTCTGAAAGCACTACTTCACAGTAGTGGTCACTGAAATACAATTAGATCTAAAAAATACCACCGTAAACAGTCCCAGTTGTGCTTCTGTTAAAAGTAAAAATGCTTAAAATGAATGGTCACGTAGAGAAATTGTTAGTTACTCAGTGCTTTGAGAATACAGAATATCTTATGTATTACATAATGTACTTAAGTATTTGATAAAACATTTTACTTTCAATATTATATTCTAGTCTAGAATAATGGTATCGACGATGGGTCTACACTGATTGAAGTTTTTCTCTCATTCTTTGAATACTTATTAAACAGGGCTATGAATGAATGTATTTAACCCTTATTGGCGTACAGTCGGTGGCAGAAGTCCTGTCGCCTCACGTGCTTCACCGAGACACGTAGTGTTCATGCACTCGAGAAATACACACGTTTTCTACACTTAATAATCTCGAGTCTATGAACATCGCGTGCCTCGGTGAAGCAAGTGAGGCGACAGGACTTTTGCCGCCGACTGTACATCTTTTTCATTGTCACTCGTCCGTTGAGAGAGAGAGAGAGAGAGAGAGAGAGAGAGAGAGAGAGAGAGAGAGATGGGGGGGGGGGAAGACGGTACTACAACCAAGATGAGGAGAGTGGGGAAGAGGGAAGGGGAGGAGGGATGAACAGATATATGCGTCTCAACACGTTCCCCCAAGTCGCTACTCACTACCACTTTGCTCACTACTGGGCTATATTTACAATATCAACATCACTGACACGGTATTTAGTCGCTCCTTTTACTGATCGCTCTCTTTTGTTTTACGTAACCATTATTTTGCTTCCACCGTTTCGGTATCATTTTCACATAAACTGTCCAACTAATAATGCCTTATAGTCTTTGTTCTATAGTGAGCGTTTCTCAGGATTCACTGATTGTGGGTAATTTTTTTCTTTTCAGTACTGTATCTATACGTACGAAAGAACCTAAGTAACTATAGAATTCCAGTGGTCTTTAAGGTGTGTGTGTGTGTGTGTGTGCGCTGATGCCTCCAAATTATGACAAAACACAGACCCCCCTCAATGTTACTAATAGAGGATCAGCTTATTCGTGGCATAATTCGAAGGATCTCAGGAGCCCCCAACCTGAATACAAAAGAGTATCCCCTTAACCTGTGGTCTGGTTCTCAGATGGGCCACGGACATCTACCATAAGACACCAGTGATAGGCAAATACAGTCATTACATTAACCTCCTAACCTCCTACTTAATACTTACATGGTATAGTACGCAACAGTAATTTTGTGTATAATTGTCTTCTGGCCCTGGAAATATAATGAATCAAGACACGAGTTTTACAGTACAGTACCCATAATTCTATTAAAATGGTGAGGTTATAAAAGCGTTGATGTCTTACTATTACTACACTGCTCCCGGAAATAAGAATTCTGAATTTTACGTAGTAAAATCCTTATTAGATGAATTCAAACAACACAATCAGATATTAGAAAGAACTATGCCCTTCGCATCACACCACTTTCACCACCAACAACAATATCAACAACAACAATCACAAAAACAATAACAGTAAACTAGTTTCATGTTCACTCATTACAGAACAGTGGTTGTAATTAAATAAAAAGTTAACTGTAATAAAATTTCATAAGTATATGTCGTTGTAAAACTGGACAGTATTCCCACAAGTAAGATCATATTTACCCTAAATCTCGACTGTTAGTATGGAATAAGTTATATAGGTGCCAGATCTAGTGCATAGGTGTTGACCTATTCACGTAGCCTTGACTCAGATGCAGGAGGCAATTAAACCTGATGCCAACTAAGCGTTTCTCAGTGTACTCCTCCACTGCCACGTTCATCAGCGTTGTCAATGTTTGTACCCCACAAGAGCCAGTTTCGACTCGTATATCTGAAACACATGCCAGTGCTAGTGGGGGGAAGGTAATGGAGGGGTGTAGGCTTGGAAGTGGTGTGGTGTTGTACGGAGGCAAGTTAACGTGAGAACTGTAAGCAATAATGCTGTACTAAATTATACGTCGACTATATAAATCTGTTACATAATAAACATGACATTGGTAGACCACAACATTGTGGTGGTTATGAAAGTACTTTGTTATTGTTTATCATCAATATACTATGCACTCAAACGGTAAAGAAATGCTGGGTTGGTTAGGCAGTAGCTAGTCTCGACCAGATATCTCTATTAATGCTTATTATCAGCCAGCGATCAGCAGCTCATCGTGACTTATTAATATTTCATGTTCTGCATCATAACGTTGATGATAGTTACTGCACAAATGTAAATTATATTGAATGTGGAGTTTGAGAAAGTCACCAAATTCCTAGAACATAACTCTTCAAAATCAGGCCTCATAAATTTCCATAGGTTGGTCCCTCCAAGTTAGTCATTGTGACGATGGCTGTATTTTCTGTCAATTATAACAAATTCCATCATTTTACGAGCATTGTGAACATTGGTAATAGTGCCATAACTGTTGATATTTTACAACGAATTTTGAAACCTCCGACCTTGGTAACATTTTATCATTACATATTGAACTTCAGTTTTGACATTACTAAGCGGTTATAGACGGATTGAGCGAGAATACCAACAAAATTAACACATTCAAAGTTAAAATCGCGATTGCCTTGGAGGTCATCTCTCTCTCTCTCTCTCTCTCTCTCTCTCTCTCTCTCTCTCTCTCTCTCTCTCAACACACATTAATTGGCATGCACTGTTGTGGCACTCGCTAAGCCAGAAGGTTCCCTTACGGATTTAGGCTTTTTCTAGCATCATATAGTGTTATGGCCTAATCTCGATTGATTTAATAAAATAAGTTGTCTTGTGTAAATGATATATTGTAAATCACATAATAAAGTGCAAGGTAATCTGTATCAACGTAAAATATCATAATATTAACTTTTGTATACCCAGAATCAACCAACACCTTGTAGATCAACTATATTCATCAACTCCGACACAAATGAAGCATCCAACATCTCAATGATCTGATTTATGTTTCCATCCTCAACCAATCCCTCTACGATCACAGAGTAATGTAAACAATAAAGGCTGTGAAAGGTTCACTATGTAATGAAAAATATATAGTGAATTATCTTTGGTCGGAATTGGCAAGAAACCACTAATAATGACAACTGTCAGTAAGCCATTACCACTGTTCATAATGATCATCAAATGTTGGACATTGTTGTTACTGACAAATCTGTGTCATCGTCACAAAATAATTACCATATTGCAATGACTAATTTGGAGGGACGAGCTTATCTATATTTGTGAGGCCTATTAGTGGTGTGGAATGTTATAGCAACACGGTGACGTGTTCAAATTCCACACTAGAGATATTATTCTTACGTGTAGTAACTATCATTAACGTTATAATGTAGAACATGAAATAATAGCTCCACGATGGTTACTATAATTTTTCTTTGACCTATATTGAACATTCATAAAAATAGCACCTGGCCGAGACGACTACAATACTACTTTCAGTTTTAGCCCTACCCTGCCTCCATAGAACACCACACCATACCCAAGCCCCCACCACCCCTCAATCAGCCTCCCACTGACTCATACTGGTAGGTGTTTCGGATACTACAGTCGACGACACTGGAGGTTCACACCTTGTGGGTTACACACATTGACAACGCTGGAGTGATGAACGCGGCAGTGGAGGAGACTGTACCATTATAAGAGTAAAGCTTCAGATGTTTATAGGATATTTTCATTTGTTTAGACTTTAGAGGAATGAGGATGTGTAAGTCTAATGAGTGTTCGTGCACATAAACGGTCATTGTCAATTCATGTGGTTCTGCACTCTTAATCGCAACAAGAAAATTAATTAAGATGGTGATGATGAAGAAAAATAGCAAAAGATGAAGAAGACCAAAAGAGAAGGTGGTGAAATAAGAAAGAAAGCAAATATTCAGATGAAATGGAAAAAAGAAAAAATAATAATAATAAAAAGATAATCTCCCATACACGGTTTACTATATATTTGTCTCGGTTTCGCGGTGAAGGTTAAAAAAAAAACACGCTAAACTGGCAACAGTGAGAAGCATCGTGTGGGAGCAACTGCAGACGTCACTGGACGGTAAAGAGGGTATAGCCTAGAGACGGAGACTGCCAAGTAGGTTTTACGCCTTTGTCCTACATCCGGGGCGAGGGGAAAAAATAAAAAAAAATTATGTAAATCAATAAGTAAGAGAGAGAGAGTTATACAATAATGTCAAAAGTTCGATCGAAACTGAGGCCAAAGTCGGCAGATGCAGTCGGACAGTTACATTAGACAAGTGATATATCTTTTGGAGACTTCAGTGATGCTGTAAAGGCCTGTAATCTTGGGGATATTGATATGGACGAGTTGCATGAAGAGTATGGGATTGTGGAGTCTATTATCAACAGTCCTGAAATGGTTAATTGCCTCAGTGATGAACGTTATCGCAAAGTGTTTAGTAGATCTGAGGTTTCATTCACACACTTGAAGAAAGTGAGTTCCTATATCTTCTCCATTCCGTGTAGTAATGCTCACTCAGAGCGAGTTTTTTCACTGATGACAACAGCGTGGAGAAACGAGAGAAACAGATTCTCTCTCTCTCTCTCTCTCTCTCTCTCTCTCATATATATATATATATATATATATATATATATATATATATATATATATATATATATATATATATATATATATATATATATATATATATATAATTATGAAGTGTCCTCCTTTTGGTAATTCAAAAATGGCCACCCTACTGCCAAGTGGGTGTAGCAGGAGTACATTTTCCCCAATCCTCTGGTCAGTCTTTCTAGGGCTTCTACTGTCCCCAAGTACGTCTAAAATCGTTTGTAAGATGTTTGTGAATCTGAGAAAGACAAGACTAACCAGCAGACTTGGGTTAAGGACAGAGAAGTAAGGAAATACGCAGACTGAGTGTGATCCTTCATTCCTTATCTCTTCCTATCATCATCACGGGTTACTTCCCGTACCACGAGGCCAGTCTGTCAGTGTAACCTTCACCTTGACCGTCTCTGGTGGAAAGCCTTCCGAGATCTCAACAAGTAAACTTTATGACTGACCAACTGAAACAAATAGGGGAGAAAATAACATCAGTGTTGGTTGGATAATTGAGAAAGAAAAGAACAGAAAAAGGAAACTAAACGGTAGTGTTCATTGGCAGACTGAGAAAAAATCCATAGAATACAAAATTATAAAGAAAGCAAAACAAGAGTAGGACAGACGTATATAGTGTGTGTTCTTTACTCATCATTACTTTTCCTAGGGAATTATATGAATGAAAAATTATCAATGTGTGTAACAAGCAACCCACACGTGTTTTCAGTTATGGAATATATAATTATGTAACCAACGCGACGGCCATGATCTACTGATCTGAGCTAGCCACAACACGCACACACACATACACACACGTGCGACATCATATTTTCCGGTCTGCCCACAAAATCGATGACAACAGCCTTTACAAACAACTAAAAATATACTTCTGAAGAATAAGCATGGAGCTAGGAATACCCAAGGCAAGCTGACAGAGGAAGCATGGTACAGTGTCTTAGTGACCCACATTCAACGACAGGTCCCAGATCTCGATTAAAGTTATTTTTACTTTGTTCTAATACCTTCAGTAGCAAGCATGGCCATGAACCCAGAGCCTTAGAATATTATTCTATGGCTCTGCATAAACCACGCTTCCCCTCACCCTCCCTCCTTCCTTTCATGCCTGCCTATTCTTATTACGGAGAAGAAAAAGATGAAGAAGTACCACAAACATTATCACAGTAATGATACGCGATTTAAACAAACATCACGTAATTTTAATTGTGTGGTCTCTGTCTTTCTCTCTCCACCACTATATGTAACAGCTTATACGAAAGTGCCATTTTCCTGGCAATAGCTTAACCTAATTTTGAGATGTTTGTAGTGTGGTGCTTTCTCTCTCTCATTAGTGTGAGGAAGCTGCTTCCCGGAACTGGGTAATCATCATGTAGATAAGAGGGAGTACTGAAATCGGCAAGGCCTTGAATACTTAGAGTGAAAAGCAACATGTATCTATCTAATATATACAAATGATATTATTTATGGATAAGACAACAGCAAAGGCAAAACTCCCCACTCATGGCTGTACCTAAAAAATGAAAAATAATCACTCCTTCATATCCAAATAATGTATGTATATACACAAGCCTCTAGAAAGTAGTTCATAAAATAGTAGGTCATTTCGTAATTTTGCAGCTGTGATAAAGAACGAATTTTCATGACGCGTTAGTCAGGTATGAATATGCTGTCAATTCTGTATATGAGGACATTCCTCTTTTAGTATTGTGGAGCCGAGGTAGTGGAGGTGAGACAATTTGAAATGTTTTGTGGAGCAGCGACGGTACAAATATGAGCAGAAGAGAGAAAAGGAAGCAATGCTACGACGGAGAGATAAGGGATCAAGGAGAGAGCAAGGGACAGACAGGATTCATAGAGTATATATTCTATAGAGTATTCAGAGTATTGTATGAATCCTGGGGACAGAGGTCAGTGCAAGGTCAATGACGTGGCACACAATTTTCCTGTGGATGGCATATCACATCCTTAATTGTTGAAGGGGATAGTTTTCATATTCGACATCAGTATTTAATATTGGGACGCATCAGACCCTTATAATGCTTTAACAGTTGGGAAGACGTGAAAAAACTGCGAAATTTGAAAATGATATCAGGTTTTGGGATGCACTTTTAGTTATGGCCACTCACTCACTAGTATTATGGATCATCACGCCCTAGAGAACAGCTTCAGAAAATTTCCAGGGTTCAAAATATAAATAGTATGTGACTGTAGAAGCCCTATAGTTGTGTCTACTGGGAACGTTGAAACTCTGGTAGCCATCCAAACTTTATTCTTACTCGGCTACAAACTTGTTTCTGTAAACAGTCATATAAAACCACTGACACAGACACTTCATTAGCACTCGAAAAATCGTAAACCATTAATTATATTTTACAAAGGCAGACAGCTATATTTAGATGATGAATTTTAATAAACGTTCACATTTGTACAACATATCTATTATTACATAACAGAAAAGTTTAACTTTGATTACCGAGTATTGACACTACCAATATATTACTCAATTGGTCAAATAACACTCAAATGCACCAAGTATTTTCCACAACACATGAACCCCTGTAGGACCATGACGCCTCCAAGTAAGCTATTTAATAATAAATTCACTGTAACCTCTGTTATCTTAGGAGTTGCCTCCTTATTTACCAATAATTACATACTAACATGGAAATGTATCGTCATCGTATCCTATAGGAGATCTATTTGAGCCAGAGAAAAGCGAGTGATAACTCTCCAAGCGGTATCCCCGTTGCCTAGTGGTGCGCCAATATTCACAACAGACTTCTCTGGCTTCCTATAACCAAATAAACCCAGTTGTACTATTACAACCTTCCATACATCATAGCATTATAAATTCACAAACATTTCAAATAATCCAACATCGAAAATATTCTTATATACACATATTAACCACATCTTCGTTCACCTGTCTGCCCCGATGGTGGTGGGCCGAACCTAGGCCTAAATTAATTAAGGAAGGTTAACATGAGGCCCTGACTGGTCACAAATCCCCCCACAGGGCCATTACTGGCTCTAACCACTACACTCGTAAGGTGTATATAACCAGCTAACACACATTGAGCCGGCTCACTCATTTACTGTATACCCCCTAATCACTGAATCGCTGACAGACAAGTAAATGGTACTACATTAAATAACCTTACACTAAATACACAATTGAGTACAATGATTAACTCTCACCAAAGACGTATGATCACAAATGAACACCAACTGACCCATTTCTATAAAATTGCTACAAATTCTGATCATCCTCTGCATTGTCTGCTCCCCGCTCCTTCACGACCGACTCGCAATACACGTTATTCGTTGGGGCTGGGTGACCACTGTTTTTCGGTCATCCGAATGAATACTTCCGGCGGTGGTTAAGTTGTGGAACACTTTACCTCTTGACATCGTTAATTCGAACAATTGCGAAATTTTTGAGAGGCGATTGAATGCCTTTCTTCTGTCTCGTTGATATCTTATTATCTATAATTTCCTCATCAGTGTTGTGCCGCCCGTTGGGCCTTGCTGGGTTTTTAGGCTGCCTCCGTTTGGTTGTGGCCCTCTGGCAGGTCGCCTTCACCGATCTCAATAATAATAATAAATAACAACCGGCTATCCAAGGAATATAAACACACAACACACGTCCACTCTTTCCGGCACTATACTCCTGTTTGATGATCCCGGCCCATACCATGGGTCCCGAAAACGTCTCGCCCAACCAGCAAACATCTCGAAATCCACAAATTTTCCGAAACCCCATAAGCATTATTACTTATTTCAACATATACATTTAGCTATACTATAATAGTTGTTTATATTATAAGCACACATATGCAATCTTAAAATTATTTTATCACCAAATTTTTGTACCCTCACAATAGCTTCGAACCATCGAAGTATAATTTATACTTCCATGTTCCGAAGCAACTTAACAGCTAGAACGAAGCTGCTAGTTTACTTATAATCTAAGAAGGGTTACTGGCTACTACAGTGACCCTCATCCATATTAATTAATGGTCATAATCTTTATTCGGGGTTGTTGTATCTGTAAGATATTAAGGGCCCTCTAGGACTCTTGTATGTGTTTGATGTCATTATTAATGGTAGGAGCCAATTGTATATAGCCTATAGCCTCATCAATGTTAGGTATCATCAAGGGTCATGTGTACAGACCCTTTATCTGTGGTTGTGGCCCTTGTATCAGGGACCTTCATATATGAAGCCCTCTCATGAATGTAATAAGTGGGGCTACGTTTGTGGAATATGTTCTGTGATAATGAACACTGTAGGTTTGTGGTTCTAGTATAGTGAGAGGGTTGTACCTCATATATTCTTCCCAAGATTGAACTAGTTATGGGGGAGGGCAATGGGTCCAGGGCATGAAGGAATGAAGTGGAATTGTGATGTGATGTATATTCGCATTATTAAAGTGATGGAGAGCTAGGTAAGGGAAACACACCATTTGGTTTGGAAATGGGGATTATAGAGTTTTAATCCTCCCCTTTCCTCAGTGTACAAAAATACTCGTATATCATTTACTGTGTGTAATATTGGTCTGTGGAGGCTCTTCGTGGTTTTTACTTATTGGAAGTTTTAATGATGATACTGGTGACAAGGTTTGACAGGACCTTGGGTTTACCAGACTGAGTAGAAGACGAAAAGATCGCTAACATTTTTAGCTGTAATTGGGTTTTCGTTATGATTTTTTCCCATAACCTTCTGACAGTCGGTTTACAGAAATGTATTTACTGAACTGAAAATGTACATGATTTAAAATAGTCCTCTATCCTGTGCAGAGGTTAAAAAATAAATAAATATATGGAGGTGCAGTTTTGCTTCATTCTCTAAATAAACTAACACACCATACCCAGGGATATTTCCCCTTTATATCCGGTATGTCCATAAACACAAACTACCTGCCTGCCTGCCACATCTTGCTTACACCTGCCATGTGTTGACGCCTAGATTCCCCCAAAACATGCCAGGAAACAGGACCAGAATATGAAAAATAATGGTGGCCTGTTGCTTGAAATAGTTTGTAAGAATCAGACAGATGCTCCAGATTTACCAACGCTTTATATACTTCCTCCTTAATTAATTAACCCTCGATACCTATATTTCTTTATGAGGTAGCGTATCGAGAAAAAGGATGAAACGGTTTCCTGTTTACAACAATTCTTTGCACACATCTTGCTTTCATTAATGAGAAATGTATAATCTTAGACAGGAATTTCCTCTTAAAATGTCCTTCCATTTGTTGTGAAAGTGTATTCAGTAGTTATAACCATACAAGTACCGTTTAATTCTTCACACCTCCTCCTCTATGACTGTCCCATCTGTATATCACCTTCTCCCTCGTCCTATATACAGAGTCTTACAGGTCTACAGGACGGTCTTCTTTCATCCTCAATCAATCAATCAATCCTCTTCTATGAGTCAATTGAAAAAGTGGTAGAATGAAGGAGTAGAAGTGGAGTGAACCACAAAAAAAATGTGAAGCAGCAGAAGTAGAGTGAAACAGTAACAGTAAATTAAAATAGCAGTAAAAGAGTGAAGCAGAAGCAGGAAACACGACAGGAGCAATGTCCCTCCACACTCAAACACAGCGAGTAGAAAGAGGTTAAGAGGAGAGAGTGTAGAGGATTTGATCAATACTTGGCTACTGCCTGTACGCTCTCTTTCTCCTCACTCTTCTTCATTCTTCTACTGCATATGTACTCCCCAGCACTATTCTTTATTGTATCAGACATGCTGTATTTTACTATCAATAGATTTCCACACCATCTATATAATACGTATTTACTGTAACGTAAGGGAACCGATTTCAAGCAGTGGTTGAGTCCTAAAGGCCCGGAGTTTGCGACTGAACACAAGTGGGATAGTCTAGCAACAATATGTACAGTACAGTACCCTCGTCCGGGCTACAAATATTCAGTTGCACTAATTGCAATATTTTTCTAATGTGTTCGGACACTGGATAAAGGTTTCATGATGAGTATAATACTGCTAAGTGCTATAATCACTTTCACAGTACCTGCGTACCGGGGATTCTGTAACATGAATCAGTTAAAACACAAACATAACTTTGTCTCTATTCTGGTACCCTTGTACACTTAAGCATTACGTATATAAGCCTACTCTGCTATTCTTTCGTATGGAATCAAGAAGAGAAATTGGCCGGTTTTTCTAGCGTAATGCAAAGTGGATCTCTATTGAGGTTAAAACCAGGATTATCTTCTTGTGCTCTACATGGTTTGTCAAAGGCTGAACCAAGGTCCTTGGGCTGAACGATGTGTGAGTAGAGACGGGATGTAGAGATGGGAGCGTTTTATTTTTTTTATTGTTTTTTTAAATCGGCAAAAATCATAAACACATATCCAACAAAGTTTTGTACAACTTAGAACGAAAGAATATGGATGTCTTAAAATAGTTTAACAATGATGCATAAAAAAATTTCATGGAATGTTTTTCCGGTAGCCTATTACCGAACAGGTTGCAGATATTGGATTCTATTTGCGACATGATGACGAAGTGAAATATATTTTAATAAAAATTATATCAAATATCATAGTTCCACGCGGTGAACCCATAGTGCTTGTAGATAAATGAAAATTACACGTCATGATGAAAATACCTACTGGAATTGTGTCCATACTGTATAAGAGTATGTGGCATGAAGGTATTATATAACTCCATGGTACCGGTACGCTATGTGGGGAAGACTGGAGAATTAACAAAGGAAAGGGGATGAAGAAATTACGAAGGAAAGAGAATGAACGGAGAGGAGATATAGGAGAGAGATTAGGAAAATAGACCACGGAAGGAAAGTGGAAAGAGGATGAAGTAATATAGTAATTATAACATCCTGTTGCTGACGAGGAGGGAGGAAGAGGGACAAGGAATTAAGGACAAGGCAAGGGATGTCATTCAAGGAGATAATATTAATGAGGGGAGAGGAGGGAGGAGGTAGAAGGAATGAGGAGGGAAGGATAAAGGATGTGGGAGGGAAGAGGAAGAAATTAGAAGAAGAGGGAGAGGTGTGGAGCAAGGGAAGAGAAATGACCTAGGGATGATGAAGGAGGGAAGGAAAGAGGAGGCACAAGTGATGAGAAAGGATGTATGGAGTATGTAAAGCCTAATGGATATGAGACGGAGAAGGGAAAGGAGGGAGATGAGAGAGTGGAGGGACCAGAAACTGGAAAGAAATGAAAAAATAATAAAGATAAGGAGGGAGAGAAGAGAGAGGTTACAGAAGGGATGGAGAAGAAAAGGAAAATGATACAGGAAACGAAGATGGGAATGGGAAAGAGAGAAGATAGGGGAAGAGAGGATGTGGAAAGGGAGATGGTGATGGGAGAATCAGCTAATGGAGAGGATTGGGGGTGGCAATGGGAAGGGAAGAATACATGAGAGAGAGAGAGAGAGAGAGAGAGAGAGAGAGAGAGGTGGGTGGGGGAAATGGCTGTAACTTCCATATGGAATCCTCGCTCACTTTCACTTTCTAAAATTGTCTACGAATACTTCTTCCTTCTTCCCAGCCTTTCCTTTTTACTCAGTAGTCTCTGTGTTTTTCTTTTCCATCACTCTTGCTCCTACATTAACATCCTGTGCACTGTAACACCATCGAAGATTAGCCTAAAACAGGCAGTAGATGTTTCCTCCAAGAATGCGGTTTCTGAGAAGCAACCCCGCCCGACTACCGCCACAACATCTCGACCCTCGCCACTTAAGACACACTCAATACATCTGAACAAGATCTAGAATACCACGTCCTCGACACTCAAGTACTCGAGACCTGCCACCTACACCTGGCTGAAATCGACATATCTGCTTGTAGGCGCCCACAGACGAGTATAAAGCAAAAGTGAAGTCCCTCATCTATTGTACCACTACTTTTTCCCTTTCGGGTTTTCTATGTCTTTACACATATCTTGTTTTCTACCAATAGTATAGGAGTAACTACTATATTTTTACATGTACCCACCTGCTGACCTTTAATTACTTAAGACTACTATTGTACTGTTATGAGTGTGTGTAACTCTGTATCTTTTTGTATTGTCTATTGGGTCTGTGCTTTCCTACCGTGTCCCTCCTCACTCTGCCGGATAAAGTTCGCCAGCATATCTCGATAACGTAAACGTAAATATTTCCTTCATAGTTGCTCCGGAAATGCCCAGCCGTGAGGATAGCAGGACAGTCAATCAAAATGTTCCCAAATACTTCTTCACTTACTTCTTAATATCAGTGAATTAAAGAGTAAGTTCGATTCTCGAGACCGCTCAGTTCTTACAATAAATAGAAAATGCATAACAATAATTCAAAATAACAACACACACACAGACACGCATAACAGAGCATGTACAGAGTTAAAAGTTCGTATATTCATGCCTTTCTATTTTAATATTGATTTCTACCTGCATCCTCTAAAATATCCTTTTCGTTCCTTTTGTTTATGCCTACATAATACAAGATACGTGTTTCTTGTCTTGTTTTCCTGTACGGAGTTATGCCTGAGGGGATGGAGGGAAAGTGGGGGGAGTTTCCTTTTGCTGTATTATCCTTTTACTGTAGTCTTTGTAACATTAAGGTTAACATTATCCTTGGCGTTAAGGCACTATTTCCTCTCTCTCTCTCTGATGTCCTCACTTTCTCTATTCATTCATGTCGTAATGTCTTCCCATCCCCCCCCCCCACTGTATTTCATTATCATCACATTCCTCTGACACACACACGCACACACACACACACACACACACACACATCGATAACACAGCATTACCCTCATATATCGTACTGGTACACATATAACACATACGTATTCCAGTAGGGGCCTAAATCTACATGTACACTAACCCGTACTATAACACACACCCATAATCACGCTGCACCTTAGCATAGTATTACACACATGTCGGTAAACTACAAACAAAAATAACAAAATACATTTCCTCAGTAAAAGTACTGTACCCCAACAACGCCTTATTGCAGGAATCACTGAGAGAGGTAGTGTGATGAATCACAGCTGCATGTGATGGTTTAATTAACCTATACGATCTAAGCTATACTCACTACAATCCACACTCTCCCCCGCACTCCATTCCACAAGACCACCATTAATTCTCCCCTTTTAACACTCCATCCCTAATACCACACACCTCTCCATTGCAAACTATTGCCACTAACTTTCCTCTGCTGACACTCCATCTCCTACAAACACATACAATCAATTCCACTCCATTACACTATAACCATTAACTTTCCCCTTCTGGCACTCCTTCCCCCAAACCACACCCTTTTCACTCTGGTACACACAATCATTTACTTCCCTCTTCTGACAATTCACTCCCCAGTTGCATAAACCATTCCCATATTCCATTGCATACCTTCGATCATATCTCTCGCCACTTCTGACTCACTGCTCCCTTATATTATATAATTGGCAGTATATAGAATACACATTTTCCTTCACAATCCCATTATTTATTTTACCCAGTTACATCACAATACACGGGTCGAGCCTTTTAGGTCAAACTGTATACTGTGTACAGTACATGATTAACCTTTATATCAAGGTTTACATATACTATACTGTTGCTACACTTAATTGTCTTATTTGACTCGAATCTGTTTTATCACCTAGATGGGCTAAGCATAATTACATACAGTTTAAAGTGTGACAGAATTGCAAGTCATGTATAGATATGATTCTAATCGACTCGCCTTGCTTGGTGTATTGTGGTGGCACCAACACGCTGGAAACCATTCCCTTTACAGTATATAATTATATCAATGGGGCAGAGCCAACTTTTGAGTGAGAATGGGATTCTATGTAAATTGGGGCAAAAATAATAATGACTAATATTACATTCTGCTGAAGTAACCAACTCATATTTCACCCTCATCTAACCAATAAAATATGAAATGAAGAAGTATAAATTCCTGACCTTGATCTTTATCCTGGTCCACCCAAATTATATCACTTTTAGGACTCACAATGGCCAATCATCCTGCCAAGTATGATCGAAATAATTTTTTTTTTTTTTTTTGTAATATATCATTCACATAAAAGAAGAAAAAAAAACATGAGTGAAAGCGTAACATTATGGCTCTTCAAAGTACATTAATTCTAGGCATCTGGAGCAACGCTAAACGGTATAACCACAACCAGTGATCTGAAGCATTACCCTAATATAGCTGGCACGTGCTCCACATGTGCAGTCCTACCACATTGGAAGATCGTGCAATCAAAATTTTAATATTCTTATGATTTTATTTATTTCTTAAACAGTTTGCAGGTTTTATTATTAAACTTACAAAAATATGTTTTAAATTGATTTCGGATAATTTTACTATAATCGAGTGCCATCGACCTTAAAGTGAGTTTTAAACTCTTGCTTGAGCTGTTTATAAACCACAAATCCAGCAGGACCCAGCCACGGTTGGTGAATGATTCATAATTATATCTGATTACCGATCTTAACTTTCATTTCGCCCTTACTGAATTTTCCTTACCTTAGTGAAATCATGTGGAGTCAGTTAGAAAAATAATTGATTCACACATAGTAATTGGGTAAAATGTTAAATGCACTTACCGGTACCTAACTGGTACCGGTAACCCTTCACAAAGGCCTACTGACCCTCGCTTTACATTGCATTCGCACTATGTGTCTATTCAATTCCTAAACAACATGGATGAAATTCTCGGCGGATGTGTGTACACAAAATGAGGCACTGCATGTGAATAATGATAACTAGATCTTCAGTTGCTGACAAAGATATGTAGAATATTTCTAAAGGGTTTTGTATATCTCTCCACTCCGTTTTACGACCTCTAATTGGAATGAACAAACAGTCTAAATTTGAGACAAGATCGAATTGGAAAAATAACGAAAAAAAAATCCATAAGATATACATACTCGCCAAAAATCGGTAAATAATAAAGGCGAGACAAGGTTCGAGAGGGCTCTGCTTTTAGGGGGGAGGGAAAAATTGAAGGGGTAACCTATGTATTTTCAAAATTATATTATCTACTAATAAACGATTCCTTGCATTCTCTTGTCACATATGTCACATTTATCATTAACAACACCTTTTGAGCATAATCTTCTGTTTGAATCTGTAAAGTATCGGAAAGTATTTAAATATAATTGGATGTATTCCTATAAGCGCATGGTTATAATTCTCACCTACCTTCCCTTCCACTTACAGGAGACCGCTTTCTTCCTAACTTGCCAAATGTTGGCTTGCTTGTTCATATTGGCATCGCCTGAGGTAGAATAAAGTCCTGTCTGAGGATCCTGGGAGTTGTGGGAATTCATCCTGGCACCATTACACTTCACATGATCCCCTTTAGGCCAACTGACCCACTGTGTTGTGTTTCCAGCCATCAGCTGACACTTACTAAGGGGAAACAGGCCTTACTGCAAAGTTGCAATACAAAGCATATTTTGCATTTATATTCTTGTTCGAAATGTATTTATATAGTCCTTAAGCCGTAGCCTAATTTTATTTGTCATCAGTAACTATTCAACTGATTATTGGATATCTCTCTTGCAGTTGGTATGATAATAAATAGCTAGACATTTTTGTTGTTTTTTGTACAAGGGTACACATGACTCCAAATCTTAACTGTCTACTATTGCTAGCACTCGTGCTTTGCATATGCAATGACATATATTTTCCATTGAATATGTAAAAGTTTGTTAGCACAAACCGGATTGTATACAAGTGATATGAGAAGGGTGCATCCCAAAATATTATAAATATTGATTGATATGTTCAAATGTGTAATCAAGACAGAATACCATGCAACACCGGAAGCAGTATATTTCTCTGAGTCACTCGAAACCGGAAATCAGACACACCTTGGTGCTGGTAGCTGCATGGACATATCATTCTTTCAATATTCATGCAGTTTTCACCTAACTAGATTCTGAATAATAAATTTGACCAAGAACGTTGTCGGTACGAAGTAAAAAAAATAATTACTTATATAGTAACAATGGTTGTTGTATTCCTAACATGCCATTGATTACCGATATTATGTAAAAATTTACGTCGCAGTCATTTATGGATTTATTCAAAATGTATACATATAATTCTTTATTTTATCATAACCTTAGACATAATTCAAAAGCAAGAGAAATATCATGTTAACTCCATCTCAGACCGACTCTTTATATAAATATAGAATGAACTGCAAAAATGGTCACGATTTGCCATGCACCTCTGTCATACACGATTAAAATGAAAACGTTAATAATTTCGTAGTTATCAATGAAAATGAATGTGGAAAAATAATATAATTCTATTATCATGTGAAATAAGATTTAAACAAGAAACTTATTTTGACAGGTTTGAGAAGAGCCAAAATAACAGCCCATGGCGGCCTCAGTCAACAGATGGCAGCAGTCCCATGTACACAACACTCATCTCACAACTCCAAAATGGGTTTATATTGTGACTGATGAGGGTACTGCCCACGGACGTAAACCTGAATAAGCAAACCGTATAGAGGGTAGGTGGCTGGATATAGGGTTGAAATAAGGAATTGTGGACTGTATATATTGGTGATATGGGGCCAGTGAAAGGGGGAGGCAATTGTTGTGCTAATAGGTTTGGATGTGTAAACTTTGTGGGCGTTTCCAGTATTATCATTACACGACGAGAGAGGAGTGTGGTAAGTTGACGGAGCAATAGTTTTCAAGTAAGAGGGCCTAAGGTGTTGTATAATGGTCTGTAACGGGGGCTGATAGCAAGTAAAAAGGTGAAGAAGATAGGGTTTATGGAGACGTATCATGATGGACATTTTTGCTGTGTAGGAACTGTCTGCCACTTTCAACACATTTTTAAAAGTTATGAATAAATAAGAGACTCAGGATTCAGGGTATGCAATATTATGAATACCTCATTGGTAGTATAATAGCCTTACACCATGTGCACAGACGGTAATATTATATGACTTCTACTATAGTGCTTTTAGTGATAATGTTATGATTGACCTGTTCGAAAAGTGGCCCATATACGTAAAGTATTATTGCACGGTGTTCCACATTGCACACCGTAACTGACAGGGTAGGGAAATTATTGAAGAAATATACAATGTATTGACTACATTGAAAAGATTTTGATGTTTTATTGTTGTTAGATATTTTATGCCCCGCTCCACCAGCAAATGGTGCTCCGCAGGGCCTCCCTCAATATTATTGGTATTTTTACAGAAGACCTGGGTTCACTATAAGGTATATATTAGTATGTTTTACTACTAATTAGGACCTTTCTAAGACAATTTTTGGTATTTATTGAAAGAATTACCATTTTGTAGCAATGTTGCCAGATCCAGCCAGGTCCCAGTATTTTGCCAAGGTCATTTCCTGTACTTTACAATGATTTGCCCAGGTTAGATCCTGGTAGTCTAGGTTAGGTTAGGTCAGGCTAATTTGAATATCTTGGAAATGGGGCATTTGTGGAGGAAATGCCATAGAAGAAAATAGTCTTAGAATGGTCTTAAGAAGTGGGTAATGAAGGTAGAAAAACCGTACACAATCACGGTAATTCTTTCAATATTTACCCAATATTCTTCTATGGCAGTTCCTCCGCAAATGCCCCATTTCCAAGATATTCAAATGGGGCATTTTGAAATTAGCCTGACCTTACCTAACCTAACCTAACCTAGACCACAGCAGACTACCGGGACCTAACCTGGGCAAACTACCAGGAAATAACCTTGCTAAAGTACAGGAAATGACCGGGGCAAAATACTGGGACCAAGCCGAATCTGACAACACTGCTACACAACGGCAATTTTTTCAATAAATACCATGCTTATATTATCCATGTCGTAGCAATCAGCAAACGGATGTACCATATTTGCAATCTTTTCTTATAAAATCGACTGCAATTATCACTACCCGATACTCCGGATATTTCTTAAAAACCACTTAAAATTTTTTTAAATATTCTTTGTACATGCAAGAAAGTATGCATCACAGGTGTCATTTCTCGAATCATAACATTATCATAACAACTCAGCCATGTCTCTGCCAATGCCAGGATATCAAAATGATCATTATTAGTTAAATCACAAATATTCCATGTTCTGTTACCCACAGATTGGGCATTGAAAAATCCACCTCCTAGAATTGAGTCTATGCTGCAGTACTCAGTATCCATTTTCTGTGCTACTTTTAATTTTTTCAAGCTCCTCATGCATAATTATACAATACTTCACATCATTTGCCACATGCTCTAAATCAGTTTTCTTAAATCTCATACAGCTTATACACTTCTCAGTAGACATACAATCTCTCGTGTTATGGTTACCAGCACACTTAGCACAGATTGTATCTTCACTTTTTGCTTTGGCTGCACATTTCTGTGCAATATGACCAAACCTTTGACAATGATAACTGACCGTCACCATATATCTATCCCTCACAGAATAAACACCCCATTCCAATTTGATTTGATCACGATTCTTACGAATCAGCTCCCTTATCTCTGGGTCACACTTAATAATATAATGCTTGGTACCACCTGAAGCAGGCTTCTTGAAAAGTAGCTCCATTTTTTTATTTTACATCAGTTACTTCCTGTAAGTAGTCATTCCGATCAACCTGATTCTCAATAACTCTGTCTTCAGATTCCTCCTCCTTGTTTACATTACAAATCATTATCTTGGACTTTAACTTCCTTACATTTAATGTTGTCACATCAGGGACAGCCACAAGTTTTTGTGCTGATTCATCTCTCTTCTTTTCATCCTCAAAATTCATCACAATGTCTCCCTTCTGAGTGAATCTTGTGTCAGCTATTTATGTACTATCCAGAGCCAGAGAAACTTCTTTCTTTTTATCTACAACCTTCATCTTATCATCAGTTGACTTCACAACCAGTAGATTTTTCTTCTAATTTTTCTTCATCTTCACCACAGTGGCCCAGGTCTCACTCAGGTCTGACTCAGCGCTGATCACATCACTAACTCGACCCAACTCGGTCACAACATCTTCCATCCTCCTATCCACTAGTTTCTTAATTTGGTTTTGCATAACCTTCATCACTTTCTTCAATTCACTAATATCCTTTTCAACTCTTTTCAGACCATTATAGCACATGTCACATGACCATTTAATCAACTTTATATTTTCTGCCTTCACACCTTGGAGGTGAACACATTTCAAATGTGCCCAACAAGTACAAGTTTCACAACCAATCAACTTGTCCACCCCACCAGTTATATCCCCACAAGAATAACACCTGACCATAATTGGCCAGAGTATTCAACAACTCTCTATTCAATTATCAAGTAAGGAATAGTGATATACTGCCCCTTTGACGAGAAAATATAGAGAGTATGTATCAGACACGTCTGTCCGCTACGACAGTCCACTCCATAATTTCATTGTGCAATGAGTTTCTAGATTGGACAAAAACAACATTGTCCACGTGTCAACCACAAAAGATGTCTTGACAATTCTTAATGGACTGTATACAACTATGTACAGAACGGTGGGATTTTACCTACAGTGTAGTAATGATGTTAGTGAAAGGTAAAGAATAGTGACAGATGAAAGAAAGAAGGCGTCCCCAGAGTATTTGGCACCCAGGGTTGGGCATTCCTTTCCCCCACTCTTAAGCCCCCCATACACGCACAGTTTTAACTGACAGTCCGACTGACGAAACTAGGTTTAACTGTTATCTGCAGGCCAGTTTGAGCTTGTATGGGGGTATTTTGAACTGCAGGCAGGACTGAAAGCCGGCCGGATGAACTGAACACATGTCGAAAATCTGGCGTCAGTTCTAGCGAACTGCAGGCCAGTTTGCACATGTGTATGGGTCGGCCTGCAGTCCGGGCGTCAGTTCCACACCAACCGTCGTGGTGTTTGAATAGAAGCAGCGCTGTCTCTGAGGAAATGTCCATGTCCCGAGAGGATAGAGTATTTGGGGGGCAATTTATTGACATGTACAGGGGATACCCATGTATATGGAAAGTGAAGAGCAGTGATTACTCAGACAGAAACAAGAAAGCAGCTGCCTATGATGTGCTGTTAAGTAAATTAAAAGAAAACTGTTCTCTACTTAGCAGCCATTGTTGTTGTTGTTGTTGTTGTTGTTGTTGAAGTTCCTCAAGCTGTCTGGCCGAGCAGCCCTGAGCTCCTGAGGAAGGTCATGGCCTGAACCAGGCTTTCCCACAGTGCCCTCAGAGAGTGTATGTTGTGTTGTTGGCGAGTGTGATTGTGTACATTGCAGTCTTCCATAATGTGTTTAATAGAATGGGGTGCTGTGTTGTATCCTGGACAGGCATCCACAATGGCTCCATGCAGCTTCTTCTGATACGACAGAAGGGCCGGGTGGTGGCCACACCGCAGCCTGGCCAGGTGGACTCTGTCCTCACGGGGAAGGGAGGATTCAGATGGGTGGATGTCAGGAGGTTGTGCATGCAGCTGGGTGTTGTTTTTGAGTGTTTGGATGGACTGTTGAGTGACTTGAGTATGGATGTGTTTCTGGAGATTAGTTTGGGGTGGGCAGGGTGTGAGAGATGATAGTAATTGTGTATGGTATCGTGTACAGAGTGTTGTTTTGATGTTCCTTGTCATGTGTGGGTGTTTTGCCATGTAGTGTAGTGGATGGTGTGGGTTTGTGGAGGCTGCAGCAAGTATTTGTGTGCCTCTCATGTCAAGATGATCCTTGATTTTGAGGACTTTGGTTTCATGGTGTAGGTGTGGTAGCTGTGCAGCCTGTGATTGTCTTTAGGGCTCTGTTCTGTATGGTCGGCACTTTTTTCATGCATGTGAGCATCCCAGCTAGGCTGAGAAGCACACTTTCCAAATGTTGGGGAGAAAGAGATGTTGCCATGGTGCTGGCTGGGTGTCAACTGAGGTTAGGATGGAAGGTAGAACTGACTAGTGTGTGGGTACATGCAGAGGACTGCAGGCCTGTCAGTTAAAACTGTGAGTTAATGGAGGGCTTTACTCCTCCTCTACTGAGATGAATGATGAATTTATCTTTGGATATTTTGAATTTGTATTGTATATGCTTTGTTTCTTCTATCCATATGGGAAATTGATATTTTACTAAATTATATTGTTTAGCCTACATCAAGTGTATATGATTCTTAATAAAAGTAAACTTGTAATTGTAAATATCTGGTCATTCTAGTATGAAGTGGAAATGCAGACACACCAACAAAGCCAAAGCAACTCATAGTACATATGCAAGCATCACCATTCTTATATACCATGCTTAGGGTGATATCACTATGGAGAAGCATAATATTTTTATGAGATGTACTGTAACTTATTTTCCTTGAAATGCCTGATGATATGTGCATAGCCTATTTCTCTGATTCGAGACAATTTCTCTGTCAGATCGAATCATTCATAATATCCACAGATTAATCTAATGTATTAGTAACTTTTTGACCAAACTTAACACACTAGTACTGTACCATAGCACATTATTGCTTCCCAATTTTTTATACTTCAAATCCCTAAATATATTATATTCCAAATATAACACCTATGATATGCACAGTTCATATGAGACTAACCAACCCCTCAAACCCTTGCAGGTGCTGATGTGATGGCTTCACCACTACTTTCAAGTTGACGACTCAAATGCACGACAAGCAACATGGATGCTGGTAAGATATTAGTGTGACACTACTTAATTCTGGCATCATGTGGCCTCAGTTTGCAAATGTATGGGTTTATATGGCCAAATTCCAGAGAAAAGATATTCAAATATAGTGACATACACACAAAATCAGTACACAAAACAGAAAGGAGTGCTGTACAGTGCTCAACCTGTACACTGCAAAGGACAGCTTCTGCTGTTATAGATTTAGAAGTTCCCTCCATTTCTATGTCTCAGTGTTGGCCAAAGTAATTAAAGCAACCTCCAGTGGGTTCATCACTGCCTAACTTCCACCCCTCCTCTCCCTCTCAGTACATACACTTGCACAATGGGGAAGCAATAATTGTGTTATCTTCAGATGAGAAAATACCACCAGTTCCAGGGTGGCAGGGAAGTTCTAGGGCTAAGGATAGGAGTGGGAAAAGAATGCCAGGAAAGCATAAGCTTCTCATATATGTATAATCTATGACTAAAATCATGTCTGCTCCCACCAAAGATCAGTGTACTGTAATCTCTAGGCCTGTGGCGTAGTAGGCTTATCTTAGTGTTCATAATCTGTAAATCCAAAATGCATTCGCCATTCTAGAGTTCCCAAGAGAACCATGCGAGTATAGTGACCTATGGTGTTAACGGACTCGACTTCAGTCCTAGTTAGTACAAACTTACAAAGTGATAGTGATAAGGAGAGTATAGATGATCCTATAGTTTCAAGCTCATACAGTATGAGAAGGGTAGGAATGCAAGTGTTTTGCCAGCTAATCGATCTCGAATGTTATCTTCTCCACATTCCATTTATACATATTATTGTATTGGTAAGTGAATGAGTAGTAGTGAGGAAAAAGGAAAATGTATAATATCAGAAGTGTGAATAATGATCATGTGTAGCTGTGCATTATATATTACTAGAACTTATGCATGTGTTGTACCACACCGCCATTATCAAAGGAGGTAGCATTATATAACCTTCTGTTTCCTATCCAATGCTTTTATAATAATGAATCCACATCAGTTACACAGGACATATGTACCAGTAATTATTTATCTTGCGTAAGCCTGCCCTTACACAATCTAAAGCAGTGGTTCTTGACCTTTTTTGGCAGGGACCCAAAATCTTATTCAAATCAACCATGGCAACCCATACTCTCATCAATGTTTTCTTTTTATATCATTATTCTTATGAAAACGTGTTACAGAAACAAAATTTATAAGGCAAGTGTCTATGTTGGGAAGATTTCCCACCTCAATTAAATTTTTAATGTCGTTATAGTGTATATTATATAATGTTATGCTTAGACTAAGATATTATATTATTTATTCTTAATACAGTATTTACCCTAACAATAATTTTAATAAGAGTACAGTATTGGGAAAATAATAAGCCAACAAACCCTTGGGGATCCATTGAAATAGTTTGGCGACCCAGGGGTTAAGAACCACTGATCTAAAGCATACAGCTACTGCTATACAAACTGAGATAATGTTGTCATTATACAAGAATATGTGCAAAATTTATATCTTACATGGCAAAGATACAAAACTTGCTTGTTAAAAGTTGATTTTATTTGGTTTTTGTACATCACAGGGGTTGGCTACCTAGGGCACCTGTGCAGTTTATGAGTGAACTCTGACAGTGTGTAATGCAGACACTCTTCTTTTTCTTCCGAGCATCTTTTACCACTTTTATGTGACATACCACTGTAATCACTGGTCACCATCTTCACTACAGTATACTGTACCCATTAGTGTACTGGTGAAGATCAGATGTCTAGTGTGTGAGGCCATCACTACTCTCAATATTCACTGTCACTCAGCTCAGATGTCTGTTTGGGTGGAGCCTTCCATTCCCATACATTTTATTACTGTTTGCAGGGGCAATGAGTGTGAGGGGACTGCCCATCTGTCCCCATCACACCTGAGAAAAACAACCCCCCTGGATATGCTTCATGTGGGGTTAATGTTTCTTTATCCGGGCTCATCCATGTCCTGGTACACCCTTGCTCACTTCTCGCAGGGGTCAGGAGGAGGAATCCTAAAGTGTCACTTGCAGGGTATGCCCTGGCATATTCTGAGACTATTTGGTTTTGATTTTCCATTTAGGATTTGACTGGTTTTGCTGGCCAGATACCCTTCCTGATTCCATCCTCCCCATTTATCCGGCTTGGGACCGGCTGGGTTTTAATGCATTCACTAGTGGTGAAACTTTATATTTGTAAAGAAATGTTTTTTGTTTTCCTAGTTTTAAGAAAGTAAGAACCAAAGGCAAGAGTCCCACTTAGTGTCCTCACCTATGAATTAAAATAGTGAGAGGAATCCAAAATAATGTCCAATTTTATTTGAGATGTCTTGACATTGTGTTTGAAGGAGATCAAGTCATAATAAAGGGGAAAGATGGATGAAGATAGTGCTTCAGAGTTGACCTATTGTGTACATTAAGATGCTGTAACTATGGAACTAATTCCTATTTGATAGTTTGTCATAGACAATTTTTGCCTTAGAATTGTCACATGATATGGTCCTTTGATTTATGACGTGCTCTAAGGAACTACCTAAATACATGTATTAGATTATAGGTTGTAAACTGACATCAATACTGTACTGTAGTACTGTATAGTACAGTACTTTGCAGTAACCATCATGTGTGTGAAGTTTGGCCCCTTTGGTATGGTTGGCATGATTGGCATGCTGTATGGTACAGTACTCTAATTATTTACTTTACTCAGTTCATGCTGGATCATACTATTTGCTTATGAATCCATTTTCCCAAGGGGTAAAAAAAAATATATATATTTGGCGTTCGAACAAAATACTGTTACAGTATATAAGATATAAAGTGAAAATTTTGACAGTTTGGGTTAAGAGTACAGTACAATTATTCTTACAGCTTTTTGCTACTGGTGGACGATAATGTTTACTTGAGTCCAGGTGACCAATGTGATTTAGATCAGGGGTAATGTGGTAGTTGATAAATCTAGAGTCAAAATTTGCCACATCAACACCTTTCTTCCTCCTTCCCTCCCGTAGCACACAGAAGCCAGGATATCCGGAAGATGCTGAACCCGGACTCACGTTCCCTAATGGGTAAACATTGCTCCAGCTCTCTGCATCCCAGTCTACCCTTCCCTTCCTCACAGCCCTCATTGTCAGAATGAGTTATCAGACAGTGTTCAGCAGTTGCAGTTGAATAATCCAAATAAACCGCACCATACTGGTGAGGCGTCTCATGAAGCTGCCACACGCCTGGAAGTAACTTGACTGGAATCAAGTCACTTATACAGAGCAATATTATATTGCTGTTGGAATAATTTTTTACTTACATATGTGATATTCCATGAAAATTATGCATACTGGTACCAAGCCCAGGATGCACGGTTTCAATATAATACTGTATATTTTATTTTTTACTTGTATGCATTACATTATTATCCTACATTTATAGCTATAAGGCAGCTAGCTTGTAAGGCTTTCTTGGGCTGCTGATCATTGGTCTGATTTTCTCATGACAATTTTCATAGAGGTTTTTGAATATCTGCTTCTTTGTTTCATTTTACGTTGTTTTTTGTTTTTTTTCAGAGACTTCTCCACAGCCATGCCAATGCAGAGGCATTACTGTACATTTGTATATAAAAGTATTATACTATACATTATGTACAGTATATTCTTGGGTGTACAGTACAGCAAATGCTTATACAGTATGTTTTGTCAATGTGCTCCTGCCTGTTTCTACAATAATAAGTAGAATGTTTTATTTTGGTGAGCAATTTTCCAATGCTAATGTTATCGGTAGGTTTGTAAATCATGCTCTTTGTTTTAATGGAATAGCAACTTGGCTGATGTGTAGTGTAGTGACCCAAAGCAAAGTTGTTAATGGTTACCTCGCATAGACCTATTAATGATTTGTGTAGCTTATGTTGCCAGTGTCCAGCCACACATGACCCTCTGGTTCAGGTCCACCCTGCGTTTAACTGAGTATGTACAGTACTGTAGTCCCATGATTATAGTGATGTGTACTTAGTGTAAGTGTGGAAGAATGTAGTTGTATTGTTTAGAAGTACCTACAGTAGTACTTGTTCACTTGTAGCATCATTGGTAGGCTATTAACACTTCACTACATTGTGGAAACAGCATGTGCAATTGTTCATCAAACCAACAAAAGTGCATAATTTCAGGAACTAGTTCTTCCTTGTAAATAACATTTTAACAACTACCTGTACAGGAATTTGAGCTGAAATACAGTGCCCATACTGTATTATTATTAAAAGGTAGTGTTTTGGAATCATCCAATAAGAATGTAATGTAGTGTACTGTACAGTCCATTGATATGAAAATGCACACAGTTTGATTTGTGCTAAGTATGATATAGAAAGCAATTCCTTTAAGTTCAGTTGCTAACTGTCTGATGAAGCCTTCATTTCCATTAGAAAGTTTATCCATTCAAATGATGCACAGTTAAGTGTTAATTAGATATAAATGTAGGCCTATGCAGTAGTACTGTAGTTTTGATGCCATGCACTGCACAGTAGGCCAATCTTGAGTGTATGAGTATTCCAGAATCCTGTGGATTTCATCAGCATTTACTCATTTATGTTCAGACTCGTATGATATGGCTGTTTTAATTCAGTTCATGGTATGTTTGAGTTTGCTCTTTCTGAATGCTTTGTATCATTATATAGTTATTTGATTCTGGACTACCTTAACCAAATCATTTACTGGTTGAAAGACAACCCAAAGCCCCTCATAACATGGCATGAGTGAAAGACTGCCTGGTCATGCCATGTAATCTCAGACTGTTAAACAAGCACCGCCCAGCACCAATTGAATGTCTTACCATACTAGACCTTGAGGCATCTTGTTCTGAATGCACAGCCTTAAAATACTATAAAGTAGACTTTCAACATTTAATTCATATCAAGTATGCTGCTACCTTACTTAGTTTTCATGTGATACTGGTATGTACTATTTTGACTCATTTGAAATACCAGCTGATGAATTGACACATTATTTAGTTAACAATATATATGACATAAAATTTTGATGAAATGGCATTGGTTGAGAACTACAATAAAAAACCATGACATGGATAATGATGTTTGAGTTTAGTAGAAGTCCTTTTTATTCTATTGAACTGGTTTGTAGTTGCAGATGGTCTCTTCATGTTGTTTATAGTCAGTCTTGTATCCTTACTTCTGGGTTGTAATCCTTATAAACAACCATAACTACAAATTTTCTTCACACTCCTAGGGTTGAGTCTTGTCTCATTAATGAGTCACTTTTTTACTGCAAATTTAACTATACTCTTCATCAGTAAACTAAAAGTTGCTTAGTTTGAACTTTCATAAACAATTAAAATATTTTTCTTGACAAGTGCAAATGTTTTGTTATATTCTGATACCTGTGCTGAGGAATGCTGATTATTTTTCATATCAGTTATTGTGCCTGTTAGCAGAGTAATTTGATGCTTAATTCACATTAATGTACAGTACTCATTGAGCATGAATGCAAAGCTTATCAGATTAATGATTTGCTGCATGTCAGGGTTTTGATAGTATGTAATCACTTCTGACATTTCAGCGAATTGTGTTCCACTTTAGTTTGTAGGTACAGTAAATAGTATACGTATGCATCTTTTGTCAGAGAGTTATAATTGTTAATCTGTATTCAGAATTATAGTATGTCACTCTGCAAAAATACATATATTTACTGGATTCTGTTTGTATAGGTATGGTGTGTAATAGTTTGTAATAGTGTTTGGAAAATGATTTAAATTACACATACCGGTGATAAAAAAGAATTGTACGCCAATCAAGTACATGACTGTATAGACAGTACAGTATACAATCCTTCCAAGTCATTTTAAAATATATTCTTTATTGTTTCAGCATTGTGGAAGTTGAATTTAAAAGGTTTATTATAAAGCATTGTATCTTTTATGAAACTTATGTGGTACTGTATATCCATGAAAAGTAGATAGACTATACTGTATATTGTTAATGACATTGATGTTTATATAGTATCTACATTTTCCCCACAGTGATGAAGCAACATGTAGCAAAGAGAAAATATACAGTATTGTAAGCTCAAGATAATGTATCACACAAAGAGTTTGGATTGTCATGATCAAGTAGTATGATACAAGTCTGCAAACCTGGAACATATCCAATCCTGCAGAGTTACAGGCTATTGACATCCTACTGTCCTGAGAGGTTGAGATGGAAGTGAAGAGGCCACACAACTTATTGCTTCTTGGTTTGAGAGTTGTAAAGAGAAAAAAATGTATATATTTTTTCCTACTGTAAGTGAACTCTTTGGTGAATGTGTACAAATGGAACTGCTTTAATATGTAATTACTGTATATGGGAGTGATGGCATGATTTTTAACAGGAAGTATGATTGTGTAGTACAAGAAAGATGTCATTGAAGGTTAGGTTAGTGAGTTTTGTGATTATGTTATGTGACAGTAGGAGTAGGAGGACAAGCTATGATTGAGAGAGATGGTGATATTATAGTTTAATAAGTGATTGTGGGAAGTGTGGTAGTGAAGTGTGATATGGTTTAAGGTATGAGTAGTGAGGTTTATAATGATAAATGCAGTTGTATCATTGAATCTGAAACAGTGTGATGTGTAACTATGAAGTGTACAATGGTCTAATACTCTAATGCAAGGATGTCGGTTGTTGCAGGGCTGAGCGAGGACGAGCTGGTGGCACGGGCCAGGGAGGAGCGTGCCACCATCGCCAGCCGCTACCGCCTGGGCAGGGAGGAGGGAGCTGTGATAGACTCATGGGAGGACCCTGAGTTGGAGATTTACCACACCACTGACCGCTATGGTTTCATACAGTAAGTGTGAGGTGATTAATCTGTTTCCTATAAAAATTCAAATGTTTTTAGACTGGCTTAGACCCTAATTTTCTATGATGCCTGTCATTAGAATTTTATTGTAATCTTAATTTATGGCAGTTTTATATTACAGCATACCAGAACGTGTGTGAGCAGGGGGTGGGAGCCCCAAAAGCGGGTGAGGGGGCCAACTACCCAACAAGGGTTGGCTAATGTATATATATATATACAGTATATAACCTCTTATATTCTTCTTCACTTTTCCCATCCCATACCCTCCCTCACTGCTGCATTACTTTACAGTACCTTTCCTCACCTATGTTCTCTTTTATTTTTTTCCCTCCCTCTGCATCCCTCACCTTTGTATCCCTATCACAGTGACGGTCGACTTCCTCAGTCTCGGACCAAGGAAGAGTCAAAGCAGTTGGATTTGGAGATCTCACGTCTTCCCAAATGGCTTAAAATGATCAAGTCATGGGATAAATATTGGGGTAAAGAAAAATTTATTAAGCGTGTGTACAAAGGCATCCCTGACCGCGTTAGGGGCATTGTTTGGGCGCGACTTCTCTTTCTTGACCAAATGAAGGAGGAGCAGAAGGGGAAATATGAGGTGAGTCACAACAAAAAATATATCACTATAGTTAGGACTTACAGTATAAGCTGTATATGAGCTTTTATTCTGCCTCACCAACTTTATATGTAAAGCCCTAGCAAGTTTGTATAGTTGGTCACTCGGCCAAGTTCTGTAGATCAATTACCATTACCTCTATCTCAAAATCATACTTTCTCTTTTTCACTCTTTCCCCTTCCATGCTGTTAATGTTGCCAAATCACCTCCTTCAGTTTCTGCTCATGCTATAGTACATCCTCACATGTTCACCTAGTTTGTTGTCCATATAAACATTAAGCTCACACACTTCTCAAGTGACACTTATGAATATATACAAATATGTTGAGTATATGTTATATTGCTTTATCCACTTTGTGTGGTGTGCAGGAGATGCGTCGGCTGGGATGTAAGTGGTCAACAGATGTGCGACAAATAGACTTGGATGTCAACCGCACCTACCGTGACCACATGATGTTCCGCAAACGCTATGATGTCAAGCAGCAGCAGCTCTTCCATGTCCTGGGTCAGTGTTGTGGGCATAAAGTGAAAGTGATTGCAATATATGAAATTTAAATGTATTTGTGGAGCCATACAGATAAAGAAGGGAGATGAGACCATAATAGGCAACTTTCAAATAGGCTCTGGGAATGACTAAGGGGAAGCACGAGTAGAGTTTGCAGAAAGGTATTGTATAAGCTTAGAATCACGAATAAATATATAAACATCCAGATGAGATGATAAAAAGGGAGGGAAAGAGAAGCCACGGTAGATAGACATACAGTATTAGGAATGCTGTAGATCAGTGGTTCTTAACCTTTTTACTACCACGCCCCCTCTTGGAACTATTCTTTCCCTCCACGCCTCCCTTGCATCTATAGACTAAGCATGAATTAGTCACATAAGTGAGTTATAGATATTTGACACTGCTTCTTAGCTACCAGATCTTGAATATGTGGTCAAATGCTTGAGAGTGCACAACGTAAGTCCCCTTCAACGTTCAGGCGGTTTCTGTACATGGTCTTGATAGTAACGAGTGTGGAAAAGGCAGTTTCACATAGATACGTGGATCCAAACATTGTTAGAATCTGAAGAGCCTGATGTGAGATCAGAGGGTAAACAGGAAGGTACTTGACCCAGAGCATCCTTAGCTGTGGAGTTGAACTTCAACTCAAGAAACTCCTCTTGGACTTCATCAGCAACATCAGCTACTTCACATTGAAATGGGTTCTTGATGTATTCCCTGTTTACTCTTGAATAATCTTTATATAATTTCCCTGTCTGGACCTCAAATTTCCTTGCACCTGGCAACACTGACCGCCGACTCTTCATCTCAGACGAAGTCATGTCTGACTCCAAATAGCTTTAACTATTCGGGCTGGCTACCACCATGATCACGGCATTACTACACTACAGTAAGGTAATTGCAGTACTATAGCCTACTTTACAGTATACTATACTTTTATTGTTAATACACTGTGTATTGTATGTTAGTGCAGTTATGTTGATATGTTGGTTGACCTCCTGTGGTTTGATAGGTGTAGTTTTGGAGTGAATTGTACATAATGTAAATATGGGGGAAGTGAGATTGGTTAGCAACACTGGTTGGCATCACTGCTTGTGGGAGGACAGACAGGTGAGAGGGGCGAGTGTGATCAGAGACTGTGGATAGAGAGGTTGTAGGGTGGCCACCTCCGTTACTTTCTTTTTCGGGGTTTATATTATTATTGGTGGGTTGTTGGGGTTTGTATTTATTATTCGGCGTTGGCAGCGGGGTTTTGTTGCACTGTGATCGGATGTTGTGGGTCTTTTGGGCTGGGATTGGAGATTGGTGTGCGAGTGTTCAAACTGGGTGTAATTGAGTGAGTCGCCGGCGGCCGGTGATCACACACACATAGTAACTGCAGCTGTGAGAGGTAAGCAGTATCCTTGTGTTGTTATTCTTCTTCTTTTTTTCGTATTTTTGCCACCTCCATACTGTTCTGTTGAGTGCTGGACATACTGAGGTGTAGGCAGTGACACTCAGACATTTGTAAGAGTTCGGGGCATGGACCGACCAGGGTAAATGTCCGGCAATGGTCAATGACCTCAGACATTTGCGCTTCCCAGACATTTACGATTCCAGGACTGGTGCTCCCCCTAATTGTCCTAGAAATGGAGGGTTGAGTGTACTTAAAAGTGTGGGTACGTGATCTTTTATTGGAAATATATTATGAGTCATTAATCAAAGAACCAACATCAGTGGTTCATTATTATCGTTGTTCATTTTTATGGAAATAGAATGCAGTGGCCTATATTTTCTTGCCCCCATCTCCTTAGTCATATTTCCCTGCCTCCCATTTTTAATGTAAGGGTACTTTGCTTTCCTCCCTGTCTTATTCTTCTCACCTCTCCCTGCCATTTACCCATACCCTCCCTTTCTGCCATGAAGCCGAGTTGTTAACTTCAGTCTCCCTTACAGTTGCGTACTCAATGTACAACCAGGAGGTGGGGTATTGCCAAGGAATGTCTCAGATTGCCGCACTGCTACTCATGTACCTGAATGAGGAGGATGCCTTCTGGGCTCTCTCAGCGCTCATGGCCTCCTCCAAGTACGCCATGCACGGTCAGTCACCAGTACATATTGTGCATTTTATACTGTATCTTACTCTCCAGGTCTTTCTTATACTTGTATTTGTGAAAGTTATGGTAATATATTGATGATTTCTATTTAATTTAACCATGACTTCTATTATTTTTGTATCAGTGGCCATAATCATATTGTTGTATATGATGATCTGTCTGTCTGTCTACAGCTTGACACCTCATTCTCTCTGGGAACTCTCCCTAAGGGAGTGACCAATTACCTTCACACCCACACTACACTTCTCTAGTACTTTCTCATTGCTCTCCCCTTCCCACCTTGTAAAACTGCATCCCTTTCTCAAGTAGCTTACTTATTTCCACTGTACATATTATTGACTACCCTGTTCCATATTCCACATAGAGTAAGTATAAGTGAAACTATATACCGTAAAACACCCTAACTTCGGACTGCGCCATAACTTCGGACATTTCACGAAGAAATGTAATAATTCAACTGTACTGGAAGAGAGTGCTATACTGTATTTGCAAAAAATAACGATGGTGCTAGTTAGGGGAATGTTCAAAGACTATTATGTATAAATTCTATTACAACAGCTTAAATATGTGTGGGTGAAAATATTCGACAAATGCAATGGAAAAAAAGTCTGCATTTTCGAATCCTGCAAAACTTTGTTCACGCAGAACAAAGAGTTTCAATTGTAAGAACGTGAATGGTACGATTATACGTGGACACTCTCTGTAAGTACTGGGCAGTAAACAAATTTAAAATATATGCATGCATAACCATGTAATGATTTTTTTAATGAATATTTTTATTTTTTACACAAAAAAGTCCCAACTTCGGACAGACAAATTAATACGGTACCGGTACTTGACTGCAAGCAAAGGATGATTTTTGATGTAGATGTAAACCTTTGGCCTAAGTAATGATACCAGTACCCAAATAACATGTGATATAGTTCTGCAAGATTGTCAGTACTACCAGTACCAAAGTTATTGCCTGTAAGGTGCTACAGTATGGTGCCTTAACCAGTAATGAGTTTTATTTTGAAGAAAAAAGTTATATTAGTTATTTATAGTATTTTATATAGGTAACCAAGTCAAGGAGTACCGGAAGTGGGTGTGTGTGTCATTAGTACCTGGAATTATGTTATTATGTATTATGTACCTCATGTACAGTCGGCGGCATAAGTCCTGTCGCCTCACTTGCTTCGCCGAGGTACGCAATGTTCATAGACTCGAGATTATTAGGTGTAGAAATCATGTGTATTTCTCGAGTCCATGAACACTGCGCGTCTCGGTGAAGCAGGTGAGGCGACAGGACTTATGCCGCCGACTGTACAGTCGGCCTCAGGAATTCGTACACAGAGCATTGGTTCAAAGGGGTTATTATTAAGCACATACTATAATGATTGTTCTGCTGACTGGTTCAAATATTAGCCAAATAATAATACTAGAAAGGTTTGCCGTTAGGAAATCAATGTATTAAATTTTCTAGTCATTACAAGCACTTGTTGTCACAGTGGTGTATACGAATTCCTGAGGCCGACTGTACGTTCTATTATGTTATTTCAGTATGCATTTGTTGAGTCAGTGAGGTAGCAACTTGATATTTAGGTGAAGTTTTTTTTTTGGAAGAAGAGGTCACTTCCTCTTCTGGTTTAGTGTATAAGCAATGCTTTTTTTTTTTTTTTTTTTTTTTTTTTTTTTTTTGCAAGAAAAGTTTTTGAATAGTTCTTACTTGAATCTATGACAAGAAAACCTTGCAACGATGTGATATGATGCAACTTACTGTGATCTCAATTAATGTGCTTAAAAAAGAAGCTATTTTTGGATATATCTCTTTATATATGTATAACTCAGGCCATGAATTCGGCACATTTTTTTTTAACATTTTTTAAAAACTCCTCCGGTGTCCGAAGTTCAGCCAGCGTGTCCAGAGATTGATGCTGTTAACTATTCTCATGTTTAAAGGGAAAATACAACCCTGTCTGAATTTGGGAAGAGCTGTCCGAAGTTAGGAAATTTCTGCCTAACTTCGGACACTTGAAAATTGAAAAAAAAAATGAATAAATAAATTTAGCGTGCTTAATTTTTTTTGTTATATGGATTTAGTAGGTACTCTCCCTGGCTACCACATGACACAAACAGGAATAAAATTGCACCATTATTAACAGAGTTATTCACTAAAATATGTAAAAAATTTCCAAAGTTGGGGTGTTGTACGGTACTGTAAATGGAAGCCATGTATGATAAGGGTTTCTTCTCCCAGGGTTCTTCATCCCGGGATTCCCTAAGCTGCTCCGATACCAGCAGCACCATGACAAAATATTAGAGAAGTTCCTCCCGAAGCTGAAGAAGCACCTGGAGCGCAACTGCATTGACTCCGGCCTCTACACACTTAAGTGGTTCTTCCAGTGCTTCCTTGACCGAGTTAGTGCCCCTTCCTTGTTTAACTCTTGACACTCAGGTAGTTCTTCTTCGTCTTCTTCAACTGGGTTAGTTTATGTCCTTAGTTTCCATTTGGCTTGAGACATTCATGTGGTCTATTCAGACCTGCTCTGACAGGGCTTGTGGCCTTCCTTCTATTTTTTTTACCTTGGTGATATGAATAAGCTTCACCTGTGAATGCTTCTGGTTTTCTGTATATTGATTTTCCATAAGATTTAATGCTCACAGAGAAAATGCAATGTGGAGAATTTAAAATGCTTATGCTTGGGATTGAAATTGAAGGGCCTGGTGTGAAAGGGAGATGGGTGAAGTACAGCCGGCAGCATAAATTCGCATCAATCTCATGTACTTGTAATGTTAATATGACCCGACAGTTGCATTCTGAAATAGTTTCTATCCTAACAACTTGTGTAATTTATTATATATGAAGTGTATCTGTCATCTCTGCATTCAAATTGTGTTACAACATCAAAATTACTCATACATACGTAGGTTGTTGTTGTAGTTCCCCAGACTGTCTGGCCGATCAGTCCCGAGTCTGGTTGACCGAAGCCGCGCAGATGCTCGGACCCCCAATTGGGAGTCAGGGTGATAGTGAGATCTGTTTCTTCGAAGGCATCAGACAAGGGGACTGCTGGTTCACTGGTATGTACCCCCGAGCCAACATTCCCCCTGTCTGTAGTCTTCCTTGTTGTGCCACCCAATCGGGCGATCTCGTCAGCTACCCAGAAGGAATGAGAAATAGTAAGAGAGACAGACAGAACAGGCCAGGGTGTGGTAGAGGATACCAAATTCCTCTTTTCTGGCTAGAACCAGCCCTCACCAGTGGGAAGGGGTGATAGAGAGGTGGGACAGCAAGTACGAAGGAAAGAAAAGGAACGGAGAGATAGTTGAAGAACTGAAAAGAATTGGCTGGGGCCGAAGGGACGCCAAAACCCTTGAAGTACTGCCCACGTCACCGCAGGCAATACTTCCCTTACGGGGACAGACGTAGGTAGAAATGAAGTGAAGTTATGCTGCCGACTGTACATAAAGGAGAGGAATGTAGGATGGAGAGCATGACTAGAACTTGAAAGGAAGGCATGTTGGAGCAGGGAAAGAATGAGAATTTTCTGCTTTGGCCATTCCTTGGGGGGGAGAGTTCTGAGAGGTAACATGGTGTTAGAGGTATCTAGCCATACCTCTGATACTTCGCTACCTCCTTCCTTCACATGCTTCCTCCCTCAGCCGTGGCAGAAGAGTCTCCAGTTTTCCATATTCCAACACTCACTCCTTGCTCAGTCAAGCCCTCCCCGTCTGCTCACATTTTTCTCCCTGTTGTACTCTTTCATCCTCACCCTGCTCACTCATCTGACTGGTGGTCTGCTGCTTACACCAGGCCCCTTAATTTCACTCTTATACATCTTCTTTGTAAGCTCCTCATCTTTCATTCTCTCGACATGTCCAAGCGACATCAATAAATTACACTTAATATCAATCACCCCACACTTAATCCTTTTAGTTACCCGATGACGCGTGTTGCATCCAACTCCATCGTCCTTATTTATCATATGCAAAAAGAACAAACATTCCTCTACAAAATTATAAAGAAATGAGCTCAATACATGAATAAATAAGGTCGGGAGAGTAAATGGAATACAACTATTTTCTTCTAGCGGTGAGTGAGGGAGAGCGGATTGGGAGAGGATGAGAGGTCCCTGCTCACTTAGCACACTAACAGTTGCAGATGCAATATGCATCATCAGGCACTGAAAGGGTTAGCATAAGTTACCTTCACACCCAAACCATATTTCATGCACATACTCATTACCTGTACTTTCACCATCCCACCACATCAGATCACATTATATATATATTCCATAATTTTTCACTTAGTTTCCTTCCAAACTCCTCATCTACTATTTTCGCTATCCATCACCAACCTCTTTACTTGTTTTCTTCATGATTTATACTCCCTCTATCTCCTATTTTCCACCTCCTGCCCATAGGGGATTGGTGGTGATAATTTATTCCTGTGAACATTCAAGCTTTGCGGGTATCAATCTTTCCTTTCTAATATTGTGGCCAGAGAGTGTGAGAGCATCCTTTCATGCTTCCCAGGTATTTAGAGGTTAACAGTTTTTCCTACCCCACTCACCTGTAACTGGTCTGTCTCCTCCACGTATGACATGCAACATTTGTTCACACTGACCTGTATCCTAACACTACCTTTAATATGCACTGCCAGACACACTCACCCATTCCAAATACAGTCATGTGCTCCACTCATTTGCCTATGACCTATCTCCCTCTACCACTTCTACACAGCATTTTTTTTTATTATGGCAGGTGCCGTTCCCACTGACATTGCGGCTGTGGGATGTGTTTCTGCTGGAGGGGGAGCGGCTGCTGTTAGCCTTTGCATACACTGCCCTTAAGCTTCACCGTCGCCAAATTGCCCGTCTCGACATGGACCAGATTCTGGACTACCTTCAAAAGAAGTCTGTTGCTCCCAGAATTTATTTATTGTTTTTTGCATAAATGTTTCATTGTTATTATATCAGTGGAATTTCTGTCATTGAACATAATTCTTGCCTAGAAAAAGTTCTGACAGATATGAGTACCAATAAATTTGATTGATTCTTTTGTACCCATATTTTCTTGATATTGACAGTTGGTGGAATGACTGCTTTCACCACGGGTAAATGAAGTAACTTTGTTTTGGTTGAGTGTACTTGTTGGAGAACTGAAAGTTGTGGGCAGCTTGAAAGGAGGGAAATTGAGAGTGGTGTGTGGTCCATTTCATAGATTATTCAGTCTTTCTGTCTTTTCAATTTCTATTTCCCTCACTGAGTCTGGAGCCCTCTACCCCCTGAAAATAAGGAAGTGGGGTTTTGATAATGATAATGGTTTATCATATTACCTTGTATAATTAGATGTTAAACTTATCACCATGAAGGTATTTTCTGCAAATATGTAGACAATACTTAAAGGGTTTTGACAGATCCTTTGCTGTGATTATATTATTTTCACCCGTTCAGCTATTCAGTTATGTGTTCATCCGTCAAATGTTAGTGTACACCCTCTCCATCTTACTTTCTTAATGTATTATGTGTTATTTTGTTCTTTTTTTAAAGTATGTTGCTGGTGATGATGTACAACATTCATTTATGTTATTAGGAATAAGCCCCAACAATCAACCACTTTCCACCATAGCTATTTTTCAGTATTACCCCATTGTGTGACAAGCAGGTAATATGCTGTATGCACCCAATCTGTTCTTCTGACAGACTGGAGAAAAACTTTGGTTATGAGGATGACTATGTGATTGAGAGCTTGGAGAAATCCATGGAGGAACTGAGGAAGACCAAATTGGATCACCCTGGAGCACCTCCAGATCATGAACTACCCCAACAACCTTTTGGTGAGTTTGGACCAGAAGGATGGACCTGACCTGGAAATAATGAATGTGGGCCTAGAACCATTGACCTAGTATGAGAAATTAAAAATAACTCGAGTAAATGGCGACACCGGCGCCATACGCTTGACCCTGTGGCTTTGTGTACTACTTGAAAAAAAAAAAAAAAACTCATCAGATCTCATTCAAAAGTAGTTTATTACAACCCCCTAAGCATATGTATTATCCATAAAAAAATTTGTGTTGATATCTCAAAGGACCTAGGAATAGTTAGGTTCGGACGGACGGACGGACATAGTCACTTTGTGAAATTATATATAGATCATTAATAGATTAAATCACCTTGTCACAAACCTTGAGTTATTGGGTAATTTTGATGTCAGAATTAAGACGACAACAAAAGTAGAAGGTAAGAGAAGATCACTTCAAAGACTTGCCTTATTAAATCTATAGGATAAAAGTAATCAGTTTGTAAACTTAAATGTACTCGCCGTGTAACTTCTCTGATGTTGCAGGGATGTTCACGGAGCCAAGCGTGGAGAAGGAGTCTGGGGTAAGGCGGGACTTCACAGAGGAGGAACGACTCATCACTGAGAGGCTTATGAAGCGGACCGAGACCATTGCACTCAACGGCTCCCATCTTTCCGTAGACAGGGGTCAGTCTCCTTTATATTCTCCCAATGCACTACGTCTTAACCTTTGTCCATCCAATTCTCCTTCCTTTTTCTCCTTAGCTTCTTCACCTCATTGTCCTTCATTGTCCTGTCATCCATCATTTTCTCCATCGCTGAGATGCGCTGGAAAACAAAATTCTGTTGCAGTGTCTCACGCTCCTTCACGTCACTTATCACCTCCTTGTCACTCCATAATTCACCCTTCTCCATTGTCACCACCTCCTTATGCCTTAGCCTGCCCCCCTCCATGTCTCACTGTGTCCCCACCATCCTCCCTCTCCTCCCATTCTTCACCTTCATTTTCAACCCCACCATCTCCAGCACACACTTTTCATGCAGTCTCCATGTTGCGTCTCCCTCACTGCAGCTCCCCATTTTCTTCTCCAGTCTCCCCTGCTCTATGTTCCTCTCCTACTTTTTATAAAGTTTCCCCATCCTCTTCCTCCTCAAAAGTCCCTCCCATTGACCATTCTGTCTTTTCATTCCCTACTCCCATTTCTCCTTTCTCATCATCTGTCACTGCCTCCCAGGATCTATCTGTTGTTTTTGTCCTATGGCTATGAAGCCTGTGATGCACATTTTCCAAGCTCCAGGCATCGGTTCCACTTCATACCTAATTTCTAGTCATTAACTACCTTGTGTTTACATTTTTATACATACTAGTCATGATTTGACTACTGTCACTGCTTTAGCTAACTTGAGAGTTTCAATTTTGAAAAGAAAAAATCCTCAGTAAATGTAAAGAATAGTACACAAACAGTTTGCAGAAAATAAACACGAATACAGGATGAAAATATATTGATGTTTTACCAGTAATGTACAGGCATCTTCACAGTTCCCTCCCAGCCACTTCCATAGCCTCTTGCGCCCCTTCATACACCCACTCCTTTCATTTCCTGATGTATGCATTCTGATTTGTATCTGAAAATGGCTGTATAGGCAAACTATCAGAATTCTTTCATTCCACTTGGGTGTTTATTGTGTCGAAATTTTTAGTAAGGATCACACTTTTCATAAAAAATAAGACGAGTGCCTTAAACAATTACTAACACGATATTGACAGACTTTTGATTACCATAAAAAAACCTGTAGTCATTAGCTTTAATGGTTTCTTTCTTTTTTATTTTCCCAAAACTACAGAAGAACTTTGTGTGACAGTTGTTATACTAATACTAATGTCGGTTCGTTCTTTTATAATGTTGATGTCACTTTGTTACTAACTTATACCAGTATTTATTAGGTACTTAAAAGTTGAACAATTTGTAATACAGCACATATATTTAAGTTCATTATATATAGTTTACTTTGGGTCATTAATTTCTTTAGTAAGCTGGACAGTTGTGTATCACAGTGCTTTTACTATGTATTCAACTATACTATTTTCACATCCTATCATTGCATTTTTTCTGGGGCTAATATTATTCCATTTTCATCTGAATTCCCAGTCATTAACACTATGTGGTGACATGTGTATTGTACTGTGCTGGTAATGAACACACTCCCACAGGGCTAAACTGCCAACATTGTAATTTAGAGAAAATTGCATTCCGGTTTAGCTACCGATGCCACACATAAAGATGTAAATGGTTTATATATGCGACTAAAAAAATAGTGCACAAATGAAACTCAATGATATTACAGTATATTTAATATTATGGCTCATATTGTTCCAGGGTTTGTCCACTATCATTTGTCATAGGTGTTAGAATGGTTCATGCAGGGTATGCACCAAACATTTCAATTTATTCATCGTTCTCATGATAACGTAACCCGAGGATCATGCAGGATTTGTTGTAACAGTTTGTGTTATTTGTCAAGTCTGTGCAAAGAATGCAAGACATACACTTGTTGTTTAAGTTCATTAAAATAGTTTTACATGTTGAAAGTAAGGAGTGCTTTCCCTCTGGCAAGAATAATACTACTATATGCTGGTAATGAGAGGATTTCCATTACACTGTCATATTTGTCAGTCATGCAGTATGCATTGTACCTGTCAAAATATTCAGATCTTAATAGAAAGTGCTATTATGTTGACTTCAACTTAATGCTTCCTTTTCCTGCGGAGACTTGTTTGCAACATAACAAAAGGCAGAAACAAACTATTTTTCAATACTCTTATCTTAATTAATACTCCTATTAAAAAATTAAGGTTACACCGAGAAAGCACTGTTATATGACTTCATTTATAGCTTTCCCTTACTTAGTAACAAGTTACCTCAATCGCAGAAAAAGTGGTAAACACCAATATTTCACACCAATTTATTTCCATTCTAGACCATGGGCCAGCACTTCTTATGTTTCTATACACTACACATTTTCAGGAACTGAGCCTGGTGCAAAAAGTGTAGTGAGTATGGCAATGGTGAAATATTTAATATCATAATTAAAATCAGCAATTTATTCACATCCGGTGTGGTTCAGAATTTGTCACTTATTTTTAAAAGCAGAAAAATGTATTGTTGTTCATTTCCATTAATTTTCTCATACAAGTACAGTGCAATACAATGTTGTTTGAAGAAAACCTAATCAATGTGTACAGTATACAAATTTATTACGGTATATAGAATTATGTTTAAAAGGGGTATGGGATCTTCCTGATGATCCTTAAAATTTCTGTTCATGACTGGGTATTCAGTATATTATGGCTACTCTACTGTGGTGTCTGTTTGGCCTTGTGTACATCTATTTATTAAATATAATAGTGATTTTCCTCTTTCTTACTCTGCTATCTTGTGTTACTCAATATTATTTTACAGCATGAAATAATGACAGTCATATTCGTAAATACCCACCAAAGGCAAGTGTTCAAACCAAATTACTTCAGTTTAATGCTGCCCTTGACAATGGAATGCAGACTACACTTGGCATAGTACAATTTTTTTATAATTGTCCTTGTTTGAGAAGGGAATTGAGGCCTATGTATTACTTAACTTTAAGCATTGTTTGAATAGCCACTGCTTATCTAAACCATACGGCTTTTATTCTGTATCGCTGGTTCTCTATATCAGTAAAGAAGTTTGCATCTGATTGGCTGATATTTATCACGCTAGTAGGTGGCAACTTCAACTAATCACTATTACAAATACTCTTTAAGATATTGGCAATATTTTCCATCAACATTAGATAAACTGACTACATTGTTGTATTACTGAAATGTCTGCAGTTGTTTTAGGATGCCTTTGATCTTTGAGCATATCTGACTTTAAGGAAAGGTAAGAATAGGCTTTGACAGGTACTATACTAAGGTCTCTCCTTTTTTTTTTTTTTTTTTCTTTTTTTTTTTTCAAATATTGTACTGTACCGAACAACAAAAATTTATGTCTTATTATTTTTTATTTTTTATTATGATAGTGTTGTGATTTTTCTGATGATTTGTTGCTTCTTAGTCCAGTGAAATTTATGCTAAAGTGAGCAAAAAGGATATATTTAACTCCCCAGGAGGGTTGTTAGAGGGTAAACAATAATAAGGTAAAGTTAATTACTGTTCTGTATCAGGAGAGGCCAGTCATGGCTGAAGATAATGTTGTCTAGCTCAGCCTTTGTTGAACATCATAATGTGAATATGAGATGATAAAATCATAATATCACATATGAAATGTTAGGCTAATTGAATCTTTAGCTTCAATAGTCTGCACAATCTGCTCTTCTCAGCTGCTTGGATGTACAGTACATTCTTCAATCACTTATTTGCCATCATGCTATCACCTAATGCCAGTACTGTACTGTACTTGTGAGTAGCTGGACCAAACAGATGGTCAACGCACCTAGGGCTGGTAAGATTCTGTGCAGGTGAGATATTTTTTATGTGATGGGAGTGTTTGTGTGGAAGTGGATTGTGAGAATGGTGACAACCATATAATCATAGCCAGGTTGAGAGAAGCAAAATTTCTGACAACTTCAGGTACTGTCATTTTTCTGTGTAGAAGGAAAGAAATGTATTGCTAAACAAGGTAAGTATTATAGAATTGCCTTACTTTTATCAAGGAGCAGAACTAAATGTTTAGGTAGTACTTTAATAATACACAGACTATTAACCAATTATAGAAGAAGAATTGTTTGTGTAGCCATTTTATACAGGGAACATAACAGGAAGTTAGATAAATAAATTTTGAATAACTGTTTTGGAGCTACATCATTAAATAAGCATCATGCTAATCTGTGATAACTAGCATGGAAGGTATTTACTTAATAGTGAGATAACATCATAATTGGATATCAGTGCTTAATTAAGAATTAGTAGGTCCATCCCTCCAACACTGAAATAACTTATATACCCCTCCGTGTCTTCCCCTCCCACTGCTCATTTGGCCTCTCACAGGAAAGAAAGGTAATATTTAGAGCTGTCCCTCATTATTTCCCCTGCCCTTGCCAGACTTTTAGTTTAGTTTTTATTTTAAACAAAATATTCCAAATTTTAGTGTGCATGCATAGCTTTGTGTGCTGTGTTAGATATGTTTCCAGTACACTCTAGTGAAGTATTTGGAAATATTATCTGTCTTTGGGTACAATGACCAAGTTCAAATATTATTGGGTAGATACATAGGCCGGGATCCACAAAGCACTTATGCCGGTATAAACCAGATATACTCCTCCATCCAATTTACACCGGTATCCACAAAAGCAATATGTGCCTAATTGATGACATCACAGGCACAAATGAAGACGTAAAGTTACACCTGCTCCAGAGGTGATATAAAACTCAGGACCTGAATTTAAAGCTTATAATTCCGGATTAAATAACAAATAATCTCTGAATTAGAACTTTTAGTATTAATAATGGAACAAGTATTAATTTGTGTGTACAAGAATTTGTTGTTATTTTTTAATCCATTTATTCTCGATATAAATAGGCGGAAAAAGAGGGATAGTTTGACATTCTCCACCACAGCCACAATTGTCAAATTTTTCAAGGAAAGGTTCTCTTTGTCACTCAATTATTATTTATGATTTCACATTTGATGCGAGTTATAAATCAGTTTTGGATTTGATTGACTGGAGTCAAATTCTACCCTGTGATTGGTTGATGCATTCTGAAAGTATAACTGTGATTGGCTGACCAACTTCGTGATGTCACATCCCCTCTCAGAGATACTCTTCCTTACTCCGTTGTGGATATACTATAGGTGTAAATGTTGGAGTAGCGAGGTGTAATTTACACCCCGCACAAATAGATTCTCCGGTATAAGATATACCACAGTTGCGGATCCGGCCCATATTCTAGTCAGTGTGTATATATATATATATATATATGTTTGGATTGCCCCTCTTATAAATTATATAGAATGGAAATTTTTTAACACATATACTACGTATTTTCTCAGCAGATAATTAATCTAAATAATTAAATAGGAATTACTGTATTGTACAGTACAGTAAGGAATATTGTGGACTGGACAGGGAACTGTATATCACTTCTCCCAGTCAGCTTTACCTGTAAATAGATTTGAAGGATTTACAGCAGTCTGTGCTGTGTTTTGCCTTTGCTGATGATAAATATCCACAGAAGATATAAATACTGTATCTTTCATATGATTAGCTGATGTGTGATTTTTGAATTGTAGCAGTTAAGGTTTTAAGCTATACAGTATATTATTGATTGTTTGTTTGCCAACAGCTGAAGAAACTCTGACTATCTTTTTGTACTGTATTTTGCTTCATAATGGCTGTATCAGACATTATGCCCTATCCTGTGATTAGTGTACAGTCACAGTCAAATACTTGTGTGGCCAACGGAAAGTATAAAAGAAATGTTTAGTCAAGAATGCCAAAAAGTGTATGGAGAAATCCAATTGCTAAGTATATTACTGTACCAGAAAGGGCAAATGACACAGTACAGTGGGTTGCTGATGTTCAAGAAGGTTCTGGAGGCAAAATAAAAGAAATGGTAGGTTGGGGAGAGTGAAAGAGAGTTGCAGAGAGTGGTAGATGAGTTTCAGTCCGTGTGAAAACGAAGGAAACTGAAGGTGAATGTGGGTAAAAGTAAGGTGATGGTATTTAAGAGGGCAGAAACTGAAGTGATTGACTTTGCCACACCTTACAGATTGGGAGTACCAACTGGGACAAAGTGTGAGATAACTCTAGGGGGTGAGATGATAGAGGAAAGGAAGGAGCTTAAGTACTTGGGAACAGTTCTGTGTAAACATGGAAGTATGGAAGGAGAAATTAGGGAGAGCAATGAGCGGTAGACAGGTCATAGGATCACTGAGGAGGATTATGAAGGGTAGAAGTGTGAGTATGGAAGTGGAAAGGGGACAAAGAAATAGTATAATCCTGCCAACACTGACATATGCATCAGAGACATGGACATAGAGTAGGGCTCACCAGTCTAGAATAAGTGCAGTGGAAATGAGTTACTTGAGAGGAGCATGTAGACTTACTAGGTGGGATGGAGAATGTAATGAGTGTGTATGAGAGATGTGGTATGAGTGAGAAGGCAATTGGTATTGAGTGTGGGGTGGTTGAGAGAGTGAAACGTAATACATTGTGGTGGTTTGGACATGTGGAGAGAATGCAAGGTGAGGAGTTGGTAAAGAAAGTTATGGAAGTGAAGTTGTGGGACCTGGTGTGAGAGGCAGACCTCCGGTTAGATGGCAGAACAGCGTGGAAGAGTATGTAAGGGAGTAAAAAGTGAGGGGCAGAGTAGGGTTTGACCAAGTAAGGAGGGAGTATTGGAACAGGGAAAACTGGAGACACTTCTGCCGTGGCCATCCCCTTGGGGGGGAGTCCCCGGAGGGAACGAGGCGTCAGAGCTATAGATAGAGAGATAAATGGGGAGAATGAAAGAGATACAGTATGTCAAAAAGTTAGTGAGACAGAAAAAAAAATCCAATGAGGGTCAGGGAAGAAGAATGAATGAAAATTTCACTGAAAACTGAAAGGTGTTCTGGAAAGATGTTGCAGAAGTGCAGGAATGAAATGTGAAGGGGAGGATAAAAATGTTGAAGATAGAAAAGGTATTCACGTGGCACTTTTTACGCAGACAATTTGCAAAGTACTGTACAGTATGTTTAGGTATTACTGTATTTTCCATATTATTTTGCCGTTGTTGTTGTTCTTGATGTTCTCTGAGGGCAGAATGGTCTACTGCCCCACAGACACCTGGTACGCTCTGGTCACAATGAAAAAACAAATTAAAATAAAGGAAGGGCTGGCCCTATATGCCTGGGCTACCGAAGCAAATCCCAGGAAGATGGGACCAGAGCTTACTGGAACCATTTCACTTAAAGGCAGTAGAACCAGCTACACTTAATGATCAAAGCTGGGTTGCTATTCCAACCTGATGGAATGGCTGGTGATCAAACCCTCACTCGTCAGGACTGGAGATTCCTGATATTAATATTCAGCTTTCATGGTAGGAGTACCGGTGTATGTTACCGGTGTATATTAACTTGTTAGTTTTGGTTCCTTGCTTCAAGAATTATTGGAACAACTTAAGTGAGAGAGACTGGAGTAATTCTGGGGTGTGAAAGGAGTAGTAATTGTGAGTATGACCCATTTTAATGTGTCCCTTTCTATATAATATTTTAATTCATTTTTCCATCCCTGGCTCTGGAGCCCGCCCACCCCTTGAAAAAAGGGAATGAGGTACAGTATTGATGGTGATGATGGTCTGTCCCTGTATGTTTTGCTTTATTCCTAAAACCATAATGACCAAGGAGAGCTGTGGGATGGGCTGATGTTTATTCTTAATTATTATTGATATTATCTGGATGCCATCTCATGGTTGTGTATATGACATGTCACATGAGTAGCTGAGAGGTAGCTGTAATGAAATGAGGGAACCAGAGTTAAATTTTAAATTACACTACTGTATAGCTGGAGAGGCCAAAAGCTATGTGTAAAGTATGATATACTTGATTGCAAAAAAATTATATATAAATGCAGATGCAAGTATAATTTATAATTAATATAAAATTAACATGTAATATAGTTAGCATGCAAACATCCTAATTGGTAATTAAAGAACCTCACAACTAAGGAAATTATTACATAACTGGCAAGACAATGTAACACTGGCTCCAGCTCCCTTTTGAGCTGAAAAGTACTTGGGTGCCACTGTCGTCTCTCAGGAAAGGTTAATAGTGTTACTGTATACTGATCCAGAGGTAAACCAATGCTAATGGACCATACACAAGGGGCAAAACATTTTCCACATGTTTTTTGTTTTATAACTTATGGTGTGAATGGTTGCTCGCTGTGTCATGTCTTATTATCAGAGTAAATAGTCTGGTGGTTATCAGATATTCTTGTATAGAAATATATGTATGATTAAGTGCATACAATACATGCAATTACTATACTGTACAATATAAAAATATTCTAAGACAGTATTCAGGCTGTATCCAAAGTTCTTACACATCAGTGCAGTTTAAGTTTTTGCATTCCAGATACAGTACTTATAGTCAGCACATTATATTTGTAGTGTCTGCCTTGAAAATACAGTACTTTTGTAGTTTGGTTGTAGTATTCTTTTGAGGGGGGCTAGAATGGTTTACACTTTATAGGTACTGTGCTGTATGTAAATATTTCCCTGACACATTGCATTTACTGTAAATGTCAACATTAAAGGACTTACTGGCAATTGTTAGCATGGATCTGCGATCAAACCGAAGGAAAGAATACTCTTATTATTGTTGTTTCATCTATCCAATCATATACAGTATTTGGTATAATGAATATGGAAAACAGGAGTGCAGAGAGAGTCATTGTCTGTTCAGAGACCATCTCCAGGTGTAAACAAAGAAAAAAGGTAAATTATAGCATCCTTCCATGACTGTAGACAGAATAGTTTATGTAATTTTATTACCCAGTAACTTCCTAAAGAAGCCTTGAAATATAGATTGAAATTTAGTAGGCTTGTGCTCCTTTTTTCCCATTGAATAAAAGTACTGTATTTAGTTATCTGGTTTATACAAGTATATGGACGTGAGTCTATGTGCCTACATGCATGTGCCATTTATTTTCACCTGTTTAGAATTTCAGTTGTTGGTGCCTTTCTTTACCTTTGCTGTATGTGTATCAAATTGATCACAGATCATATGCTATCATAGTTCACTTCAGTCATACAAGTAACTACAATGAAAATGAAAGATCTTATCACATATCACAAAGAAACAAAGACAGGCATGAGAATGTTACTTGTGGTTCTGTACATAGCATGTGCTACATTTACTTCCATACCTCAAAGTAATGTTCATTTGTCTGGTGTCCGTTCATCAGAGTGAGTGTGACCCTTAGTGCTACAAGCGGTGCTTCATCAGCCTCCCCGACAGTCTTGCAAGTCTTTGTGTATGTCATCCGGTGCTTCATACCAAAACACTGGTTTGTGATCAGCTCAGCTGGAAGTGGTGTGACTTTAGTGGTGGCTTGAATCACAGCACATTGCCAGAAAGTCAGTATGTAATGTTTACTCCTCTGGTGGTGGGATCTATTCAGTTTGATCAATTATCACTATGGTGCTTTGCCTCTGTCCTCCAGTGCAATTGTTTAATAATGTTTTTTTTACCAATACAGTACAGTGATTATTGGTATGCTTGATAGTGACTTGTGTGGAGTTAATTGTATTGAGAGGATGGTCACCTCTATTTAAAGTTTTGTGAACTCTATCGAAAATGACTTCTGATGACCTCACAGCAAGAGTTCTGTGTGGTTCATCCCCACTGAAAGGGATGGTTAAAGTGACAGCAGTGAGTAGATGGTAGTTTTTATGTGATACCACCCAACCTGAGCCAGGTAACTCACTATATTACTTCAGAGCAGTTCAATTCCTGTTTAATCAAACATACTGTATAGACAAAATTAATAACTGTTTTGAACTTAGCCATCCTCACGCTGTTGCCACTTGGTTTGGTGAACCAAGCGGAAATCTTGATAGGAGTTTCTTTACAGTACAGTACGGACTATACTGTATTCAAGTCACTTTCCCAATGACCAAAAATTGTAAAGGGCAATTATATTCACTGCACATTAGAGGTTAGATAGGATTTAGAAATCTTGGCACAGTACATACAGTATTGTACTGACTGTTTACATAATATTGTTTAAAATTTATGTTGCTTCTTATGTTCTGTTATTTAAAAGTAATATTGCCCTCATAGATACCATGACTATTCAAAAGCTACTTAAACTTTCATTGAGAAAGTAAATCACTTTCATTAGTGAAGTGTTAAGCATTATTTCTATCTTTTTAGTCTCATCAATTCCAGCAATATATTAATGCTGTACGGTACAGTATATTACTGGTAATTTGTATCTCAATTGAGAGAAGTGAGTGATATGTCTGTGATATTTACATTTTGTAAAAGCCGTACTGTACTACATGGTAGTATCAGTAAAATTGTTGTGCAGTTTTTATAAAGTAAATATTTCTTATGGTCACACAGGAGCAAATTAGATTCAGAAAATGAAGAGGCTATATAGACTAGATATTCTACTTGAAATATCTTGGAGAGAGTCATCATGAAAGGGAAAGGAACTGTTTATTGCCTTCTAGAATCTGGAGAAAGAGTATGACAGGGTTGATGGGCAGTGTATATCCCTGAGGGAGCATGGTGAGCTGTCTCTGCTGGAGATATGCATACAATACTGTAGTGATGTTTTCCTCTGAATGTTGGTTTGAGACAAGATTACGTTGTATATGTGTATGCATGTCAGTATGTTATGATACAACCCAGATGAGAGAAAACTGTGTGGAAATCATCAGTTCTGTTATTTGCAAATGATGTAGTTGTGTTGAGTGGTGATTAGAGAGTTGCAGGACTAAAGTCACTGCTAGAGGTAACTAATATCTCATGGCTTGTTTGAGGAGTTTTTATTTATTATTTATGAAAACATTTGCTTTCGTAGATTCGTGTGAGCTCTAGATGGGCATGTGGGTAATGAAAACTATATGCATACTGTACCACAGGCCAAGCGATAATACCAACCTCTGAGGGGAGGGGACAGAAGTTTATTCCTAGAGTGTACACGAGTTTGGGGTGTGTGCGAGATATGAATTTGAAAATTGTTGCAGAGAGTAAGATTGCAGTCTTTGAGAGAAAAATCTCCACAGACTGTAGTGAGACTGGGGAGAGGTATTTCAGGCCTCTCAGTAAGTTGTTTATCCCACCTCTTCTATATGATAGCTCAGTTTGACTGTGCTTACTTTAAATTGGATTTTTCCCTGAAAAGTAAAATTGAATCTGTGTGTTGAGTGTTGTTGCTGGTGATACATGTCAGTGTTGGGCTTTTCTCACCCAAATAATTTAACTTAAAAAATTCAATAATAATTTAATGAATGCTCACATGATCCAGTATGAACCTCCAGAACATTTATTAGCATAGCAAGGGGTGGGAAACTGTCCAGGCCCATTTGCAGATTAGTCATCCTCTTTTAACTTATTTGTACTGAATCTCCTCCACTTTGTTCACATTGGAACATACTATTAACTGTATTTTCCTTCTTCCTAGGTTGTTCCTTGTACAATATTATGTTGCCAAACCTGTTATTTCCTATTACTGTATTAACTATCTCTCACCACCCCATTACCTGAGAGACCTTTTCATAAAAAAAATATATATATATATATATTCTGTGCATTATATATATCTACTGTATATATATTGGATTGCTTGTATAATGACTTATCTTCTGTGTAGTGTTCTCCTTTCTGAAATTTGGTATTTCCTGTATCTTTGCCTAAACTGTGTAGTTTTGTTCTTCTCTGATGATCTTACTGTATTGTGATTTAGTGCAGTGTTGACTTAATATACCAATCCAGTATATGCTTAGCAGCGTAGCACAGACTCACAAGTATTAGATTTGGTTATTGGTGACAGCTGTAATGATTGCTTGTGTTGGGAGGTGGTGGGTGCATGGGTGACAGTGTGGGATTTAATAGTTTATAATCATTATTGATATGAATTATAGACACAAGAAATCAGGATGAGTGTTTAAATAAAGCTGCAAATTTAATCCATTCCAGAACAACAATCAACAATACACTCTACTAGCTCTATCCAGAACAGGAACATATGTTGAGGGGTTAATATTGGGTAAAATAATGCTTATACAGTATTGTATTATTATACAGTAATGTATTATATTATTATTATTAAAAATTACCAGAGACACAAAGCTGGGAGAGAATGCAAGCATTCTATCAATCCAAGGACCCCAGCCCCATGAATCCAGTAGTCATGGTCTCACTGATTCATGACAAAATAAACCTTTGCCTCCAGCTAATGTACAGTTGCCCACACATGAAGCTGGTAAAGCACGTTACTTGTGATGTAGCTACTAAAGGAAGGAAAGTGAACAAATAATAAATTTTGCTCACTTTCCTTCCTGTTGTAGCTATCTCACAAGTAGCTTCATGTGTGGGCAACTGTACATTGTCAAGTTTTGTACTTACATTTACAATAATAGTGGTAAGAGGACCTAAATTTTAGCTGTATACTGTAATGCATTCTTGTTGCCCTCTTATTTGCATTCGGTGAGGTACTTTTCTGTAACTATGATATGTAAATTTATCAGATATCTTGGCATAATTAAGAGCTACATGGCCTTAGTTCCACAGTACAGTAAGAGAACAACATTATTAAATTGAATTACTTTACTGTATATATATAAAAAAAAAAATCAGAATCAGTTATGTCTAGACAGTATGAGAAACCAATTTCATCACATATAGATTTAAGAAACTACTCATATGATGGTGTATGAAGGTATAAATGGTATCCATCATTTTAGTAAGCCTCAGTTTAGAGAAAGTAAGTGTACAGTCAGCCACAGGAAGGTGAATGCACCTAAAATTCAACTCTGGGAGATACTTTCTGGTAAGTGAATGAATATTCAGTTGGACAAGAAACTATACAGTCCTTGTTATTCTTTATTTTGTTCATTATATTTAAAGCTGTATCATCAGATAAATATCTCTCATACATGAACTGTAGGTGTATACACTTACAGTATTTCTTTATGTCCTGTATATTTTGCCATAGCATAGTATATATGTTGAAAGCTGGGAAGGGTAATAAATTGTGAGGTGCTTCTGTGTTTGGTGTATGTCAGAGTGTGTAGCATGTGTGTGTTGGCAGGGTCGAGGTTTTCGCTGGAGTGCAGTATAGACGAGGTGAGCAGCCTGGGTGGAGGTGTGGGAGGGTCCCGTGCCTCCCTAGCCAATACCTCCCTTACTTCAGCTGCTGACCTCTCCACGCTGTCCTCTGTGACTCTGGCGCGCCGCGGGGATGTGGATGCAGCCTCCCTTCAGTCTGGCCGCTCTGTCACCTCTGCTGATGCCCGGTCCATCCAGTCGGTACGTTCCCCTCGCTCCCCTACTGACCGCTTCCGCCGCTCTGAGGGCCACTCCCCTGCCTCAGCTCCATTGTCCCACCATACTAATGGTGAAACTGTGTCCCTCCCTGGTGGTGATGATGTTGAAGAAGCGGTACACAATGGTCTCCCTGCCAGCCCCCCATCTACTCCCCGCCCCTCTTGTTTGTCTGTCAGCCAGACCACTCTGCAGGAAAAGGACAACCTACTGTCTGAGCCTGCCACACCAAAGGCCTCAGAGACCCCAGACACAGTGCGCATCTTTGTACCGTACTCAGGGAATGATCCTCCTCTTTCACCCTCCTCAGCTCCCCTTCCCTCTGTGCCACCTCCACTTCAAGGCCTTAAGCATAGCCCCACATCAAGCCCTGGTGACCCCAACAGAATAATGATACACGTGGATGGAGATGAATCTCTCTCCTCTCCCCGAGACCGGCCAGGATCAGCACCCTGCAGTTCCCCAAGGGACTTGCCTGGCAGTCCCAGGGGACAAGATTACATGGACTCCTCCCAAGATCTATCTACTACCCCCAGTACCATACAAGACCTAAGTTTTCCAGGGCAGTACAGCTCAGGAGTAATCGAGTATTCCCCTCCAGTGTCTCCCACTCCCCCCAAGCTAGAGACGGCACGATCTCGTCCCATTACACTGGATAGCCCTGAGTACAAAGAGGGGCTCCTGTAAGTAAGACAATTGGGTGCCTACTGAGGAAGTTCTAGGAAGATGATCTAAAGCAAGATGTTTGTGTGAAGATCCTCTAATATGTAAGTAGACAGTTTATATATATAAGTTTGTTTATTTATATGTCAAGAGGCTAGAAGAGTCAGGTTCAGTGTCCTCTTGAAAGTGGGAAGAGTGTAATATGTATAAGATATTGCTACAGTTGAATTACAAAAGTGCCAGATATTGTCAAGAAAAATAAAAAACCCTGATAATCCAAAAGAACAATACATATACTGTAATGTCAAAGAAAGGGATCAAGTAAATCCAGGTTTTAAAAATAATAGCCAATGTAAAAATTGGCTAGATATAAATCTGAGCATTGTGGCTCATTAATAGTAAGTGTACTTAATAGATTTGGTGTTTGTAGAGCTGAATCTGTCGACACCCGAGTAGAAAGACAGTCCTAGCATATTTTTGTATGACTCCAGTTCTAGTCTTCCTTTTTATTGGGTTTCTTTTCTCTTTTTTTCTCTTTTTTGGAGATCTATGCCCAAACTCATTTAGTGCCACTACAAATACATAATACAGTACAGTAATCTATTTCACCCTCGTAGTATTATATTTAATTGTTGTACTATCAAGTTAACAATTGTTTAAGTACTGCATACATACTTAGATTTACAATATGATTGAAGAATATATTGGAGAAGGTGAAAAGAAAAAGGGATACTGTACAAGATGTAGCAAAATTAACTTAGATTTTCTTGTGTTTACGTAATGTTGCAGTGAGGTGAGGTTTGGCATGGAGCTCACCATTTAGTCAGCTGAAGTGAGGGTCAGGAGATTGCAGCATCAGCACTCTTCCCTCACTCCTCTTCCTCCTCTTCCTCTTACTCCTACTCCTACTCCTCCAGCCATCAGGTGTCAAGTAGGACTGGCTAGACTACACAAACTTGATCACCAGTCAAGGTCAACAGAGCGATTATTTTTATATGTACTCTACCTTTTCATTTACTGTGTAAGTTTTCATCTTTTAACATAAAAAAAGTAGTCTTGAACATACTGTACATGATTGAGACATCTTGAAGCATTCCATGAACTTGTAAATAATATTATACAGTGCTGTAATTTTTTGTGATATGTCTATGTTTTATAGGCATTTGATTACAAGTTATGTATGCAGTGTATAGCATATGTATATAACACATACAGTATCCAGTCAGTTGGATTGTGTCTAATGTTATTGAGGATGCTGCTTATCAAAATGAACATTTTAAAAAGTGCTATGTAAGTGCTCAGTGATATTGTGGGATGTTGCAGAACTTTATCCAGAGGTGTTGTTTCTCAGCTGTACCAGATGTAATTTTCAAGGAAGTTGTATACTATGAGCAAACTTACTAGACCTGAAACACTCATACATTGCTGCCAAGATGCCGAACAGGACTGCAAAGGAGGGCAGGTGGATGTGTGTGTGTGCATGCCTGCGTGCATGGTATGACCAAAGTGCTTCATAGTTTATTTAGTTTGTATATGTTATGTGTGACAAAATCTAGGGCTACCTAAGAACAAAATGGCAATCTGTGGTCTCAATTATGCCCACAATAATCTAGGAGGTATGACTGTACTGTATGATATATGTTGCTTTAGTGCAGTTATGTGCTTGATTCTTTCATTTGCACATATTTCTAGTAATGCCCTCCAATTGGCTTGATTGTAATATTTTCTTAAAATGGTAGCCCATAGGTCAGTAAATAATTGTCTTTTAATTCAATCTGTTGTTGATATAAACAGTGCTTTGGACACAATTACCTGTACAAAAATATCATCCCTTAATAAGCAAATCTGAGAGGTTTCATCTACAGTGATTGGGGGAAGCAGTTACCAGGAGAATTGGCTTTTAGGAGACAAGTCCCATTGAAAATCGTAGACATGTTACAAGCTTGAGTTGCAAAGTTTTCTTCATTTTCCCACATAAGCATATTTTATGTACTGTATCCTTAAAAGAATTATTGTACTGTATAGTCATTGAATTTTTTTGGAAGTTATTGATTTGTACAAACTTCACTGTGAAGCAACATGTATACTACTACAGTAGAGTCTTGTTCTATGACATTGTTCAGAGGAATTGGTACCTTCCAGTTTGCCAACATCACAGAACCCTTAAAAGGTGGGTAAAACCACCATCCACATTCTGAGCTCAGGTAATGTGTTTACCTCAACTGGCTCATTATTGTCATGTCATTCCATGAGCCATATGCAAGAAATTGCGTGAGGTAGAGAATGAGGATACCTGTCACTATAGATCCATGAACAGAACTGGTTATGATGAATGCCTTGAGTGTGACTTTTCTTTGATATACATATACAACATTTCTTCAATTTATTATATCTTTGTTACTTAACTTTCACTCCCTTTAATGACCAGGTGTTCTCAAATTAATACTCCCTTATATTCCATATTCCCATACTTTATATTATGCATGTTTTCGTAATGCATCCTTGTTATCCTTCGTTTCAATGTACAGTACACTGTACCTGTTATTACTGCAGCATTCAGAGTTCTGTTGTCATACCCATACTTTTGTTCTTTTCATTTACACACAAGGTTCTTACTTGGTCTCCGTACAGTACTGTACAATATAAAGCAATATAGAAAAACATCACATCTGGCTGTGGTAAACCAACAAACTGGTGAACCCAATCACTTCATCAAAAGGATGGCACAAGCTGTAAATGTGAATGAATAAGTCATGCAATACTAAATGACTGATGTTGCCATAATGGTACAACACCACTCAGGTTAGTGTAAAGTCTGAAGCTAGTGATCATAAAGAGCATTGTACTTTAGTGTATTTTCTTTAATGGCAATAATGCACCAGCTCCCTCATCAAATTCTTAGCTCTTTCTTTAAGAGTAATGCATTGTATGATTGATTTCACCAAACATTTAATAAATAGGTAATATCTATAATTTATAAATGATTAATTCTACTTCAAACATTGAAAGATTTTAGCTGATGGGAAGCTGGAACATTTTAAGCAAGTTAATTAAAGTATTCTATGCACTCAAGGTTGCTCATATTAATACTGCTCCAGCTATCATCTGAAATTATGTTAAAGGCCCTCAGGCATGATTGAAGGAGCATAATCAACATAGCCACAAATGTATTTATGCCCAGATGATTCAGATCCATTATCTCTTGTGATTAGATAAAATACAGGAGGAGATGTATTATCTTTGTTCTCACATAGTCTTGGGTGTCATTTGATATGAAGACATACTGTATCTGGGAATAAAGATATTTGTGACAAGGAAACTTGAGTGTATTCCCGCTGTCACCTTTAGTAATTTATTTCACTAGGTAATGGTAAATGTCAAAAACTAAGATCAGTATGTTGTACAGTATCTGACCGACTGATGCAGAATTCTCAACAACAAAACAGAGAGCTAATATTAACTCATTAGCCCGTACCTTTTTCAATCAGGGCTAAGGACATTTACAATCACCTAGTGATAAAACAACCCACTGTATATGCTGCTTCACCCACACCCAAACTCAGGATTCATGTCAAAAAGGATTTTCTGAGTAATCACTCATACTTAACCAATAAATGCAACATTTCATAATTATGCAACTGAGCTGATATTTGATAAGCCAGAGTAGAGTTTGGGATTTTTTTTTCTTTATTTATTAATCATAATGTGCATATTAAAGTTACAGTATTCTAGTGAGTATTGTAAGACAAACCAGGGTAGTTTCAGAATCAGATTATTGTATATTAAGAGCATGCTTCAAAACCTCCATAGTGTTTTAGAATGTACTGTACTGGTATGGCCATCACTTGCAGGTAGGTAAATTGTACATTTTGATGTTTTCATAGACACAGGCAACACACAACAACTGGTTACTGTTTTATAGTTTATATGGATGCAAATTGATATGGGTTGTTGCATACAGTATTGACCCAATCATTAATTAACCACTGAAAAGGTATCTTTCAATGATGATCCCAGATTCCTTGGTCTAATAGGGTGACAGTGAAATATAATTATCTTTCCATTATCCCAAATCATTATTATTATTATTATGTATGAATATATTTATTATTAGTGTTCTGAATACTTCAGTATATCAGTTTTCTCGTCACTTTAGTAAAATGCAAATTTTATTGCTGAGCATTCATTCTGCACATTTTCATGTTCCAGCTCTTGTTCAGCTTTATGATGGTATACCCTGTATTTACTTCTATGTGATACATTGCATCATAGTTCTGTTTATGTTGTCTTGGTTTAAGTCCACTTGTAGATAAGATACACAAACAAAATATACTCAGCTGACTGGATATTGCTTGAAGCTGAGACTCAGAAAAAGAGACTGCTGCATCTCACTTAGCCACTTCTGATAGTGTAGAACTTGAAATAGGTTAAGCAATACAGTATTTGTAAAGAACTTTCTTTACTGTACTACTGTAATTACACAATAGGGAATATATCAGTGATAATGAATACTCTAGTAGATGAAGCAAATAAATTCATTGGATGAGTGAGTTTGGGAAGCATCGAAATGGGGTCTTGTTGAAAAGTGACCAGTCTCTAGGTGGAACAGTATTATAAAAACATGGAGATGACTTGCACCTTGATTTGTTAGTGAAGTGAATGCTAAGCAGCTTCATATAAGTGAGCAAATTTACCTAAAATGTAATGATTAATGAAAAGGCTATACTGTATATACTGTTGCAGACATTTCCTGTTTTTTTTTTCAAATTTACGGACTGAATCTTGTAACTGTTTGATGCTTGATGTTTGTTGATGCTCTCTCCATCCGGTGTGATACAGATTCAAGAGGAAATATAGCACTGTTGTCTGCATCTATACATCTAAAAAGATTGTTGTAAATGCCAGCACACCTTAATGATCCTTTAATCAGATAATATGGCTGAAAGATGCAGTACATGTACAAGAAAGGTTGAAGTGTCTCTCCAAGTTCTAATAATACTTCACCACCTTCTCACTATGTTTCTTAAGAGATTCTGATATTGTTGGGAAATTGAGGGTTCCTGATTCTTCCAAATTGTACCACGAAACAGAAAACCAAAATATACTTCTGGAGAGCCTATTTCATGGCAAATTTTGGATGAATGAGCAAACTTCAGTTCCCCTGACAGTTTTGTACTCCTTGAGGTGGTCTGTAGTGGTTAGAATAAGCTCTCTGCTATTGTGCAATAATCTGAGGCTGATGATCTAACTGTGTTACAGTTAAGGTGTATGAACACTTGTTGCCTATCTAGCAGTTTTTCTATTCCTAACTGAATAAATTTTCTTTAGTAAGAAGTTTGAGTGGAAAGGGGAAATTATGTTGATGGATGGTTCTTGTACATACAAGCTTTTTACCATCAATACAGTGCTAAGAAAATACTCACAAACATCATGAGCTTTTATCATATGCTAGAGAATAACTACTAAATTTGGCAACCTTGTATGTGAGGCCTCCTAAGTGCTGGTGTAGAGGCCGTCTCTCTGTCCTCCCCTTCTTATTTATTTTGTATTTTTTTGTGTTGATGTATGCAAAGGTCCAGTCAATTATAAGTTGGATCTAGGAATGCCAATATGTATATAAGGTGTATAAATTTCAGTTAGGTATATATACTGTATATACAGTACAGCGTATATATATATATATATATATATATATATATATATATATATATATATATATGTATGTATACAATGTGTGTGCGTGTGTGTAAAGAGGGGGAGTTGGTTGATTCTCATGGAAATATAAATTGGAGCTTTCAAAATGTTATATCATGACATATTCCAGTTATGTTGTGAAATAGTGTTATATAATTATCATAACCTTTTTGAACTCTAAATGTATTTATCAGGAGAATTTACAATTAAAATAACACATTTTCCTTACGTATTGTCATGTATATACTGTATTAAGGTAAGCAAGGGGTCATTGTGTATATTCAGTATGGATATGGTGGAAATGGTGGTGATAGTGTGGGTGCCTGTGAGATGTTACAAAGGTAACGGTTTAGAGCTTGAGCCATGTATTTTTGGCCACAAACATTGTAAATTTTTTTTGTATCTTGTAGCTTTCTCTTAATATGCTAATACAGTGTAATATAATATTATAATTGTGTTATACAGTATTTGTCAATCATGAAGATTGTGCTGCTGAGTTCTTTTTTTTTTAGCAGTGGAGGGGAAACTTAGTGTACTCTATGGATATTTTGATACTCAAGATTTAATTGGTTGTAACACTGCAGTGTGTTTTGTGCTATCACTCACTGGCACATTATTACCAGTTGCAGTACAGGTATATTTTGTCTGTTGTTGCTTTGGGTTCTGTGTGTCATGTAGTTCATACAATGCTGTGTCCTTTTCTAAACCTATTTAGTGAGTTGTTGTGTCATTGGAAGTGTGTTTGTAAAGAGAGAAAGAGGTCTGTTTAGTATATTTAAGCTATGTAGAAGTTAAAGCTCCTGGTTCAATTGTGAACCATATAACAGGTTCATAATTTAAGTGCAACTGATCATCAGGACTTGTTCATTACAAAGCTATTCTGTATAAAGGCTTTCTAAAATTATAGTACTGTATTAAGAAATTTGTGACCATAGAATCCAACTGCTGCCATTTATGGTCTTGTACAATTCCCACAGAACAGTGCTGTAGGTCATACAGTACTGCAGTGTGATGATGTGAACTGGATAGAGTATTTTATAAACATTATGGAACCCTTTGGTTCATTAAATTACAACCTTGAAATGCTTCCCTTACGCCAACCATATCCTTTGTGCCATGTACTTTTGATTGTGTCGGAAATTGAATATGCAGTGTACTGGCAAAGCAATTAAAGATATTTTGCAAATTGTAGTGTCTGCGAAATGAGCATTTTATATCGCTTATGACAGTTAACATAAATCACTTTTGCTTTTAGTAATGAAGCTCCCTAAAGGTAGACTGTGTGAGGTGTGACTGTTTTTATGTTATCTTAGCCATCTGTTTCAAAATGAACTGTGAGTATTTTTGTTAAATTATAAAGTTTTGGGGAAGATACTTGACATTAGATTAACTTGTACTTTTCAACTTTTTTTTCTGCACTTTGCATCTCTTTTCAGACACACATGTTTTCCCAGGCTTTTGTGATCCATTTTCATATAGATTACTGGCAAGTGATCTAAGTTCCTGTCTTAATTAAAAGAATTAAATATATTGCTGCTATATCCAGAGCCTACTCTTCTACATACATGTACTCCTGATGTTACATTCCTTCTGTACATCACTAGAAGAAATCCTACACTCCAGTACAGTATGTACAGGTAGTATCACCTTCACACCTTTATGGTTAATATTGATGAAATTACCTCAACAGAAGGATAGTATTTACAGGAGATGTATGCACACAGATGCTTATAACCAAATTTTAGTGCTTACACAAAGATAACAACAGTGCTAATTCCTCAGTTGGAACAGTTGGAGATTCAGGAAAAGCAGAGACCCATTACTTCTGCTATATTGTTCTTTATGCTTTTGCACATTTCATTGTATCGGTCATTTTTCTAAAATTTTAAAAACCTCCTCTGGAACTATACTGGAAAGGTTCACCCCTCTCCCATTCTATCTTCACCTGACTATCCCATCCCTTCCTTGATTCCAGCCCCATTTCCTTTCTTGGCTGCCCTTGCCATTAATGCTTTTGTTACCTTATCTCCATATTTCATCTTGATATTTGTTTACAAGCAACATGTCTTACTACATCCCCTCCCCCAATCCCTTCTTTCATGTCTGCCCATTTCCCCCATTTCCTATATGATATTTATCTCCTGGAATGTGCTGAGGTTCCCTCCCTCCCTTTTTTATTCCTGAACCCCTCTTCGACTTGAAAAAAGGAAAATTAATTGTTGATGATGATATCTGTTAAAGAGTAAATAAGCCAGGGTCTTACACTCAAGCTGGCATATAAATATCTTTTTGTATTTATCCCCTTCCCAGTCCATTGATTTTACAGAATTGAGTTGACCTTTATCTATTATACCTGCTTCTCCTTTATTTAGGTGACTTTAATTGTTGCCATCCCTTGTAGAGTGGCTCTATTCATACTTTACGGGGCTGGCTTCTAGAGGATTTCCTAATTACATATGACTTGTTAATTTTTATCTCAAGTTCTACTCATTTTAATAGTCACACTCAGTCCTTATTTTGCATCTATCTATCTCCTTGTTCCCCCTCACTCTCCCTGGACTTGATTTGGGCAATCCTGGACAATTATTGTGCTATCAACCAGTCTCCTGTTCTCCTATCCTGTACGTCTTACAAACTGACGTTTGGACCACTTCGCTGGCGAATTCATGGGGTATACTGTATTGGGCTGCTTTTGCCCATGCTTGCACCAGACCTTCTGGATCTCATTGCTATCTCCCTCCTACACCTTATGCACTTCTTGTTTCACTCCCATCTTTTGCATCATATACTGTACTGTATAGCATTTCCCTGTAGTCCTGTGTATTCTATTTATTTAGCTTATTCCCGATTTTTTCCATGTCTGTTTTAGTATCACACATCCTTCCCAGGCTTGGTGCTAGTCCTTATTAATTAACTACTGTACTTCATACTCGAATATATAGATTATACGGTGTGTGTGGAATTGGAGATTAATTTGAGGCCCTGAATCCTACTGTGATATCAACTTCAACCACACTATTGAAGCTGATGATGGTGTGTAGCAGATTCTGCACCAACATGTCAGAAGTGATTGGTCTCTGTTTCTTTAGGGTTTCTATGTACAACATGCTGGGAAAATAAGTCTTGTGAAGCTTTGCCTGAAAGTTGTGTGAAACAAATAGCTAGTCATTTAGTTTTATTGTACAATATTGTGCAATTCTAAACATCCAATACCCATATAATTACTTTCATTGCTAGACCATTTTTCATGTCTGCTGATCATCCTTTTCCTCCTCCTCCTCTCTGTATGTGTTGCAATGCAATTTTCACTGTCTCCCAATGAATCTTCAATGTCTTTCCATAATTGGAACCCATATCCGTGCTTTCACATTATTGTCTTGTGCTTGCTGTCTCCCTTGCTTTTATGACAATCTTCGTAAATTTTAACTTCTCCATTGCCCATGTAATGTCCTCTCTTCACTAAATTGGCCATCATTCTGAAATAAAGTTGCTGTGAATTTTGTTCTCTCTTTGTGAGTTAGTGCCATATGGCCTCTGTTGTAATTCTTGTGTTTTATTAGTTGTTTCAGATCATTCTCAGGCATTATCTTCAGTGGCAGCCAACTACTAGTTAAGCAAATGCAATATTGTCCACTTATAGCAGACAAAAACTGAAAAGGTAGTCTTAGTGAGTGAAAGTTGCTCTGACTGCCAGCTATAATGAAGTTTGAAGTTGGCCCATAATGTACCCCTGTTGTTCCATTCAGAAGACACACAATATTACTTAGACACTTGCTGGTTGTACAGGTACTATATTATTAGTGAGTAATAATGTCTTCTTCCTGCAGGCCTTATATGTTTCTGAGAATAATATAGCATAATACTGTGCTGTTAAAAAGGACACTATGGTAAGTGCAGTTGTGTTTATAACAATACAGTACTATACACAATAGAGTGCAGGTCTATATACAGTACTTGGTTACAGTGTAGCTTCCAATTTCTAAGTGTAGAAGTGTAAAGAAGAATGTAAGTACAAGTCCCATGTATAATATTTATAGGAATAGTACAGTATTGAGAACATTTTTGGCCTAGATATACATACATACTTTCATCAACAGTAGCTTGCAATGAAAGTATTTCATATTGAAGAGGTGGCAAGATTGCAACCAGAAAAAAATATTTTACAAAATTGTAGTTCAGTACAGTACTGTACTTAATATTCTGGCATAAATGAATCTTCCACCATTTTGTGTATTCTTTTGTCAGATAAAGTTACAGTATATGAAAGACTACTGGATAATATTATGAAGCTGCCATGTATTTAACCACGTATAATTTGTGTGTAGCTCTTTCTTTGCAAGTAACTGTTCAGTTTCCTTCAAAAGTATGTAGACCTTTGGCTTTTATAGCAACGGAAGTAAAAACATAACCATGGCATGAGAAATTCCTGGGGTTTGGTTATGTACTGAATGTCTCACTTTTGACATAGTGAGCCAGAAGGTATGGTAATAAAAAAAATTGAAAATTTTCAGAGGGAGTTCGTACAAATGAGTATATGTACACCGATCACATAAAAGTTGTGTTTGCAGTTATATGTGTTATTAAAGTGCTGAATGTGAATTTTTCAGTTTGGTACAATATTACTTTGTCATCACCAAACTACTGTCTTGTCATACCATTTTCCTGTCACTTCAGACTTATTTTAAGTTTACTGAAATTTTTAGAGAATAATTAAATTTTGTCTTGTATATCCCTGAAAGTGCTTCATTTCGCATGATTCCTAAGTTTGCACCTATGGAAGAAGGTGAAGTCAAGTGTCTTTCAGTCCTTACCCAACTGGCAGCTTATTCTTTACAGAGTACATGTATTACATTATTTGCCTTTACAGTGAACAGGGACTGGTTGTTTAAGCCTCAATTTTTTTATTTTTTGCATTTATATTTAGAATAACTTCATTCTCTCACTGCTTGTTTCAGAACCATATGAAATGGGTACAGTTCTGGATTTGGAAACAATTGCTGATACTAGTTGTCGAGTCTGAGGGAAAGTGAAACATGATATTGATAGATTTTTAATACAGTACGGTGTTACAAACATTTAACAAGCTGTAAATTATATACTGTACTGTACAGTAATTAGCAGCTCTAGCTTGGTTAGTGCCCACCAGTGAATCTATTATGAGAAGCAGTAATGTGGCAATTGAATTTGAGTTTTGAAGGTTACCCTCAGAATCTTGGATGGATACTCATAAGTAATACAGTATACAGTACAGTCGTGGCACATAGTCCTTGAACAGACTTCCCCTTACACCCTGGTCAAGGACTATGTACCACAACTGTACATTATTGTTGTTTATCTGTTTTGGCAAGCAGAGAGAGAAATGATGGTACAATATATATTCCTTAAGTAGTTCACTGTGCAGTAATGAAGTATTTTTTGCTGTCTCTATTTTTCTGTTATTAAACTATAAACTAAATTTTTTATTTTGCAATGATTATGCCTTTAAATGGTACACTTTCTTTGTGTATATCAGCTTAAGTATTAAAATTATCAAACAGTCAGTGGAGATTTGGGTGTCCATTTTTAAAATACCGTAATACACAGCAGAATAATGAGATACCATTAAAGAATCAAAATATTAGCTGGTAGGAACTTGAATTAACTGTATTTGAAATGTTAGTATTATTGCTGGAAATTGTATCAAAGTTTGGCAAGAAATGTCTATTGCATTGCATTGTATGAGATCACCAAGGAATGAGACTGCGTTGAGATTTCCTTTGTATAGTAAGGTGTACTGTATCTTGGTGTGCAGTTCAGTACTGTGTACAACTGTGGCCTGAAATACTTGACTAAATATTAAACAAAATTTTTACTGTAAAATATACTGTATATGTGTGAAAAGCTAAGAGTTGGAAAACTACAATGATATAGGATATACTGTACCTGCTTTTATTGACTGGTGCAATAGAGCTCCAAGAACATTCCAGCTCCCTTTTACAAAGTAGAAAATAGTTTTTAATTATAAACCAGTGAAACTAAGTCATTGTAATAGAGGTTAAGTGTTTCATATTCACCTTGACATTGTGAGACTTGCCATATCACCACAGTAGGATCATGTGCAATATTGTATTTGATTCACTTTCCTATGTATATCAACACCAGTAATAGTGAATAATGTGAGGAACCAAGAATAGCAGAACAGAAAATAACTGTACTGTAGTTTGTATATTTTGTGAAAAGAGAAACTTAAGGGTGTTTTAATATTGATAATTTAAAAATAGTTACATTAATTAAAAAGAAAAGGGAAATATAAAGGAATAGTAAAGAGGGAAATGAATATATTAGAAAATATTAAAAGGGAATTGGCTGAAGTTTGAGGATGTTTAAAATTATAGTGCGATTATATTTGACTGCCCAGTCCTGAAAATTGTATTCTGTTCAGCTGAGTGAATCTCAAATCAAAAGTGTGCATTTCCTCACAATTTGCTCTTGTTCGGAAATAATTAGCATAGGACCAAAATTACCACCATACTGTACAGTAGGTAAGGTTTAGAGGAGTAATGACATTTTATGTACAGTATGCAATACAAAACAAAAAACATAAGAACCATAGGCGAAATGAAGAGTATTGAGACATGGTAGTGGTAGGATGGAGCTCTTAATTTGTCTCAGTACCTCATCTCTCCCAGTTTTATAGGTATTGATTTAGGACAAGGTCTTTTTTTTTTGTCCAACTTCACTGTTATATCAAGGTTGTATTGTGTCAAGCTGTGTTATTGCGGTTGATCTAGTGACCCACATTGTTGTGTATACAGAATGGCTAATTATACAATTATTGTTCATGCTCATTCCAGCTTAGTAAACAGAGTCAATAAACTATGGTATCTGTGATTTTGTATATTATGTATTACATATTATTTATTGACCTTATAAGATTTGGTTGTTTGGTGTTACTGAACCATTGTGCTAGTTGATAACTAACAATCCTGTAGAATGATTTAATGCTCTTTCAATGTCACAAAAATGTATGACTAAGCAAAAGAGATGTGGACACATCAAAGTATCGGGATTACAATAAAAAGGAATACAGTACTGGTAGCCCTACAGTAAATTTTTATTAATCTTACCACTGTTCTCAGAATATCGTACATAACAGTCATTTAGTTGTTCAGTCTTATACATCATAGTTAGTGAACATTTATTAGTATTGTACTGAAATCAATTTCTTTTACGCTCAGTGTTTTCCCAATTTTATTATTATATAATATAGCAAATATCAATTACTATTTCTATTTTCTATCCTTCACCAGTTGTATGCTAAACTTTTGTCTTCATTGCCATATATTGCTGTATATTATAGTAGGAATGTGTTATTTGAAATAATTACTGTATTGGTGTATTGTCCACTAATCAGTCATTAAAATACTGTATACCTTTCATTCCATTATTATAATCACTTCATCTTAATTAGTTTCTCTTTCTCACAAGGTATTATTTTTGGCCCTGTTGTTCCTGCACTTTGCAAGTGATCAGAATTATTGTATGATTTCTTTGGTATTCTTCAACATATGTTGCAGTGGCACACCAGCTCTGCACATCTAAAGCTATGTGGCTGTTAACATGTGATCGCAAAAAATATTAATAACCTCGTACAAGAATAGGTACTGCATAATGTTAATAAAGAATGGTTAAATAAATTGTTAAATTCTGAACTGCATAATTTCATTTTGTCACAGGTTCCCACTATCTTACTCTTGGATATATTGTTTATTCTCTGGTGTTAACTCCGTCATTTGTGCAGTTGTGCATTTGTATTCTGTATCCCACTTGGCTATTTCTCTGCTATATCCTCTTTCCCAGCCATCACATTAATTCCTCGGTAAATATTGAATGAATTACCGTTATTGGGTACGATTTTTCTACCTTCATTACCCACTTATTTAGACCATTCTAAGACTGTTTTTCTTCTTTGGCATTTTCTCCGCAAATGCCCCATTTCCAAGATAGGGCATATTCAAATGGGGCATTTTGAAATTAGCCTGACCTGACTTAACCTAGACCGCATCAGACTACCGGGACCTAACCTGGGCAAACTACCGGGAAATAACCGTGGTAAAGTACAGAAAATGACCGGGGCAAAGTACTGGGACCTAGCTGGATCTGGCAACACTGCTACAAAAAGTTAATTCTTTCAATAAATACCAATTCCTCTGGTGTTTTCTTGCATTGTTATGTTGCTTATATAAATATTCTTAAATATAATCCATATTTTCAGAGAAGAAATCAGCCTGATTTAGACACACACAATACCATTACTGTATATGGGCATCCAGCAAAATCCCGTGATGCTGATCCACAACCACACCATTACCAATGGTGCTTTGCCCCCCCAACACAAAGATGGTGGAGTGGGTGGCTTCGTGTCATTAGTCCTCAGCTGCACATTATATGTAAGCTGTAGTGTCTAATAAAGCTTTTCATCCTCCATAACACTAGTACAGTATATTAACATTATAAAAAATAATTGTCCTCAAACCAATATTATTACTATTCAGTAACAAGTAACTACAACCGAAAAATATACATTGTGTACATATGCATGCTGTACAGCCAGCGTCAAAAGTCCTGTCACCGCACTGAGCTTCGTGATGGATAACCAAAGTGATAATCATGGAACAAACATTCACCATACAAAATTCCAACATCCTGGGAACAAAAATCCATAAACTTATCTTGTTCTTCCACGTACGAGACTGAAACTTATATTTCCACACTGTACTATGTGACTTGACTGATGGTGCAACAACTTTTGCCGCAGACTGTACAGTACTGTATTATATCTAACCCTTACATTTCATGAAAGCTACTTATTGATGGTGTCAGAAGCTTGGCGAGACTAAAAGAAATTAAAGTAAAGCTAAGAATATCCAAAAATTTAATTAAATATCAATAAATACATATAACTCGGCATATAAAATTATCAGTTTAATAGGCAGGAAGATTGACCCACTGCAATTCTGCTGTTTCCCCACCTGAATACATTTACAGTATAATGTACAGTCGCCGACAATAGCGACCCATACGAAACCCGCAGCTACTGCTTCAGTGTGGAGGAAGGCAGTGGGTAAGAGGAGGCAGAGTTAGTTTTTTTTTAATTATATGAAAATCATATGGAAACAAAAGCTCGAGCTTTTGGTTCAGTGTACCTCAAGGCGAGGGGCGTCGCTATGGTCGGCGACTGTACAGCACTGGCATCAGATATCTACTGTACAGTATACATATTTAACTCATTATTTCCCCAATAACAGCCATTACTACAGAAATATATTTCCTTGGTGTGTGGTTAACACAAGCCAATTCCTCTTATTTATGTCATAGTTTCAACTAAAGCTTGTTCAACACTCATTGCTTTAAATTGTTTCCAAGGTACAGTATTTTGTAGTTGTGGTAAAAAATAATCATCCATATAGGTTAACACGTAAGTTTGACAGCTTCCCTCTGTTGCTTGGTTGATAAACTTTTGAATAAATAGGCAAGTGCCATCTTATAATGGATTGGGGTGCAGTGGTAGCATTTTTGCTTCGTGCAAGAGGTCCAGGATTTGAAACTTGTCACTGCATGTAAGCTTTGGAAGAAGGTATCAACTCTTATGCATTGAGTATATATAGTCTGCAACCTGACCCTCACCGATGGCAAAAAAAAAAAAAAAAAAAAAAAAAAAAAAAAAAAAAAAAAAATCTGCTAACCTATAAAAATTTGTGAATCTGTAACTATTAAAGTTAAAGAACAAATATATTCATCATAAAGTACAAACCTCTAGCCTGCAGATGAAACTAGAACGAATTTCATCAGGTACTCTGTAGTCTGGCTGAAGTGGTGTAAATAAAGGTGAAAACAGGCAGAGATGGGGAGCACAGGACACAGCGAGCAAGTGTGGGTGGATCATGGAGGTATAATATAGTTTTTTATACTTCCATGGGGTGGATGGACCCAGGATACTGGAGGCTGGTGCCAGGACCAGAGGCTATAGTGAAATGCCGTTTCTGATCACCTATCAAGTAAGTCTAGAGATACAAGATACTAATTTTAATAGAAAACAATGGCAGGAAATTATTCATGCTATTTGGTGGATCTTGATGTCCTCTACAGAGCTTTATGGCATATCAACTTGTAAGGGTTTACTTACAATAAATAGAGTTAATTTCCACTCAAACTTACAAGTGTACAACAGGATATAATACACTCCACTGCCTGAACTTTAACTTTCCTCCTTTTCAATACCCTCATCATCATGGTTGAAGGATGGAGACCTACCAGTGTTAGACTATTGTCAGCAAACTTTTGTTTGTGACTGTTCAATGCGCATTAAAAGTGATGTACAGTCGGCCCCAGGAATTCGTATACAGGCTCATCATAAAACGAGGTCATTTTTGTGAAAGTACTGCAGTGAATGGTTTACCAAATGACTCTGATTGCAAAACAACAAACCTATAATTCTGTAGTGTTGCAGTTACATAGACTTATATTTTCTGTGTGTTGTGAACCCTTGTGGCTTAGTGTGTGTACGAATTCCTGAGGCCGACTGTACCTTGCAAACACAAATATTTGTAAAATAATATCATATGATCAGCCATGGACAAAGCACATTTTGATATATTATCAAAGTCCATGAAAAAATAAAAGATGCTGACTAGTTGAAAGCAGTAAATGTACTTTCATATCTAGCATATACTAGCATATGACTCGGAAGTCATTAGTACTTCTTCCAAGCAGACTGTATTACAGCAAAATAATACATTAAAACGCGTACATTGAGGCCTTTAATTAACAAATAACATTCCTGTGAGATATTACTCTCATTTGTCATGCAGCCAAAACAGCAATGTGACTAAAGTTATTATGCATCCACTTATTTCAGTACAGTTCAGTCTTGGAGAAAAAAAAAAACTAAAGTTAATCAGATCATGGGAGGACTTGTTTAGTTTTTAACCTGTATAGCCAACAGCTGAGGTAGCCAACATGTTTTCTGATCCACGAAAGGTTTAACAAACGAGAAGTCCACATTCTAATAATGCCCTTTAACACACCTTCACATCAGGAAGCAGATCTTCATTATTAATTAAGGATGAATATGTGATAAGTTTTACAGTTAATGAGTTAAATGAAATGGTTTTATCCTCAGTCATGAGTGTCGGTGTTAGATAAGGATGAAGTTCTAGAGACTAAGTGACTGGAATGTAAGGAACTGTCGCCAAACAAAAGGCAAGGCTGCCTGCTGAAGTGCCAGTTGAGCTGAAGGACCCAGGTGGCAGGTAATAGCTCGTCGACAGAGTGCAGAGAGACGCTGTGGCTGCCGGGTAGCCTCTTCCAATAACAGACGAATACCCTGGTCCTGCACTTCCCTGTCCACCACTCCACCCTGAATAAGGCGTTTGGTTCTGGCACCAGCAACCAACAGCAGTGCTACAGACCCCCAGGTGGTGTCTCTAGCCGCTGAAGCCAAAGGGGTGTGACCAAGGTGGTCCTCTGTGTTGGTGTCGGCCCCAGCTGTCAACAGAAGTTGTACAAGGGGTACACGTCTCTCTAGCACAGCCTGGTGAAGTGGCGTATGTCCTAAAGAACTTCGTAAGTTCAGGGTCTTTTTATCAGTCACTTTCAATAATTCTTCTAACACTGCTTCAGCATCATGGCGACCACTACGAATTATCACATTGAGGGGAGTCTCGTTCCCCTTGTTAGACAGGCAGGCAGAAGGAGGATGGGCTTCTGCCAGTTTCTTGACAGATAAAGCACATAAGCCACCAACATCTACAGCATAGTGTAGTGCTGTATTACCCTGGATGTCAGTGCAGCTAGCATCCGTATCCACTGCCAAGAGAGCTTCCATAACAGCAGAATTGCCTACAGCAGCAGCCCTGTGTAGTGGTGTGCACCCATCTTTGTCCTGCACTGACACTGAAGCACCGTGACTCAGGAGCAGCTCTACCAAACCTGTCAGTAAACAATTTCAGTGAGCATCAAAGTATAATACAAAAATACTTATGATGACTTATGAAGTGGAGCTTGAATATGACATGAACAGAATGAGGGCCTGAGAGGAAGTGGTAAATAAAAAATGTGAAGGAGGGTCAAGTGGCATCTACTGGTATATAACATGGGGTCATGGAGGTAATTTATTCCTGACCATTTCCCTAGAGATTTGGTACAGTATTTAGCAATACTGTATATAGATAGGAGAACCCTCACTGGATCAAAACAACATTGCCAAAAATACCCTCCAGTAACACATAGCTAATGAATCGAATAAGAAACCATATCTCCGTAATAGAATCGGCAATGCAGGAACAACTTCACCTCATATGGTAAGATTTTTCTGGGGACTGCCTATCCATCCAAAAGAAACTATTCACTCCTTGCCCCAAGGGGTGGGTTTGTGTAGCAGTGTAATGAATTATATTGAGGAAAAGGTATTCTTGGGTAGATATTATGACTAATATAGATAATATTTCCATGGATATGTGTAATTTATAACTAGAGCTGACCTGATACCCCACTTTTAGGGAACAAAAAGAATGTAACCATCAATCATGGTCTGTCTACCCCTACCACCTCCATGAAGGAGGAAATCACATTCACAGGATATCAGTTTAAAAATCCCTGACTTTTATAAATAAAGGTACTAACCATGTAGCTTACCATACTCTTCCTGAGTCTTCCAAGCTATGCTATCTATTGGTCAATTCAATAGTGACTGACCTATATTTCCTCTCATGGCTGCCAGGTGGAGGGATGTACGACCTTGCTGGGTGCGGGTATCAGCGTGGGCATGGGCCTGCAGCAACAGGCGAGCCAGGTCAAGGTAATTGTGGTTGCAGGCAATATGGAGTGGAGTGACTCCTCCTGAGTCACCCTGGTTGATGCTCACTCCAAGCTCCACCAACAGACGCACTGAAAGCAAGTGAAATATGGTTAAATTCATAGTATTTCATAACCTCCTGTTGTACTCATCACTGACGTATATCTCAAGAGGTGAAAGTTGCAAGCTAATTTCAGGAATGGATTTAGCTTTATAAAAGAAACAAACAGTAAAGGCATGATGGGAATGGTAGAAAATTACTAGTGTATTTTATCGAGCCAAGCAATACCAGCCATGTAGCCCACTGGTGTTCCATGCGGGTGCTACCAAGGCCATCTATAGTATTCTAGATGGTCTTGGTGCTACCCTGCCAATAAGTCTTGCATTAGATCCTACTAAAGAGCGATATATGACACTTACCCATATCACGAGCATTGTTCTCAACACAGACGCAGAGTGCAGGCCTCTGCTGAGAGTTGATGGAGAAGCGAGTATCAGTATCCACTCCAGCTTGGAAGAGTTGATGGGCACGGCTGACATCATTGTTCTTGATGGCAACCAGGAGCTGGGAGTCGAGGGCCCATCGGCGCACCATGGCTGTCATCTTCAACACGACCTCCTGAACAATTAATATTTATACTGTAATATGTTATGTCATTACGAAAACCATATCATATAACTATGGTGACAGTTTCCATCGGTGGTGACTGAATTATGACTACAGTACTGAATAATGATCACACCCACCTCGTTCGATCCCTTCCATGACAGACATCAATAAGCAAGGATTTTTATTGTGGAGCCCAGTAGGCAGGTTACAGTAACCCACTATCCTTATACAAGGCCATACGGGATAACCCAAGGCCTATGCATACATGTATATATAGGTCTTGGGATAACCGAGGTGCTCATTTTACTGACCGGTGGGCGGTGACCAAGGGCGGCATCTACAAGACACAAAACACTTGCCCGGTTGCGCCGGCGGATACACCAGTATACTCTAATTTGATTCTCGAAATAAAACGTTTATGGTGCAAGATTTTATGCCACTGGCGCCATTAAATTTCAGGCTGGAAAAGTGGGACAGTTCGACAGTTTTTGAGTTTTTCAGTATAAAACCATTGACACTCGTCGCCACACCCACAAGCAGTAGCTGTGACTCTGAATGTGTGTTCTGTAGCTTGTATTTCCTGCATTATTTGAGGATAATAATGTAGGAAAGAGAAATATTTTCAAGAATCATGATAGTATATATCTACGTTCCTTAAAAGATCATGAACTGATACGAAGCCCTCTTCGATACTTGGGCTCAGAGTGGTAAATATTGAAAGAATTACCGTTATTGCGGTAATTTAGACTATTCTAAGACTAGTTTCTTCTATGGTATTTCCTCCGCAAATGCCCCATTTCCAAGATAGGGCATATTCAAATGGGGCATTTCGAAATTATCCTGACCTTACCTAGCCTAACCTAGACCACAGCAGACTACCGGGACCTAACCTGGGCAAACTACCGGAAAATAACCGTGGTAAAGTACAGGAAATGACCGGGGTAAAATACTGGTACCTAGCTGGATCTGGTAACACTGCTACAAAACCCTAATTACCCTATAGGTGCCCTACGGGTTGAGGTAGGTGTAGCAACGGTTATTTATTTTGTCCTGATAAACATACCCAAATTTCGATTTTATTTTTCATTGGGTCTGTATATGTGACTATCGTCCTATATGGGCTTGGAAAGAAGTACCAACTCCCTGAGCAGAAAGGAGAAAAAATAAAAACCCATCGTCAACAAGCACTTGCACTTGTCAATTTTAATTATCCAATTGTTTTATCATCGAACTTCCAATCTGTAGAAGTAGCCTACTTACTACATCCGTAAGAATAATGTATACCTATTACAGACTTTGGGTTCAACTAAGCTGTAAGCACGAGGAGAGAGGACGATCATTGCATTAGCATGGTGTCCCCATAACCATAAGCACGTGTAATACCAGCCTGTGATATTGTTTATCCTGGGTTTGCGTGACCTTGGCCGTGTCCTGTGGTGGGGTCATGGTCATCCAGAACCTGCAAAATTCATCCATGCTGTCTGGTGCTACGTCATTAATATACTGTCAGAGTACCTCCACTCCACTCTTTAAAAAAAATTCTTTCTCCTGTTCAGTGTTCACTATAATAGGCTCACACCACACTTTATTGCCAATACTATAACCCCCTACACTCTTCCCTTTTACTCCGCCAAATTTTTTCCCCCGAAGCAACAATATATTCACATAACTTCTCTTGTTCTCAGTATATTCAAGATAGTCACTTCATCCGCAAGCAAATTTACTATAAACTATATCTTGAAACTGTCAGAGCAACGTCCTCAACATGCCCGGGCAGTATTGTAAGATATCGATAGATTATGGTGCTCATTTCACAATAATCTTAATACATTATCAGCATAATGCATACCGGTACTCTCCTTTATACCAGCGGAGATCTGTGATTTTTAGTTCCGAGTCAATCACTTTTAATTAATAAAATTTCTCATAGATTTGTTATTCCTTCAGTTTGCTACATCCCTCCTATGGGTTGATTCCATAGTGGTTGGTAGTGGTTTGTAATTAAGTATGCAAACGAAAGAGTGTTAGCGGCATTAATGACTTATGGCGGAATTATTTAATGAATCTGTTGAGTAAATTATGCTGTGATCATCTTTATCTAACTGTTTGATTGATTGTGAATGTGGATACTCAGCCTTTGGAAAATAATGAAGCCTTACAAGTGTGGTTGGTTAGAAAGCTTCATACGAATACCACTGTGGAATCGACCCTCTCTGTGTCTCTCCCGGTAGCAAATGATGCTGCGCTAATATTTAACTTATAAATCAATTAATCCTTCAGTCAAATTTTAACTCATACATATCCTTCATTCTTATATTCTTCCAATGACATTTATATTCCCTCTTCTCGTAGAAAATACATTTAACTTATATGTAAGCAAATATATTCGTGGCAAAGCAATCGAAAAAATAGCACCCGTCTGTTACAACGATGGGCTACAACAAAAGATCATATGGCAGATACTCTACACTACAGCATTCACGAGTGCGTATATTCAGAAGAACTGAAGGATGGCTGAGTATACAAGGAAAAATGTGCTTATATTACACGTCATCTATTGTTTCAAAGTTCCTAAGCCTAAGGTAAGCATTCTTCAAAATTTCTGTATTCTCGATCTTTAATTGGACCAGAACAAATCATATTTTTCAATTCAAAGTACTGTACAGGCAGGGAGGCATTTAAATCGCCGAATCGGCCACCTTATATACTGTTACACTTACCTGATAAACACCTGGCTGACTTGTATATAATAAGATACAGTGAACAAGAAATCACTAAAGCATTCACGATTGTTTACAATGACTGTCTTTACTATTGATCAGATACAGAACACGGAGGTATTGTACGCAGAAAAGTTTCTGCAATCAGTAGGGAGAGACCCGTGTTCACTGTTACACACCTGACGAACAACTGATTCAGTTTCACCAATACGCCAAGTTGCCAACCAGCAGGCAACCACCCAGGACCAGCCAGCCTGAGCCAGGACGTACTGGCAACTATAGCTTGTGGTCAGGGTTGTCAGGTGGTGGAAGACGTTCACGCCCAAATAATCCAACACCTCACGGCCAAATCGGCCAAACTGTTAAAGATATCGCCCAAATCTTTCGGCCAAAAATATTTATGAGATTAATGTTATGCATAATACATATGGGGGTACCTTTATCTGAATAATGAAGCTTGTTGAAGAAGCTGATGTCACTCTAGACAAAAAGATGCTTGTCTGACGCCACATCAGTTGCTTCATCAACGAGCACTGAATACTTCTTGCCCTTCATATAATCTTTTAGCTCCTCAAAAAGTGCTGGAGCTATTACTCTTGAAATCAACTTGCTGCACTTGGTACGATGTAGTTCTATGTTCCCCATTTCACTTCCTTTACCATTTTTGTTCATAATTTCACTAAGATGATCGACACTTGCTACCGAACAGTGACACAATATAGCCACGGCAAATTCTAGCTCAATACGTTTTTTCTCTTTGTCACATTTCTTAGGCATATAATCTACAGGCAGAACTCTACACTTAATAAATTAGTCGATGCAGTGACCCTACTTGAGTGGCCTTTTGACTTTTCATGATCTGCGAGATGTGATGCTTTAGGAGCCAGTTGTGTCTTCCAAAGCTTACAATATGCATTTTCACTTCCATCACTATAGCTTTGCTCACCCACACATATTTTTCTTCCCATGACTTATTATATTTTCTGCCACTTTCATAACTGGTTTTCCATTTATTTGCCGACATGATACTATACAGAACAGAGAGGTAGTGTATGTTAGCTGAAAAAATTGAAGCAACCTCAATATCTAGGAAGCTTATCTGAATGCATGTAATCGTAATCGCTTGTAATAGGGAACTGTAGAAGAACAGTTAGAAACTTAGGGGTACCCTGCTAACTCGCGCTTGTACTCCTAATTAACTTAACACGTCGAGAACAGGTGAAGTGAACGAGAGTTACCCGTCGACAGACATCCACGGAACAATATGATAATTTTATTTCCTATGAATTAATTAAGTAAATACACGCATTTACTGAATTCGGCCAAATAGATTGGCCGTGACAACTAAATTTATCTACGGCCTAGTATTCTATTTTACGGCCAAATTCCAGTAATCTGGCCGAAAAAACGGCCACCTGGCAACCCTGCTTGTGGTGGGTGACTGGTTGACTGGTTCTTTTCCTTGGTTCACCTACCAGACAGTAGCCTACCAGCCCTACCTTACCTCATCCCTCCCTAGTCCCTAGTTATACTCCTCCCTTCTGTCTCTCATCCCTACCGCCCACCTGCTTCCTCCCTCACCCCTCTATCCTGCACCCTCTTCTCTTCCTCTCTCTCTCTCTCCCTCTCCCTCTCCTTTTCCTTTGTCCTTTTAGTTAACATTGTACAAAATTATAAGCATCCTTCATAAAATCAATAGTTTCCATAAACTTTTCATGACAAACAGATTTTCCAACAAGAATGAGCAATCAAGCACGTGCTCTTTCATAATGACCTTGCTTACCTTCGTCACATTGCTGGAAGATTGAGCAAGTTCAGGGAAAACATAATCTTTAATTCTCGTTTACTGTCCTTGTTAGTTACTCCCTATAGTAAGTATATAATAACGGGTTTTACATTTTGAAGAGTTCGCTCTACCTGTTTGTCGATCTGGCTGATCATTCAGATACTATACGACAGGGTTTGCTACTACCACGGTCGAGTAGCTACCACCATGGCTACCTACACTTACTGCGTCATATGTCGCAGTTTTCGTGCACAAAACAGGCGTCGAATGAGGGGAGTGGGTTTGTTTGTGTGAGCAGCATAATATTTTAATATGCTATGTTCATGTTGTTGGTGTTTATGTTGTTACATTTTTAACTTTGTACTTGGTTATTTTATTAACTGTCAGTGTTGTACAGTCACTGTCAATAGTCCTGCAACACCTTCCAATGATATGGCTTGGAAAAATGATCCGAAACTATAGCTGTTGGTCTCTGCAATAATGGTTCATAAGATTCACTTAAATGGCTCGCTTTTATTCACCAGGTCGCAGGACTTTTAACCCGTGTGCTGCATGCATGAAAAATTACGGGCAAGATCACGACGGTAACAGGTACGATATGATTCAATGTACACTCGCGGTCAGAAGTTGTATCCTGGTCCCCTGGCAAGATGAATCGCAAACTGCCTAGCTTTGAAAGTTCGAACAACGGTGCGTCTCCCTACAACACACAGTTGTTCGAATCATCAAAGCTCGGTTAGTTACAATTCATCGTGTCAAGGGATCAGGACACAACTTCTGACCGCGAGTGTACCAGGATTCAGAGTATACTTTATAGAATATACTCTATGAATACTGTAATGTATGTACTAACTATCAAGATCATTCTTAGAGAGTGCCAATCATTGTCATCACATAAGTAGAGTACATTTGGCTAATTTCTTGTCTTGCATACGGCTCGATCAGTGATAATGAGTTGTTGTTGTCATAGTTATAGTGTGTTAATAAGACGATTTTACATTACTTCCATTAACATTCCTCCTCTACCAACACCATCACATATGCCACACAACACCATCACATATGCCACACAACACCACCACATACCACATATCACATACCACACAACACCACCAAAACACACATCACATGCAACACAACATCACCATAACACACATCACATGCTACACAACACCACGTATGTACTGTACCATAACACACACTAACCCCAGCAGCCCGTCCACGTGAGTCTCCATCATGTGACTTCAGGGAAAGTTTGTTTATTCGATATATAGTGCTGTAAATATTCTGTAATATCATTTAGTACGTATCTCTGTAAAATAACAAGAAGAACAGTGTTGAGAGAGTATAGCGTGTAGGTCCGAACTGGAGATTTTTGGCAGCTTTCATATATAAAATTAGGAAGAGAAAAACAGTCAAGCAGACGCAACAAGACCAGTCAGGTTGGACACACACAGACACACAAGAGGCTATACCCTTCCTTACGCACTTCGTCTTGCTTCCATCGTTATACATGTCTAGATCATGGTCTAGCTACATGTATGGGCTTAATCTGGTCCCTTCACTCTCTACTGGGCATTGCCGGGAAACGTGGAAAATGCATTGTTTTTGGTGTCACTTCGAATCCCTTTCTTCACTGTCCCTCCTTTACTTTTTTTTCCTTCATGCTTGTTGTCCCCCCTTTTGTGATATAAGGTCTTTCTGGCCTATAGTTTGACCGGAGGAAGGAAAATGTGCTACCAGAGGTAAATGTTCGGAATCCAGTGTGTGAGGTGGTACAGGGTAGTTTGGCAGGCTTAGTGGTGGCGGGGGTGCATGGTCATAGTGGTTGAACTGGTTTTTGTTCTATCAGGACACGAATCAGGCGTACGTGGCTTCAACATACACACACACGCACACACAATATGAAACCGTCTCACTGCTCAAATCTTGTCTGTCTCTCCATGCACACTATTTACGCCCAACTTCCATTAGTTAGACTCAACAATACACATAACCCATATGCAGACACACTTTGCCTTCCAGTATTTCCCATCCACTCCCTCTCATGACGTCATAACAGTTGTGTAACAGCAGGTAGGCACGAGGGAGTTTCCCCAAGATCATGTTCCTAGTAGGATTGGTTATTTATACAGAGTTTTCCTTGCAAAGACTGTAAAAACGGGAGAGTGGAAAATACAATGATGATGCAACTACTCAAGCTTATAAATTTACTTTAGTTTTCGTCAATGTTAATTTAGTCCCATTTTGGCCCGATTTCGTCATTGTTGCTGTTGAAAGTCTTAGGTGACGCGTGGCATAATTTGTTTCTGTTATTTTGTGAACGTGGAGATTAATGAAATCGTTTGACGTTACCTCGAGTGATTTCCTAGTCAATATACTGTAAACTGAAATAGTTAATGTTTCCTTGTTTTATTTTTGTGAAGCCAACTGTAGGCTATATATCCCTTGACCTAGCTTTGATAGATGTCCCATAACATACACACACACACAAGGGGATCACGGTGGCTCAGTGCCGTCAGTGGCCTGCTGCTTGCTGGCCACAGTGGCCAGAGGTCGGTGGTGTCGTGCCTCGGCCTGAGCCGCCTGAGACATCGAGGTGGATTTGGTCACGGTCCAGCAACACCTTGAATTTGGTGGTGCTTATCCGTAACCCTAGCTAGTGCTTGGGGCTTATATACCATGACTTGGGCTGTCTGCTCCTCACATCTGCTAGAGGGGTTGAGCTGCATGATCCGCCCTCCTCCCTTGGGGTATACCCCCCCCCCCCAAAAAAAAAAAAAAAAAAAAAGTTTATAAGTATATTCTAATATTCGTCTAATTGGTATATGTGCAGCCATGGCTGAAAGTCCATGAGCAGGGGGTACAGCTATCTCTTGTAATTCTAAGAACAAAAAATGTACTAAAACTAAATTCCTAACATTTCGTTGAGCTGCGAGCTACCACAGTCAGAGAGGTGTGGAACTTATCTTGTTCCAAACTTCCAATTCTCTGCCCAGTATCGGTTGTGGCTTTGCACCACCTCATGCTCATGGACTTTCAGCCATGGCAGTACAGTACTTCTGAAAAGGCCGGTTTTTACAACCTACAGCGCTTCCTTTGCCTAGAGACCCTATAGTTCTACTGTATAGGGTCTCTAGACTCTCTACCTTTGCCAATCAAATTGTTGTTTCTACAGTGGATCAGATGCAAACGCTATAGATGAATGTTGCAAACTGATTGTGTCATCAAACATGGGTTTGAATATACTTTCTATACTGCTAATAATTATTTTCATCGTATGAGGTAGTTATTATCAATACAGAATCAGTTTGCAATTAACATTCATCTATAGCGTTAGCATCTTCTGATCTTGTAGACAGCATGAGTGAACTTGCTTCCAAACAGAACCCAGTTCATTCCTCCAATACTTTTAATTCGTGAAGATGTATGATTGGGTGGTGGGTAGGAAGGAGACAGTTATATGTCAATCGATTACACTGTATATCCATTCATTCACGGTAGGCTGCCACTCGGTGTATGGGAAACATTAATATTGTATTTATCATAATGTTGGGGTATTACATATATATGCTGGGAAAAACACAAACATACAATCCCACTAGATCCAATCCTCCCATCATGCCTGTTCCCCTCCCCTCCGAGTAGGACAAGACGCAGTCGCAACCAGTACAGACCAGTGTGTGATGCAATGGAGGGAGGGACTTTTGCGTTGCAACGTATGTGACGCATCAGTATGATTATCCATTATCAATAAACGGGTATATACTCTTATTGGAGGCCATTGATCGCCCTGTACACCCATCATTCCATACGCATCTCACACTATTCAATTGACAAGCCTCAGAGCGTCAGAGTTCAAATAGTTACCCCGATCGTGCAGGTGAAAATGGGAAGGACGGAATTATTATTATTATTATTATTAAAATAGACCAGAGACACAAAACTGGGAAAGAATGCAAGCATTCTGTCAATCCGAGGATCCCAGCCCCATGAATCCAACCTGAAGAAAAGAAGACAGCGTAGAGAAAGAAAGATGAGCAGTTAGCTTAATAAAAATATATTAGCCCTACTCTTGAAGCCAGCCAGTCCTACACCATCAAAGACAGGTTCACCAAGGCCATTCCACAGAGACACCGACCTAGGGACAAACGATCGACTGTACTGACAGGTTCTACAGCTCGGCAATACGTAAGCGAATCTATGGGAGGCCAATGCACCACGAGTGACACGAGCTGGAACATACAGAGGTGGCAGAGACGAGTTAAGAGGATGCAGCACATTACTTTTGATCTTGATGAGCATGTACAATGATGCAACAGAACGACCATGACTCAAATTACAATCAAGTGAACCGCCGGTAAGAAAATTAGCATTAGAAACAATCCTATCCAGCAGTCTGTTACTGAACACCATACTGGAGAACAGTATTCCAACAGAGGCAACATAAAGGAGTTAAAACTCCGCAGTAACAATGAGTGATCTCCGAACACACGCCAAGCTCTACGCGTTATACCCAACTTTTGGGAGACAGACCTCGAGATTGACCGCATATGCTTCTCAAAAGTCAGCTTGGCATCAAATGTAACTCCCAGAATAACCAAATTCTCAGATTCCTCCAATACAGTCCCATCAAGAATCAAGGGTGGCACCTCTATGTATAGATTTGGAATAAAGCAGTAGCTGTCAAACTTTTTATATCGTGTCCCCCTCGTGGGTTTACGTTGTCAATTACGTAACTCTTTAAATATACATTCAAGAAATTAATAAGGAATATATACGGTACTGAAGTAGATATCTGTCGTAAAATACATACGAGGACTGTATAATAAATTGATATCTTAATTCAGTGAATAAGAACTGCCACTGAAATACAATATATTAACTGTGAAGTCATTGACGCTGCGCATCCTGGGTACATTTACCGTGATTTGGGAATTTTGGACTACAGCAACACCAATATGTAAGAACACTTTGTATATAGGGTAAAAATAATAAGGAAAACTTTCACAACAAAGGGCTATTACTGGTTAATGACATAGCCTAATTAAGGAACAGATATATTGGATGACAGGACATCCAATAGAGATAAGGAGATGATGACCAGCAGATATATATATAAAATGCGGTGGCACTGTTATTGATACCATCACTTTTCCTGTATTTCCTGTTATTTTCCAGGTGTATTTAAGTTGGTCTATCTCCCTAAAAAGTAAAATAAGTCGGCATCTATTGCTGACAAAGAACCCACACTGTGCAATACCCATTGTTGCACAACCACGAGGGGGCGGAGGCGCCGATCTGATTAGAAATATTATAAGGGGAGCTCTAGAAGGAAGTGGAAAGACAGCAAAGGAATGCAAAATGATTTGTCGAAGAACATTGAAGGTGCAGAGACACGGTTAACAAAGATAAGATGAAAAGGAGAAACTGGGCATGGCGTTGCCAGTGTCATGGGCTAGCCTACATGGAAGAAGAAAAATGAGTAGGGAGGGAGAACCGCCGAAAGTATGTGGAAGTCATGTTCAAGGTCGCTTCCTGGGCCCCTCCTCTCTCACCATCACCCACCTTCTATCTCTTTGTTACTTGCTGACCACTCTTTCTTTTCCTTCTCCCCATCATAATGGGATACTTCCACAGCCTCCCTTTTTCCAGCCCTGTTCTCGAGTGATTTGAAAAGTAAGTGTTTATAGTAAATTCTTTTTATAATGCTGTACGTGTACAATATACGTAGTGTTACAAACGCGATTTCCATGACTTTTTAGCTTTTCACTCTTTTATATAATAACTAGAGTCTTTGAGTATTTACCAATCGCCAACAATTAAGCCCCTAGCTCGAAATAATAGTTAATAACACAATAAATGTGAGGGTAATCAAACAATGGAAATTCGGTAACAGCCACCATCCTTTCTTCTCTGCTATTTTTTGGAATCATCAGTATGATACTGATCTACATGCCCTTTATACTCTCTCCTCTCGCTTAGATTTGTACAGTACTGTGTAAATTTATCTTAGGTCATCTCTGAGCAGCATATCTCTTCTTTTATGACTCCCTCCCAAGTCCCTACCTGGGACCCTCTTCCTTACCTTCCTCTCCCCAGTCCCCACCATACTCTCTGCGCAGGACCTTGACATAGACCAAGGGTATGGTGTTTATCAGCTGGAGGGCAATGTAAAGAATGTGGCAGGCTACAGTGAGGAAAAATTGATTATAAAGGGAAAGAAAGGAAAGTATATGCTGGCCAGAAATACTTTGTACCACAAGGGAGGAGACAGAAGCTAAGAAGAGGGAGAGCAAGCAAAAAGGAAAGGAAGGACAGCTGAAGATGGGAAAGGTATTGGCTCGGGTCCGAAGGGGCGCCCAAACCTTAAAGATCCTTGCCCACATTACTGCTAGCAATACCTCCTAAATATAAAGGGGAGAAAGGAAAGAATGGGACATATCGATGGCAGCAAGATAATGGAGATGATAGCAATGAAGAATGAATGGTAAATACTTGGTATGGGGGGGGGGGAGCCTTCAAACAATGCAAATAGAAGAGGAAAGGAAAGAAAGGGAAAAAATAGAAGAGCACATACGGAAGTGATATTCACATAAGCCAGGTCAATATATGTTATGAAACAAGTACTAATGCACAGTTCTGGATATACAAGTACGTACGTACAGTATCAAACTGCAACATATGTACCTTCCACCACCTAATAACACTAAACTAACCAAGGATCTCAGCCCTCAGGGGAGAGTCGGTGAAATCTCGGGTTTTGGGTGGATGAAAACATGTAAATCTAACATATATGACTATTATTTTGTACTAACTAAACCTTGTTGTCTAGTTGGCAACCTTGTACAGTATAATGTACCCCAATAGCCCAATCCAACAACTCTGTTGAAAAAAAAAATAATAATAAAATCCATAACTGAGAACAATACCTAGTGCTTGGTTCATTTACGAGTAAGTTTATTTTAATTTACAGTTTTTATAGTCAACACTTTCAGGTAAAACACCATGTTTGCTTATTGTATCTATTCAGATCTTGAAAGAGTAATAAAAGCAATAGATAACTTTAAAATACAATATGGTATTATATATAAATCACAACCCTGCAGCTGGGACTCATCACTTTACTGCACAATGCAGTATGCACTATGGTAGCCTACTGCTGGGGGAGAAAGTGTGTGTTGGTGGTGTAAATACTGCTGGTCGTATATGGCAGATGAAAATTTATTGACATATATACTGTACTGTACCTCATTGGACTCTGATTCTTATAAATTTTAAGAGGGTATAAGGGATATGACAGACACGGTATCTATCATTACCAGTTAATAAGTTAGTTAACCTCCCAAGTGAACCAACACAGTTTCATAACAAGATTCACTAATATTTTTGAAGTGGGTGACAAACACTGTGGTGACAACTGACAAATGCGTTGTATACAATAATCAGTTACTAATAATATTCATTATGCTTTTGCAATTTAACTATTTTCACAGTGACTTGCATGAGAGGGATATTCTATTTTTTTTTTACACGATCAGCAGTTATAAAAAGTAATGTGCAATTTCATTATATATAATAATGATGAACGCTATGATAAATACACTAATTTACGCCAAACTAATAAACTGCTATTTTTGTTGTTGAATGTTTAACGCAGTAGTCTTTACTCGTAAAAATTATGCATAAAACATTACCTAAAGTGGATTTCTTGCGATTTGCTGGTATTTTATTGTTCGAATCCCATATATACCAAAGTGTTGTATTCAACTATTTATACATATATAATACGAGTTATAGTGACCATTCCTAGAATTTTATTCGTAATATTGAATAACTTTAGTAACATTCTTTATATTATTAGGAAGAATATGAACTAATGATATAGAAGTAAAAATTACTAAAGATAAAACTTTCAAAACATCCGGACGAGGCTTCTCAGCCACACACCAGTGTTCCCAGATTTTGGACTATTTGGTATTATTTCTAGCGAAGTGAGAAAATATAGTAGGTTTTGTCTGTAGCGGATAAATATGAAAGCTTGTGGGTTTGTTTGCTCATTTCCTTCGATAAAACTAATGTAACACAGAGACTTACAGGGGTAATAGTTTAGTTGAACCATAGAAATACAAAACTATTTTTTCTGACTATATATTGGATGATCTATTCTACAGTTTTTATGACGACAGAGCATTTTGACCATGTGTTTAACTCCAGCCACGACCACCAAAAGGTCCAATAGGTCCCGGTAGTTTGTCCTGGGTAATTGATTTGATCAGGTCAATTCAACATGTTGAGATAAATTAAATTCCCAGGATTCCCAACAGCTGGTTTCTGTTAATCTGTAGCAAGTTAGTAGAATATGATCTGGTAACACTGTCAGTCACTTGATCATAACAAATCCTTGGGAACTCTGTGGCAATTTCCGCAGTAGTGGCCAACGATGGGGATATTTTCAACTACTTCGCCCTTCGACCAATTTGTCGGTAAGCTTAACAAGCTGGAAAACATAAAATCTAGTTATGGAAAAAAGAAAACCCAGGGTAATTAACGTTACTATGAACCTTTGTATTCCAGTTATCACCTTTCTCTGGTGCAACCAAAGACAGACGAAAGGATTACATTAGACTTAGTAAAATAAAAACCTTTAATTTCTTAATGATAGGGGTATTATGGAGAAACAGTTGTGTCACTGGCTTAGGGGATCGTGTAACGTATTTTTGTATTGCTGTATATAGCCTAATTACAACGCCAATGAGTCACTGCGCAAGGGGAACATGTACACTCGCAATCCAAAATATGTATCCAGGTCTTGTTGAAGTTTCAAATCATTTGACATAGTAGTGAACCAATTACAACGCTTATCTTGTTTTATATTTGCCTGAACTCGCTTAATACTCGATTAGGCTATTCGAAGCAAGCCTGGATACATATTTTGGATTACGAGTGTACCATTGGCTGGTATGTCCCAGTGGCTGCTATGTCCCAGTGGCTGCTATGTCTCAGTGGCTGCTATGTCTCAGTGGCTGCTATGTACCATCAGCTGCTGCTATGAACCATAAACCAAAGGTATTTATGGAAAGAATTACCATTTTGTAGCGTTGCCAGATCCGGCTAGGTCCCCGTATTTGGTAAATATTGAAAGAATTACCGTTATTGCGTACTGTTTTTCTACCTTCTTCACCCACTTATTTAGACAATTCTAAGACTATTTTTGGTAAATTTACAGAATAACTGGGTTCACTATATTGTATGTATTAGTATAATTACCCACTATTTTGGACCATTCTAACATGCTTTTCATCTATGGTGTTTCTCTCGGAGATGCCCCGTTTTCGAGATATGCCCAGTTTTACAAACATAATTTGGACATTAGTCTGACCTGACCTGATCTAACCTAACCTAGACCACAGCAGACTACCGGGACCTAACCTGGGCAAACTACCGGGATATACCCGGTGTAAACTATCATAAAGTGACTGGGGCAAATTCCCGGGACCTAGCCGGATGTGGTAACACTCTGCAATCCTAGCCAAAAATCCAGTTATTCTGTAATAATACCCTATTTTCTTCTATGGCATTTCCTCCACAAATGCCCCATTTCCAAGATAGGACATATTCAAATGGGGCATATAAAAATTAGCCTGACCTTACCTAACCTAACCTAGACCACAGCAGACTACCGGGACCTAACCTGGGCTAACTACCCAGAAATAACCGTGGTAAAGTACAAGAAATGACCAGGGCATAATACTGGGATGTGGCCAGATCTGGCAACACTGATACAAGGCAGTAATTCTTTCAATAAATACCCAGTATTTTGCCCCGGTCATTTCCTGTACTTTACCATGGTAGTTTGCCCAGGTTAGGTGCCGGTAGTCTGATGCGGTCTTGGTTAGGTTAGGCTAATTTCAAAATGCCCCATTTGAATATGCCCTATCTTGGAAATGGGGAAATGCCATAGACGAAATTAGTCTTAGAATGGTCTAAATAAGTGTTTAATGAAGATAGAAAAACTGTACACAATAACGGTAATTCTTTCAATTTTTACCAGGGTTTTTCAACACATTATATATAATAAAAATGGTTTAGTTTTTACTATATAACTTACCCTTAAAGTGTGGTGAAGGAATTTTGAAACAACCTGTATAGGCCTGCTATGCATACAGTACCATAAGCCTGCTCATTCATTTCGGTACTTCGAAACTCCACCGGACCTGCTCATTCATTACTTCAAAACTCCAGTGGACCTGCTCATCAGTTACTTCACAACAGCAGTGGAGTGTGGACCTGCTTAAGCCGCGGTCACACTAGTCACTGGTACCCCTGGGCTGGGCGGTTTTGGCTGGGCTGGGTAGTTTTGCCAGGGCAAACGGCCCTGAAATAGACCACTGGTTGAATTTTTGGGTGGACGGAGCGGTGTTGTCCCTGGGCATATTACCAGTTGGCGATTATTCATTATCAATTAAGTGGAAATAAGTAAGAGTATAAAATTAAATATGTAAGTATTATACTAATATTTAATGAAAATCATATATCCCAAAAATAATTAATGATCTTGAATCTTCTATACATAATTGTAATATAAAACCTACATACTCGTTTGACCTTGGAACTTGATGTCAACAAAACAAAACGCACATGTACTTTTGGTACACCACTTGCACCACAGCCATCACTATAGAGAAGAACATCAGTATGGATAAAGAATCGTCAGTTTCATGGTCATAGCAGCCAGAGCAAACTCTTCTCCTTCCATTGTAACAAATAGTTTGTTTACAACTGCCGGACTAGACAGGAGAGCGGGAATGCTGGACTGGGCTGATGGTTCTTTCTTTTCAGTGTGACCACTTGCCCTGTAAACCAGGGCTACGGCTAACCTCCAGCCCAGGCAAAATCACCCAGCCCAGGGGTAGCAGTGACTAGTGTGACCGTAGCTTTATTCAGTTATCCTTCTGGTACAACCATGGCATGTGCTGTTTTCCTTTGTTCAGGCCAACTGTACCAACAATGGTACAGTTGGCCACACATGAAGCTGGTTTGGCTTGTTACTTGTGAGGTAGTTTGTTGACAGGCAGACAGTAAAATATTATTACTGTTTGCTTGTCAACATCTATAACTTTTGCTCACTTTCCTTCCTGTTGTAGCTATCTCACAAGTAACGAGGTGTACCAGATTCATATGTGGGCAACTGTACATGTAAACCAGAGCCATGGTACTGTACTGTACATAGGAGCCGGTACATAGCAGCCCTGCAATGGTACGTATAAGCCAAAGCGGTGGTACATCGGAGCCGGTACATAGCAGCCCTACAATGGTATGTATACGCCAAAATGGTGGTACATAGCAGCTAAGAAGCCTGTGCGAGTCATTTTGTGTGACGACCTTGCCGTGTTATTTACCTGGGTAAAGCTTTATTATTGGACAATAGACACTAAGCTTAAGGTAACTAATATGTGTTTCTGGTGTGAAGTATTGTATAAGTTAGTTATGCAGGAGGAGCTTGAAAAAATTATAGTAGCACAGAAATCAGATACTGAATAGCATAGACTCAATTCTAGGAGGTGGTTTTTATAATACCCATTCTGTTGGTAATAAAACATGGAATATTTGCGATTTAATTAATAATGATCATTTTTATATCCTGGGATTGGCAGAGACATGGCTGAGTAGTTACGATAATGCTAATATTCGAGAAATGACACCTGTGATGCATACTTTCTTGCATGTACAAAGAATTTTTAAGAAATGTCCAGAGTACCGGAAAGTGATAATTGCAGTCAATTTTTAAGAAAAGATTGAAAATACATCTGTTCGCTGAGTGTTACGACATTGGTGATATAATATCAACTCAGTATCATCTCGATATCAACTAAATATCCCAGTTAGTGTCCCCCAGTCAATTCATTTGCTACTTGTTTAGACTGTGTTACTTGCATATTCTGGGTTGTATAATATAATCGTTTAATATCCCAGTCCGTGTCCATGACACACGGTGCAAGTATCCCTTCCAACACCAACCAAAATCTAACCCTCACTGCCTGTCTGTGGTGTGGTGGTGCCCTGGCTGCACCAGCATCACATATGTTTTTAATAAACTGGCCAAAACAACATATTCCTCTCGCTCACTTTTTTCAAGTACTGTATATCTTTTTCATAACACTATATATATATCTTATCTAAACTATTAGCTATATAAGTAATATAACCATCCTCTACACATACCACATGCCCTCAGCATAACACATTGACAAATTACCTTCCATGGTGGTAACAGTCAATACATCTGTATCTATAAAAGATAAAAATCTAAAACATTGGTAAAATATTCTTGTTTCAAGTTAGAATTACAAATTTTTTGAAAATGTGTCATCCGAAGCTGGGATGAGCAAAGCCCATGGCACAAACACGAAAAGCTAAAAAATTCTTGACAAGTCTGTGTGGAACTGTTCTTCAGACATGATACTAATTTGCTATATATTTTCAACTATTGTACTGTACAAACCTTTTCCATATATTATATTTGACCATATATATTTGACCTTGTCCTTTGGAGTGCCTTGGTACCAGTACCAAGAATGATTTGGTTACGTGTATAGCGTAGAAAGTTAAGTTTTTTACTCTGAGAAATATTTACTGATATAGTATGAATTGCCAATACTCTACTGTAATGGATGATATGTTGACAAAATGGGCAATGAAGAATGCAAGTGAATTCAATTGATATGAAATTGTAATAAAGGATTTCTGTATGTGCTGACAGAACGGGCGACAAGCGAAAAGAACACAAGTGAAGACTGGGGCCAGATTATGGACATCTGCGACCGAGTGAAGGAGAACAACACAGGCCCCAGAGATTGCCTTAAATCCATTGTCAAGAGGCTCAACTCTGAGAATCCCAGAGTGGTGCTCCAGGCTGTCACGGTCAGTTCCATACTCACAAGTACTGCTTAATCCATGACTACACTATTGCTTACTACAATTTCACCTTCCTCTGGTGAACTAAGGTTTTATCTGCAATCAGAGGAGAGTAAATCTGGCCTGAGAATGGAAGATGAAGGAGAGAGGACGAAAGAAATAGATGTTGTCTGATAAACCCTTTAGTCATTCAGTCCTCTTACAGCTTTCTATTCTTTTCGGTATGTACAATACTGTACTGTACAATATATCCTTATGTTAAAATGTTAGTGAAACTGACCTGATACCTTAAGGATAGTACAGTTGCCTTCAAAAATTTCAAGACACTACCTGCTAGAGTCTAGCAGGTTTTGTCTCGAAATTTTTGGAGGCAACTGTATCTACTTAATAATAGATAGTACTATAAACTGTACAATTCATTAACATGTCTAACATTCAGTTGAATCATAGGAATTCTATATTCAGCTTCAGCTTCAAATGATTGATTTAAAAGTTCTTGTCCATAAATGTATTGCTATCACCAAAGGTACTAGGAGCAAATTTTGTTTTTAATAAACTGCTCAAAATATGCTTCTTTTTCTTTGGCAGCTACTGGATGCTTGCATAAACAACTGTGGCCGTAAGTTCCTATTGGAGGTAGCTAGCCGAGAATTTGAGCAGGAGATACGGAAGCATATCACCGGGACACGTACCCATCACAAGGTATTCATACTACATTTGCAGCCTCACTTACAACTCAGTCTTCTTTTCAGGGTTCAAGTGTTTTTCACTTTTCTACACTCACTTTGTGTTCTGTAGAAGAGTGTAAACATGGTTTCAGTAGAGGCTCCATCCAAGGGACTGGGTTTAAGGGCCAGGAATGGAAAAAGTAAATGATGAGAGAAGGACATAATACCCAGTGAAATGATTCCCACTCACATTCACTCCCCTTTCCAAGCTAATGAAATTCTTGGTTCCCTCCACCAATATTAGTTTTTAGTTATTTATTATTAAATTTCTAAGTCTTTTTTTTTTCTTCTCCCATGCTTTCTCCACATAGCATAGTGCAAGTAATGATCTGTTATTTGCATATTCCTTTTCACTCTTACTGTATATATATATATATATATATATATATATATATATATATATATATATATATATATATATCAAGCCCGTTACCGTGGCTCAGGTCAACTGCTACTCACACACACATACACACGTCACAACTTCCGAACTGGTACCCAGCCACAGAGGGAGGGAAGTGAGGGTAATTTCCAAATACCGGTACTACAGCTGTTATGGTACCAGCGAGGGTGTTTTACGATGTTTGGTGGCCTTATAGTTTATGAGTCCAGCACAGTAACCACTTGGCACCTCCCCTTTTTCTTTTCTCTCCCAGCCAGTATTATCAGTACATACCCTCAGAATAATTAATGTACTGTACCTCTCTCCCAGGTGTCAGAGCGTTTGAGGGAAAGCCTAAAGAAGTGGGCTGAGGGAGAATTCAAGGGAGACCCACAGCTTAGCCTGGTGCCAGCACTCTACAATAAACTCAAACAGGAAGGGTATGAATTCGTCATCACACAGGATACTGTGCCGGTAACTATCTTTTAGACTTAGACTTATGAAATATTCTATTCTGTTGCCCAGTTCTATGTTCCCAGATGGTTGGCCTGATTTCATATTATTACTGTATGCATAATCATTTATAGAACATGTAGAACATTCAATCTAGCAGTTGCTACATATATGGTAGCTAGAGAGTGACCATAAACATGGGTAATACAATATAATATCTTGTATGCATCCATACTGTTGGTGCCTAACTCACATTTGGGAGCAATTCATTCTATTTCTGAGATATATTGGGGAAGTATCAAGTCTAAGTGATGAAAATTGCCATTGATGTTACTATCTATGTGATGACTGCTGATAACAATAGTGGGGGGTATGGCAGGGGCACTACTACAATGATGTCAGCTGTTGTGAACCAATGACTTATATGGAGCACGCGATTTGAATTGGTTAGTTCCTTTTTTTTTAACCTCTGATACTGATAATTATTTTATCTATCAGTGGATTTTCATGCATAAGTTAAAATTTCATAAGTATGTAACTATGTAATATGGTGTGGATGTGGATGTGCTGAAGAATGTGAAAAGGAACACCTTGAGGTGGTTCGGCCATATGGAGTGTATGGGGAGCGAGAGGTTGGTTAAGAAAGTGTACAAGAGTGAGGTGGAGGGACGGAGGGGAAGAGGCAGACCGAGAGTGAGGTGAAAGGATGGAGTTGTGAGGTTTATGAGTGAGAGTGGCATTGGGTGGGAGGACAGAGGTGTGTGGAGGCGATTCATTTGTGGCCACTCCCTTCGGGGATTGAGGCGTCTGGTAATAGATAGATAGATAGATAAAGTAACTATCTGTATTATGCTGATACTATAGAAAGTATTTGTGTTTTTTCCATACAGGGAAAGAAAACGGTAACTGAATACAGCAACGATCCAAATGTTGTCAATAGTAAGCAAGAAGAGGATGACATTGCTCGTGCCATCCAGCTATCATTGCAAGAGGGCAGTGGTTCAGCAACATCCTCCCAGGGCAACCGAAATGCCTCTCCAGCTACTGGTCTCTACTCCTCTGCTGCTGCTGCTCTCTCCTCTGATGGGGAAGCCTTGATGACTGGTTCTGCTCCTCAGCCCAAGGAAGCCCTCAAAGCACGTGCTTTGTATGACTTTGAAGCGGCAGAAGACAATGAACTCACTTTCAAAGCTGGTGAAATAGGTAATATTGTGTGACAAGTGGAATGTTTAATAAGTATCCCATAGAAATCCAGCTACTTTTTCAATTCTTCAAGTGTTTAAGTGATGATTTATGAATTTAATGATGTGTACCTCTGAAAATTGTAGTGTATGTGAATCAGTTTTTCAAACACATGAGTAATGCAGTACTGACAATTGTAATGATTACAACCAACAGAGGATTCATAAGAATTGGGAGGATTCTCCCTGGCATTATAAGATAACTGTCAGAACTGCTGAGAAGAGTTGGATATGGATGACCTCTCATACTATAAATCTATTTTTAGATTGAAGACTGCTAATTCCTCCAAATTGTGCCAGTTAACATATTACATATTCTGAGGTAGTTCTCTTATTGTCATAGCTAGAGAAATCAGTAGCCTCCAGTTCACTGCAAAATCTTCATACCTAAGTAAAAGTATAGAGTGGGACGGTTGTTCCAAGACCCGCAAACCTCCTCTAGGGAGAGCAATGAGCATCAGCTCTAAAAAATCATAAATTCTACAAAGCCACCAATATTGCACTAATTAAAGATAAAGTTTATGTATAAAAGATATTACTGTTTTCAGATTGAAATATGGATCTTTCCCAAAATCTAAGGTAATAAATAGATCTAATTTTCATAATAATTCACACATAAATTTTTGCAAAATTCTCCTACCACACAGACTGGCATACGAATAGACTGATCCAAGAAGGTAATGAATGAATAGGTAATATTAGAATTAATCTCTCTAGTCATATCTTGTGTAAGCAAACATTTCTTTATATTTTTTTCTATTTTTCCTATTCCAAATTCATATCTTTTATACTACATGATAATTTTCTGTTAGGAACAAGTACTCCTGATGTCTTTCTGTACCAGTAACATTGGCACAATTGCATTATTTGTACTGTCTTTGATCCTGACAATAGCATGAGGGTGTTGCTGTTGTGTTACCTTGCCCTCAGCAGTTGCACTCGAATGTCATTATTGAATTAACTCAGACATTTAAACTAACAAATTATATTTTCTTATTTCTTCCATTGACAGTTTTGGTGCAAGACAACAGCGATCCCAACTGGTGGAAGGGCACCAATCACCGAGGCGAGGGGCTCTTCCCAGCCAACTTCGTCACTCTTGACCTCACTGCCGACTCAGACCAACCCAGTCAGTACCTACATTCAGTTATTTATGCCATTGTTATCCTCTCTTACCAACTTCTCATAAGGAGTGTACCACATGGGTGCTTATCTGTGATAAATTCTGTGACAAAACTGGACAAAATCAATATACAATATAGACACATGTCCTATTGCAAGAGGCAGGGAACAATAGAAAATAAAATTAATGCCACCACAAACTATGTTGATAACCTTCCACAGGGGCTTGGGGCTGCTCGGCCAGACAGCTTGAGGAATTTCAACAATAACAATTATGTTGATAATATTATTTGACCTATTGGATTATATTTTAAGTCATGGCCTAATTAATTATGTTTTCAAATGGAGAAAATTTTTATATGTAAATATACCCATCTTATCAAGTTAATTGGTTCCTGAAGGCCTTGTGTAACCACCACCGCCACACAGTCCAAGTTTTCAAATCAATTTGCCATTAATTCATGAGTCTTAGGACAGCAATAACATGCCTTTCTTGCCTTTAAAACAGGATCAGAGGGTGTGAAGAGAGTGTCTTTCTCTGAATGTGTAGAGGTGACTGAGGTGGAAGGTAGTGGAACAGAGACAGGGCCAGGAGAGGAGGTTACAGGGGAGGTGGATGAGGCTAAGATTGACCGCCTCCTTCATGTACTACATGAAGCTGACCCAACTGGGGAGAGGCCCGACCCACCTGAGCTGGCCACCCTAGAAGGTCAGCACCACCCTTGCTAATTTAGCAGTTCTATAATAAGTGGATGTTTTTTGGTGCATACGATTATTAATTCTGTAACTTAAAAGAATATTTGAATAAGCAGTGATGGTTTATGTCCAGTCATATCTATCTATTAGGTACAGTCTGCAAAAAAAGTTTTGGAACCACCCCTTTAACAGTGTGATGTAATGTTGGTACGCCTGACTGGCGAGTGTCATACCTCCGCCACCCTCCCGGTCCCTCTGGCCTCTGTGCCCCAGGCCACTGTCCCTCAGTGGCTCATGGGCAGGCAAGTGGAGATGACGTTGTTTCACCCAGTGCTATTTTTTTCTGGTTATTTCATGGTTATTTTTGTTCTAAAATACTCAAACGCATTTCCTTATGTTTAATAATGAATAGTCAAATAGTAAGACTTCTTGAACACTTAAAATTTAATTTAAAATCAGCTAAACTTTTGATATAAAAAGAGTTGTCACTGCCACAGCCCACATATTATAGGCCGGGGCAAAGACGATACCCTTCCCGGATGACACGAGGCACCAGCTGCCCAGTCGGTGGAGTACCAACCCTACACCGCTTACCCATGTTAAAATTAACGTAGGGGTGGTTCCAAAGCTTTTTTTGCCGAGTGTACCTCCCCTACTACAAATTTCAGTGTTAAACATTGTCAGACTGGTCAGTATTCACACTCATGAGTCTTATCAAGAGTTTAAAAAGGATAAAGTGAATTGTTCAAAATATAATGAGCTAGGTTTGATGAGCAGTTCAAACAAGTTTTAGCAGAGGTGCCAGTGAATATAGTTATTTAAGTCATGTATTGAGGCTTTTCACCATGGTACAGCCGACAGCATAAATTTGCGTCCATCTCATGTACTTAGTATTGCTAATATGACCAGATAGTTGCATTTTGAACCAGTTTTATTCCAACAACATACGTAATTTACCATATGAGAACTATATCTGTCATCTCTGCATTAAAATTGTATTACAACATTACTATAACTAATACATACGTAGGTGGAAATGAAGCGAACTTATGCTGCCGACTGTACGTCTTCTTCAGTTTCACTTGCCCTGGCCCTATCCTATACCGACCGCAATTCTGCACTTACTGTGCTTTCTGTAACAGTCTAGTATGCTGTGTATGTGTAACATTGTAGAGGAATTCCTTTAAACCTCTATTTCCTTGTGTCAAAACCATTTCATTACAGAGCAAGTTTCACATCCATTAATCCGATGTATAATGAGGTCCTATTATACTATGGTTATTTATTATACTACCCTGACCTACAGAACAAGTGAATGCCATGGCTCCAACCATAGATGCTGACCTGGAGCTGATTGACCGGCAACATGCCCAGCTAGCACGCATTTCCACTGGTCTAGTTGATGCCCTTGCCCTGTACCATCAGGTATGTGCTTGTTTCATTTGCATCACTGCATCATTTACCTATTGATGCTGCATTGTTAAGAATGAAGAGGTAAATTTGAAAGTAGGGTTGTCACATATTTCTACATAGAAACTTGAAGCTTCAATTCTTTTTGGAGGTGACCAGCAAAAATTAAGTTCATGCTTAGTCTGCTTGAAAGTACAGTACAGTATTTTTGAAGACTACAAACCATGTGAAGTGTATGGGGAGCAAGAAGTTGGTTAAGAAAGTGTATGTGAGTGAAGTGGAGGGATGGAGGGGAAGAGGCAGACCGAGAGTGAGGTGGAAGGATGGAGTTGAGAGGTATATGAGTGAGAGTGGAGTTGGGTGTGAGGAGGGATGCCAGTTGATGGGGGACAGAAGTGCGTGGAGACATTTTCATTTGTGGCCATCCTTTCAGGGATTGAGGCGTCTGGCAATAGATAGATAGACGAACTACCCTACTTACCTCTTTTGATCCTCTGTTCATTAAAGTTAGGAAAATTAGCAAATGGTAATGTACTTTTTATCTCACCTCACTAAGCCAAGAATGGTTCTGTTGATGGAATAGTAATGCCTGTAAGGTGATAACCCTTGTACAGTATGAGGATAATGATAATTGCTATATGATTATAACTATGAGGACTACAATATGGTGCCTAAAGTACCAGTGCGGTGAGTTGATTATGTGTGAGGCAGTGTAAGAAAGCAGTGACTATCTAACTTGAACCTACATCTACATCGACAGATTCAGAGTTCAAATCCATAAGTAGAAAATGCTTACGCTTTGGAGGAGGCTTAATAATGGATGCACATTACAAAAATCTGTAGTGAACACATGAGACAGGCAGGATGTGACTGCTGTAACAAATGAGAGCTGGACAAGCTAAGACTGGCTGGCTGCAGCAGGGAAGTATAGAGAAACAATAGAAATGTAGTGTGTGTTGCTCACCAATTTCAAAATCAGATTTTATTCAACTTACATTTTTTTCAAAATCGTGTGCCATAAAACACCCTAACTTCTCACTGCACCCAAACCGGACATTTCGCAAAAAATTGTAATGATTCAATTGTACTGGAAGAGAGTGCTATATTTGCAAACAATGACGATGGTGTTAGTTAGGGGAATGTTCAAAGACTTTTGTATAAATTCTATTACTATAGCTTGAATATATGTGGGTGATAATACTCGACAAGTGCAATGGAATTAAAGTCTGCATTTTCGAACCCTGCAAAACTTTGTTCAAACAGAACAAAGAGTTGCAATTGTAAGAACGTGAATGGTACGATTATACGTGTACAATCTCTGTAAATACTGGGCAGTAAACAATTTTAAAATATATGCATGCATAACCGTGTTATGATTTTTTAAAGGAATATTTCTTTCTTTTACAGAAAAAAGTCCTAATTTCGGACAGACAAATTAATACTTGACTGCAAGCAAAGGATGATTTTTGATGTAGATGTAAACCTTTGGCCTAAGTAATGATACCAGTACCCAAATAACATGTGATATAGTTCTGCAAGATTGTCAGTACTACCAGTACCAAAGTTATTGCCTGTAAGGTGCTACAGTATGGTGCCTTAACCAGTAATGAGTTTTATTTTGAAGAAAAAAGTTATATTAGTTATTTATTTATAGTATTTTATATAGGTAATCAAGTCAAGGAATACCGGAAGTGGGTGTGTGTGTCATTAGTACCGGGAATTATGTTATGTATTATGTAATTATGTATTATGTAATTTCAGTATGCATTTGTTGAGTCAGTGAGGTAGCAACTTCATAGTTAGGTGAAGTTTTTTTATTTTTTGGAAGAAGAGGCCACTTCCTCTTCCGGTTTTGTGTATACGCAATGCGTTTTTTTGTTTAATTTTTCGGCTAGAAAAGTTTCTGAATAGTTCTTGGTTAGATCTATGCCAAGAATACCTTACTACAATGTGATATGATCCAACTTATATTGATCTCAATTTATGTGCTTAAAAAAGAAGCTATTTTTGGATATATCTCTATACAGTATATGTATAACTCGGGCCATGAATGTGGCCATTTTTTTAAAACTCCTCATGTGTCCGAAGTTTGGCCAGCGTGTCCAGAGATCGATGCTGTTAACCATTCTCATGTTTAAAGGGAAAATACAACCCTGTCCGAAGTTAGGAAATTTCTGCCTAACTTCGGACACTTGAAAATGAAAAAAAAATGCACGAATTTAGTGTGCTTAATTTTTTTTGTTAGCAATCCAGCTGTGCTGCTTCCACTTTACCAATAAATGAAATCCACTGTAGTAATAGTAGTATTTTTGTTTATGTTGTACAATAATGTTATTCCTTGCATGGTGGCAGTTGATGAGAGAGATGCCTCCACCCTCTATGCCTGGATATGGCTACCCAGGGCCAGTCAAGTCTACTGCTGCCCCAATGCCCCAGCCCCACCAGATGCCCCACCCCACCTATGGTTCAGCCTCCACACTACCGCCACAACAGGTGAGTTGGGTCAACATAATTGGCATTTATTTTTTGTACAGTAAAAAGTTCTTTTTATATTTTATTGAAATTCTTGCTTGAATTCATATAAGTGCTTAAGCTAAAGTAATATCCATATACTGTACATACTGTATGATGCTTCATAACTCTTAACATAAGAATACCAGTCATAGAAGTTTCATATATTGTAGTGTTTCTGTTTTCATTTATACAGTACAGTATAAGTTTTTTATTAGTCCATTGATGATGGCTCCAGGGCCAGGGATGAAAATTTTAAGTAGGAAATAAGAGAGAAAAAAAAAAACAGTGAAATTGATCATACTCACAATTACTGCCCCTTTCAAGCCCCACAATATTCTTAGCCTCACTCCCTCCCACAAATTTTTACATACACAGTGAAAAACCCATCATTAGCATTGGTGAAAGGAGCCATTCCATGAATCTGACAAGTTAAAACTCAGGTTGCCAGCCTTAGCATGCACTCATAACGAATCTCTCCTATTTCTGCCTTTCATGCACAAGTTATTTTGGTTCAACCATTTATAACCCACAATTCCTTACACAATCATTCACCATATCTATCTTCTTGATTTTCCCCATCTTTGCCTCTCATACGACTTTTTTACCAATGTAGTTACATCCATTCTTTTCATATGCCCATACTATCTCAGAACACTTTGCATATCAAGTAATATGCAGTACTGTACTAACACCACATCTTTCATAAATTTCAATGTTACTTACTCTGTTGATTCTTCAGACACAATGCATGCTTCTCAGTTTATCTTTATTTCTACTACTCTCACTCTCAGTTTCCCATATTCATGCCACACCATCAAGTTTCACAGTCTTATTATTGTGTGGGTAGCAACCAGGGTTGTGGAATCAGAGTTCAGGAGTTGTCAGATTTTGGGTGGGGTCAGAGTTGACACTGGGATAAGTAAAATTCCTACGACTGATTATGTGTATACGCTTGTGTGCGTGCATATGCTAATTGTTAATGATAATATATATTGAAGTTCAATACCTGTTTTGGAATTATGAATACCGGTACTGTACAGGGTACTTAGTTTAATTTTGCTTTTTTTATTATTGCATTAAGAAACAGCCTGTCGTTGGAGGAAATTGATGGATATCACCTTTGTATCCACAGATGTACGGAGGCCCAATGCCGTTCCCACCCTACATGGGTACACCAGCTCACTTCCCCCCACCACCAGGTGTGCCCCCAACCACTGCTACAGCCACCCCCGTCCAGCCTCCTCCCCCACAACCCTCTCAGCAGCCTGGGGTTGGCCCTCCTCACCCAGGCCAAACCATGCCCCCTCCACCTCTTACCCAGCCCTCTGACTTCCAGCAGATGCAGCAGCCATCTAGGTAATTCCTTTTTAACATACCGGTAGCTACTGTATATGTTCACATATAAGACGACTTTTGAGGCTACAGAAAGTAGCCTGAGAATTGGGGGTTAGGTCCGTCTTCTTGGAGAATTAGATTTACGGAAATTTATACCAGTAACTCAAGTTTACTGAAAGTGTTTTATAGCTATCTAAATAAATGTGTGTCTTAGATCAGAGAGAAGAAGAATAGAAAGGAAATGAAGGAAATATATGAGACCAATTTTTACAAAAATGGTAAGAAAGAAGTGACATGCATGTACTTACACAGTGCAGTGCAACATGCTTGGCAGGTGTTACCATACGAAGATCTAGTTTTTTTTGTTAAAATTGAAAAGGAATTTATATAAATTGAAATTGTGAAAATCTAGAGAATGAAGAGGACAAATATAAGACATGAAGGTTGCTGATATGGGAATAAATGAGAATGAAAAGTAAATGAAAGAGAAGAGAGGATGGGGGAAGGTTAATCGTGTGCTTGGTGGGGGTTGCCATATGAGGACAGATTTCTTTGGTCAGCATACAGTACTTAAGGACTAGTAAAGTGTAGAGAGGAAAAATGAAAACATACTTGACCCAAGCGACAAATTTCACCAATATGGAAAGTAAAAGAGAAAATAAAGCATTTGTGTTGGTCTTCTTTCGTCCAGTTTAATTTGTTTCTATTCACATAATATGTAAACATTACACATCATCATCATAATCAATGTCCCATTTCCCTTTTTTCAAGGGAAAAAAAGGGGTAGAAATGGGAAGCAGCAATACAGAAAGTACGGACAGAGTACCCAGTGAAATGGGTCACACACACAATCACTCCCCCTTTCAGGCCAACAAAATTCTCAGTTCCCCCCCACAAGATCTTTCATCCACAACATAAGGCCCTTCACTTAGCCGTGGTGAAAGGTAGTCTTTGATAATAATCCGAAAGAAGACACGATAGAGTGTGGTCCTTTTATACCTTTTAGATGGTATGATGCTATGTGTCATTGAGGCCTCTCTCCAAAAGGTTTTGTGTTGGGTATCTGTATGTTCTGGAAGATTAAATTTTAAAATATTTTGCTCTTCTTGCAGCCATGAAGGAGGTATGGGTGGGAACCTGATGCAAGGCTATGGACAATTTCCACCCAATAGCCAGTTTGCTGGACCACCATCCACCCACCCTAGTATGCTCCCACCTACCAGCTTGCCACCCAGTCTACCTCCAGACCAGCACCCAGGTAATTTCCCCATCTACTCCCAGCCACAGACAGTCCACCAACCACTACTATAAAACTAGAGCAACCTACTACACAACTTCTTTTAAAAATTGAAAAGTGCGGTGGCAGGAGGGAGGTATGACTCCTTATTTGTGTGGCACTCATGACTGATGGAGAAGTGCCGGGAGGTACAGTACAGTTTTTTTTTTTTTTTTAATGTCGATACTGTATGTGGTGCAAGCAAGCAAGCAGTGTGTATACTAGGGAAGATAAATGTGACTGTATGTGTAAAGGTGTTTGTGATGTGTACTTTCCAAATATAGCATCATTAGCCTTGGAATTGATGCAATACAAAATTAAGTATACTTGCTACAGTGAGTAATGTATGTTACTTGGACTGTTTCGACCCATTATCTAGCACTCTAGCTATCCACAGAAAAACACAGAAAATTTGACAGCACTTCTTTTGGAGGTTATAACTACTGTACTTGATTCTGTGTTTATTGTTGCAAGAATGGGTACTGTATGTAGTTTGGATGGCAGCATTGTATATTAAGATATTTTGATAAGGTTGCATGCTGTGTCATGCTTGTCATTTGAAATATTCATTGTAAAAGAACTTTATTAGGTCATTTTTGCTTTCTTAAAACCTTTTACAGAGAGGGTACAGGATGTAGGTTAAAGCTACTTTAACTATGATTTCAAGTGGACTTTTTTGGAATTCATTGTAAGGAAACTGTAAAAGTAGCATAGAAGGCAAAACACATAGTATTTTTATGGAAATGTTTTTAATTGTCATTCCATAATGGTATATTTTACTGCATATAGTAACGGTGAGTCAGCATTCATTCTTTCTTTTGATTCACTATTATTTGGAAATATTATTGCCGTCTTTCCTGCGACATAATGTGTATCAGTTAATAACAATCACCTTCAGCTTTGAAATAAATACAGTATTTAAGAAAGAAATGGGCCTCACATCCTTTAATTTTGATCACTAATCTGTAATAAGAATTTGTTTGATGTTGTAACATCACAGCTGGAAAGAAATATAATCAGCTTAAAACCACTTTCCTTTCATTAAAATGTGTTTATGTTAACATCAAACTAGATACAGCATACTAGATACATGAACTGTATCCATTCCCCACCAATCCTTTTCCTAAAATCCTGAAAACTATCATGGCAGGTGTCAGATTCCTCATACTCACTCTGTATGTACAATATGCCATGTACTGTAGAGTATTACTTATGCCACACTTAAATGCTTTGATTTCAGAATGAAAGACTGATTGTAAATGCATACAAATAGCCTGACAGTAGATGAAGGTAAACAGACAGAACTGAACCATTTATGTAAAAATTCATTAAACTACCCAAGCACGGATTTGGACTAAGGCTGCGTTTACACCAAGCGAGTTGCGTTGCGTCAAGTCAGAGTCTTTTGGTGTAAGTCAAAACAACAATCTCCATTCACACTGACTGCGTCAGCCCGAGTCAAGTCATAAGTGCCGAGCCAGATTTCTAGGACAATGGGCGTATTTTCTTGCGCTGAAGTAGTCGTTCTGTTATGGCTTCGTCGTCGCAGACGTAAGAAAACCAAATATGGATGCTTGAACTGAACACCTAAAGGCCAAACTTTGGAAGCTTCAGTCATTTATTCCCAGACTTGCTGAACCATTCAGAAAAATTTTACAACTTCTTTAAAATGACAAGTGAAGATTTCAAGAAGCTGGTGGACATAACTAGATCATCCATAAAGCAAATAAACACTAATTATAGGCTTGCTGTTGAGGTTGAAGAAAGAATGGCCAATTTTTTAAGGTAAAAGGTATCTTATTGAGAATAATGGCAATAAATACAAGTACAGTAGACAGACTTATGTGTAGAGCAATAATAAATAAAACATGAACACAGTTCCTATATTTTTGTTGGTAAGTGACGATTCAACTCATTTATTACGATATACAACTAATTACTATATAAGGCATAGTAATTTAATGTAAGAGAAAGTCATAGAGAGGGCTTGCAAATAAGAATGAAACAGAAGGATAGAAGGGACGGTTAAAAAAATGGAAAGGGGGTGGCTGGGTTACGAAAGGGACAGTAAGTAACCCCTACGGGACATAAGCATGAAAAAAATATGTTATAAGTTGCTTCCAGAAGTTAATGACTCGCTGTGATTGAATCAGAAATGGGTCCAGCTGCATCATTGACTCGACTCGACGCATCCGGTGTAAACGGTTTTGCCAAATACCCATATAGATTAATGCTAACTCGCTTGGTGTAAACGCAGCCTTAGAGAAAGCATAACAACAGCAACTAGGTAGATCTCACACAGTGGCTACACTGGCACATAATTTGTAACCCAGTTTTTTAATATACAATATACTTGAAGAAAAAAATACACATTATGTCATGGGAAATACACTACTGAACAATATTAACATGTATGATAACTGGATGAGAAAGGTATAGAAGGAATGTAATGCTTCTGGGGTTGTAGAATATTTTTTAAATATTTAACTCTGATTCAAGAAATATAAAGGTTCAGCTCTGACTCTATCTCAGGCTTGCCTTAAAAGTAGTGGACTCTGTGACTAACTGACTTTAGATATATATTTCCCCTCCAAGTCACACTCCAGAAAATATACAGGTATGGCTTGTGCTCCTCCCAAAAGTGTCCGACTCCTGACTCTGACTCTATAACCCGGAATGCTTCTGTGAACCTTATTTTCTCGCGAAGATTATTGATACTTATAATGATAATACTGAGATTTATTTAAAGAATACCTGCAGGGCTTCACAGATTATCATCACTTAACTCATTGTTTGTAGAATACGGTAACTGAAAGGTAGGGTTCTTGGTTACTCCCTGCCTACTGCACTAGATATGGTTATAGAAATTTATTTATGATAAACTTTAATCTCCCTAAATAAATATACAACTGAGATCTGTATCTGCATTAAAGCACAGTTGTATTAAATAGGTATTTGTAATTTACACTACAGTAGATTTGATTGCCACTACTCATTGCAGTTTACATCATTTGCAAGGAAAGTCATGGACTACAGTAGGTGATGACAGCTACTGACTGATATGACAATAGTTATATAGACATAGTCATTTTCTAGTCCACAGTTTATCTTTCATACAGCTCCATAATTCATCCTTTGCCAATGGATGGTTGCTCAGGCTTGTCCTGCATACTGTATTTTAGTACAGTACATGACAGTACAGAGTAATTAAGTTTTTTTGTAGCTGGTGATAAATATCTAGAGCTGTCATTACCTTGTATTGTATCTGACTGGCTAGTGCATTACTCCCAACCCATAAGTGGTGATCCTTGTCCAGTCATAGCTTTCCTGATTTTGGTTGTGGATATTATCCATCAATTACAGAATAATAGTCTATAGCAGGTAACTCAGTGATTTTGCAATTTGCACCACCTCAAATCATAATACTGTAAAAACTAATCACAGAACTGATATGCATTGTTATTTCATATAACACAATACTACAACTCTTGGTACGTGAAATTAGGAATGGTGTTATAATGCTGCAGCAAAGGTTGATCACTTCATTTCTGTGTTATAACTGATGTTTCCATTCACATAATTAAAGTTTATTCATCTTGAAGAAATCACTAAAGTTTTAATTTATTCCTACAATATAATTATTTTTATAAAATTCTGTTGTCCCTGTGATAGCCTATGTGCTCTACTGGTCTGGAATGATTATGCTTAATATATTCTTGGTACAGTATGTAGAAGGAAAAGTAAAACTCTTGTTCTCAACAGTTGAATACCAAATTACAGTATTTACTCCCCATATCCTATTATTGGATTTTTTTTTTTTTTTTTTTTTTTCTTTTCTTTTCTTTAATCAGTTGTGATGGTCATATGAAAAACCATTTTTGTGTAACAGTCGTTTCTCCTTCGGTAAATTTAATTATTATCTGGAATAATATAATCATCTAGAGATAGTCAGAATACAGTAATAAAGAACATAAAGCGACACTGCAAAGGTTAACTTTTTACTTGTGGCTGTAGCACAAGCATCCATTTCCTTTATTTTCCATTCTCAAACCAGATTTGCTTCATCAATAATTGTGGGTTTGCTATATTGTAATGTTTTTTCAAGCTATTTTAAAGTAAAAGGGAGGAAATAATATATTAACCATTTGGGAGAGGAAAATGTGCTTCTGTGATTGTGACAAGCAGTTGAGCAAGCAGAACACTAATAAGTTCACTTAGTCAAGTGTACACATTGGTTCTGGTATTGTTCTCATCTTGTACAGCCACAAGGAAAAAATTGATGAAAATTCCTTGTGTTTCAGTCACCCAAAATAACCCATTAAAATGAATTAGAAATCTGTTTTTATTATTACAGCTAACTAGATGGATGTAGAAACAACTGTGCTTTGTTCAGAAACATAATACCTGTACTGTACTGTGCTTACAGAAAGGCTTATAAAACTCTTACTTGTAAGTCTACAGTTGGGAACACTGTATTTTCAAATTTACTGGAAGCCATGACTGTTTTTGTAAACTCTCACAGATTAATCATCATCATCAATACCCCATTTCCCTCTTTTCAAAGGGTGAGGAGGGTCTAGCACCAGGTGCTGGACCTCTGGAAGGCAAGGGTCCAGCTCCAAGGCTATAATAATCGTAGAAACCCAACCATTTAACAACCAGCTCTAAATATGATACAAAAATCATCATAAATAAATGTTCATGGTGAATAAGATACTCTAGTTACTTTGTTATTTTCACCCTGAATATTGTACTTACATCACTCTTCATTCATGAAATACCTAATTACTATACTGTATATGGGTGTGCTGTTGATAATTGCCTTGGCCTCCAGTTTGGTACATTATGCAAATACATTGTTCCCCAACTATTCATCTGAGAATTTTAATAGCATTTATGGATAATCAGTAGAATCACTAATATTGCCTTTTTATTGCATCCTAGACTCCATAATCAATACCAGTACTGTAGTTTATGCTTATGGTAATCCTAATCTTATTACAGGTAACCATTTTTATTATTTTGTTGCAGTCATGTATATGTTCACATGCCTTACATGGGATGTGTATGTACTAACTGATACCATATATATAGTTTTTTTTTGTATATTGTATTTTCATTTGTATACTCTTTTGTATGATATATATTCTATTTATGGTAGAATTGTACAGTAAAGTACTAGAGGATGAGAATGAAACTAAGAGTAGTGACTGAGAGGTGACAGGTATTTTTGCCTGAAGACAGAGGCATTGAAAAAGGCAACAGACACGTCATACTCGGGTAAATAACCAAGTGCAGGTCATCTGTCTCATGCTGAAGATATCTGGAACCTGGAAAGAATTATTGGTTTATGATATAAAGTTTGCACTATTTATATGCTGGCTAGTATAAAATTTATAATATACATGTATATACAGCACAGGCGGCTTGGCTATTGCACTTGTTTTCATTGCGTGACCAGAAATCTCACTGCTCAGATTTGGATTCAGAGAGGTCTTATGCATTTTCCCTTACAGAAGTTACACCTCCCCATGCCATGATTAACAAGTGAATTTGGTTAATTAGGTGATGATACAGTACATGGTATTGATGATGACGACAGCCACACCAGTATGTATGAGATTGACAAAGGAAGGTTGTGTGTGTGTGTGTGTGTGAGAGTGTGTGTGCATATGCTATTGTTAGTGGCTAACAGCTGCAGAGACCAATTAACAGTGTAAGCCATTTGCAGTTGTCACAGCCTTCTTCACCCATCACCCAACTGTCTAATGTATATACTGTATCTAAATCTCTATCCCTCCCACCTGATGATTATATTGTATTTATTTTACCATACTTGTATATAATGTTAACCTGTATACCGTTCGGTAGGATAGAGGAAGCATCAGAGCTGAGAACTTGTTTACATTCAGTGACTTGACTTTTGCATGGTATTCTTTGATACATGTGCTTCTGTGTCTTATCTATGATGTAAATTTACCCAAGTTAAGTACAGTACACACTGGGCTCCTGCACCGTGCTATGGAGCAATTTTGTTAATTTTCCTTTGTCTATAAAAAGCATTTTAGCATTAATTTCATTACTGTAGTGTCTTTTTTTTATGTACTGAAATATAAAGAAGTTCTTACATAAATGCTAGGTGTTGGTCATGTTTCCCTCTATAACCCACCCTCAGAAACACTGATCCTATTTCTTATTAAATGGCAAGTTCTGAAAATCCAGAGGTGATAGATATAAGTTTCAATGTGGAAAAAGAATGTACTTGATCATATGGTATGCATGTAGGTGGTCTCAAATACCTGTCCTGGATGGCATTCTCTTTTGGTTTTAATAATCTCTTGCACTTTGATGCTGATCGACCATCATTTACTCCTAAGTGATCTCTCTGGTTTTGGTGTGCAAGAGAATGCACTCTTGCTGCTTCAGTCATATCTTACTCATCATAGCCAATGTGTAATCATAGGTAAGGCCATGTCAGAACAATTACCATTGAAGTAAATCATATATTGTTGATCATTCTAACATTATTGTACCTTGAAAATACTTTGGTCTGTCCTCGAAGTCCCACACCTAATGATACAACTTCACTGGCTTCTGATCACGGCCAGAATTGAGTCAATTATTTGCCTAATAATATTTAAAGCCCTGAAATATGGTCAAGCTGTAGTATATATTGAAACTGTTGTCTTTATTACATAATGAATCGACATCGATATGCATAGTGATGATGACCCTTTTCACCTCTATGAACCTCTATGGAGAGCGAGTATTTGTTGGAAGATTTTTTTCTGATGTTACTTCTTGTTGTTCAACTTCTCCAGAGCTGGACTTCATTCTTTTATTTTCTAGTGTTCTTGTTTGTCATCCCATTTGCTTATATTTATCGATGCTTTATGTATGTAGTGTATACATAATTCATGGTACTTGATACTATACACATATGTTCCTTTAGTTACCTGTGTTGATACTGTTATTTGTTTTATGTGTCAGTTTCCATTTACATAGTATGTTTGCTAGCCCATAATACTGTATTTACTTTTCTTGTTTGTATTTCTCATCTCGTATGTTATTTTGTCTATACAGTAATTGCCACTTGTTTTTACTGTGTTCTTTCAACTTCTTTGGTCCATGTGCCTGTCCCTTTTCTTTGTGTAAATTTTCTGTTAGTATCTTGGTGCCATAGGACCTTTCTGGCCTGGTACTTGTTTCTCTCTTATTATTATGTTGCCTCATGTGTGTAAAGTTGGCTTTCAGTTACATATTCAAGAGGTAAATGAAGGCATGTACAGTATATATTTGAAAGCTTATGATACTGCATAATTAGTAGTTATGAAAGGTTATCAACTTTAGAATTCTGTTGTAAAAGCACTTAGAGAGTTGGTACTCAGGGCAAATAAAATCCCTGTATATTATTAATATTACTATTATTATTATTAAGGGCAGCAACTTTGTAAGATGGGAATTAGTAGGAAATTTATAGCATAATTTGCATTTTCAATAATCAGTCAGGAAATGCAACAGCTAGGAGAGTTAAAGAAATCTGATAAATGTAACTGCAAAAACTTAAAACCAGAAAGAAACATTCTAATGAATCTTGTATTGTTGTGGGGTTGCAAAAAGCAAATTACTGGATCAATATTTTGATTAATGTGGTAATAATCTAAGGAATGCTCGACTCTCACAGCAAGTAAATTATGACTTGATTCATATGTAATAAATTATGTGAACTGGACTCAATTGCCTACCTCTGAACTACAGTGTGTGTTGCATGATTAAGCCAGCAAGAGAAAAGTGTGATAGAAAAAAAATGGTGTCCTGTACTGAGATTGACTGTTGTCAATGACAGTCTTTCCAGTTCCTTGCAATTATTGAATTAAGTTAATGATTTTAAGTTTTGCATATATCATACCTTATGATCTGTTACATCTTTCAGAAGCATGGAAAGGAGTATATTGTATGGATGAGAAAACTGTAAAACCAATGTATTACAGTATAATAAAATGATCATATTTCACTGAAAAATGCTTCTCTTCTTCCATCATCATATTTTGGGGGTATAGGCTACATTGACCAGGTCTTGCCTTTGCCCAGGTTTTACTACCATATCCTGGGTACCCTTCAGGCAGACATCCATCCCACTCTCAGGACCTCCTAGCATGAATCACTGATATACTTCAGCCATAAGTTTCACTGTTTTCACTATACATTATTTCCATCTAGGCCAGCTTTTTGAGATACAGAAACACTGCATTTGCTATATGACACATTTCCTTGGCCTATAGAGAGATAGGCTAACGGTGCTGCCCGTGATGGTGTGGGCTTTAATTAAGGGCTTTAGCACCCCTTCGGTTTCCCTTTCAGTTAAATCAGTGTCCCTCCATTCCTTTTATTTACTTCGTGCTTGTGCTCTCTCATTTCCTATTCTCCAGCATGCTTGCCATCCCACCTCTCATTCTCCGCTTTTGTTGTCTAAGGTCACATCATGTTATGGCTTAGCACACTAAGCACAGGCTTGTCTTTCCCCCTTATCATTCGCTCACTCTCAACAACATTGCATACTGGTGTTATTTTCCTGGTAGATTAGAGAGGAAGCAATATGTACAGAAAGGCCAAGACACACAAACTAATGGTGATAAGTAGGCTACATGTATTGATGTTTATTCTTACTATAAATGGTACAGGCAAGGCCAAGGTGTCCCCACACCCAGATCAGTATTGGTATGAGACGAAAGATGAAAGATATATAAGTTGATGGTAATAGGAACAAATACAGGAGATAGAAGATGACAGAAGAACAACATAGATAAAAAAAAAAAAAAATAGAGTAGGCTACGCCAATTGACAATTAAAACGAACTTAATTAATTAAATCTAGGAGACTAACCTGCAACTAAGATTGCAGATTAAATACAAAGTGAAAAAACGGTACACAGCTCAAATAAAAGGTTCATAGGATATAATTATGGAACATGAGGAAGCAAGGAAATACACACACGAGTAATAGACACGGTGAGACACCAAAGGTAGACAAAATAAAATAAAAGTGAACACAATGAAAACAATATTAAACACAATACGTCATGTAATATTCTAGAGATCCTCAAGAGAAAATTTGGTATTTATTGAAAGAATTACCGTTTTGCAGCAGTGAAAATTTGTGTATGGAAACCTCCGATATATAAAAGTTTATAATAATGAATCTATTATCATATCCACAACTATTTTCATCAAATAAAATCACACATATTAATAGAGAAAGTTAAAAAATATCAGGGAAAATTAAAATCTAAATATAATCATTATACTGTAATCATGAGCCCTGAGGTGGCAAGTTGACAGCACAGAGCTCTGTGGTCGACTGTCATCAGACTCATCACCGTTGACAGCCTTCGGCCTCACAGCCTCACTCACCCTACCCTCCCACACGGACCCTGTAAATGGCTATTATTGCCTGCCAACTAAATTACGCCTTATTACAGGTAAGATCACGGTCGAGTGGGTAAGATATGTCATTTCTGTCAGTCTGAGCCAGGTAAATACGTAATATATACAACAATAAGCGGTAAATATTGAAAGAATTACCGTTATTGCGTACAGTTTTTCTACCTTCATTACCCACTTATTTAGGCTATTGTAAGACAATTTTCTTCTATGACATTTCAAATGGGGCATTTTGAAATTAGCCTGAGCTTACCTTACCGGTAAATATTGAAAGAATTACCGTTATTGCATACTGTTTTTCTACCTTCATAACCCACTAATTTAGACTATTCTAAGACTATTTTCTTCTATGGCATTTCTTCCGCAAATGCCCCATTTCCAAGATAGGGCATATTCAAATGGGGCATTTTGAAATTAGCCTGACCTTACCTAACCTAACCTAGACCGCACCAGACTACCGGGACCTAACCTGGGCAAACTACCGGGAAATAATCGTGATAAAGTACAATAAATGACTGGGGCAAAATACTGGGACCCAGCCGGATCTGGCAACACTGCTGCAAAACGGTAATTCTTTCAATAAATACCACCTTACCTAACCTAGACCGCATCAGACTACCGGGACCTAACCTGGGCAAACTACCGGGAAATAACCGTGGTGAAATACAGGAAATGACCGGGGCAAAATACTAGGACCTAGCCGGATCTGGCAACACTGCTACAAAACGGTAATTCTTTCAATATATACTCAATAAGCTCCAATTACTGTAACTTTATGTGTATTATTACTGTAACTTACGTATATATGTGTGTGTTATGAATTGTGATTATTACTGTATATTTTGAATTGATGATTACTTGTGAACAATTGCAGGCTGGCTGAAAATAACTTGGATGTCCAACGAGATGAAACTAATATATCTACCCCAATCCGGTATAATGATGAGGATGACACTAATATATCAACGTAACCCCAATGCTGTATGATGATGACATTAAAGAGATCAAGGTAATTATCTATTCTATTGCTGCTGCTGTTGTTGTTGTTGTAGTTCCCCAGACTGTCTGGCCGAGCAGTCCCGAGTCTGGTTGACCGAAGCCGCGCAGATGCTTGGACCCCCAAATGGGAGTCAGGGTGATAGTGAGATCTGTTTCTTCGAAGGCAACAGAAGAGGGGATTGCTGGTTCATGGGTATATACCCTCGAGCCAACATTCCCCCTGTCTGTAGTCTTCCTTGTTGTGCCACCCAATCAGGCGATCTCGTCAGCTGCCCAGAAGGAATGAGAAATAGTAAGAGAGACAGACAGACAGAACAGGCCAGGATGTGGTAGAGGATGCCAAATTGCTCATTTCTGGATAGAACCAGCCCTCACCAGTGGGAAGGGGTGATAGAGAGGGGGACAGCAAGTACGAAGGAAAAAAAAGGAACAGAGGGATAGTTGAAGAACTGAAAAGGATTGGCTGGGGCCGAAGGGACGCCATAACCCTTGAAGTACTGCCCACGTCACCGCAGGCAATACTTCCCTGCTGTTTTCTATTACAATGTTTCTACCCTCTTTACCCACTAATTTATAACATTTAAAGACACTTTTCTTGGTAAATATATACTCTATTGCCGGTTTGTATTCTGATGTTTTTACTTTCTGTACCCACTATTATTGGTATAGTGGAACCAGCACAGCTGGATGCTATAGAATACACCCCTTCTCCAGCCCAGGCCCCGTTAAGGCATATTCTGGGCTAGAAGGGTCTATTCCGTGACGATCATCAGAAGTGAAATGAATTTAAATCTGGCGCTGTACTAGACATGGGAGCCACCTGGTGGTGGCCTGTAGAGGTACTGACCCCGCTCCAGGGCAGCATACGCTCTGCCACTCTGTCGCGGAACACGTTACTGTCAACATCTACGCTCCTCGCTGCTACGCTATGGTATTGTGTCACGTGTTCCTGCTATCGTTTCTTTTGTGTACTAGTGGCTTGCCTGCTTTGCAGATGTATTGTGTGTGTGTGTGTTGGGGGAGTTGGGAGTGTTAGTGTGGGGATTTATTTCCCTTTTTTCAGGAGTTCAGTTCATTTTCTTCCCTCGGGGAGAGTTTCGTTTAGGCCCCTTTTTGGGGTTTTTTCACTCCACTCTCCTTCTCCCTCTCCCCCGCTACTAGTACACGTGTTATTTTGTGTTTTTACCTCGGGGGTTTCTTTTAGCGAGGTTGTTTCGCTAACCCACGTGGGGCCCTTGCCTCTCCACGTGGTGTGGGGATTAGGGGCTTTTAGCCCTTGCTGTGTTTGCCCCGAGTGTGGTGTAGGGTTACGTGGGTTGCGGTGAGCGAGGATTGTGCCCAGGTTCTCGTTTTCCCTTCCCACCGTAACTTTTTTAGGTGTTTTTAGTGTTTTCCCAGGGCGTCTGTGTCCCTGGGTGGTTGCCCCTCAGGCGGTCTCTCCTCCTTTCGAGACCTTCTTTTCATAGGGGCTGTTCCTCCTCCCACGGGAGGGGGTTTGCTTGGCTGACGGGGTTTTTTCTCCCTGGATGGTGCGTGTGGGGTTTTAGTTAGGTTTTCCCGTGCCTCTCGCTGTGTGCGCGTGTGTTCACGTGTTAACCCATACTTTGTTTTCTTCTCTCCCTCAGCCTACTCGTGCCTTATGTGCTTCGTCGGGTTGTACTGTGCGGGTTTCGCCTGACGGCCACCTGCATTGTTCGCCCCCCGCACCCTGCTTCACGCCCTCGGGTTACGACCCTTTGGCGTGTGATGTGTGCCGCCCCTGGGCTGAGCTGTGCCGGGAGACTCCCGCCGCTGCCCGCTCTAAACTCCCCGCCCTTGCCTCCCTTCGTATGGCGTGGACGAGGGCTAGGAAAATGGCGCACAGACGAGACGGATCTTCCTTGTCGTGGTTGGACCCTGCTTTGGGAACGGAACTGGGTTTATCCAGGACCCGTTACCCTTCGACATGTCTCTCGGAGTCTCAGGGGCTAGAACCCCCTGTTACCCGAGAGATTTCATCGCCTTCCCTAGACGGTTCTGCGACTCCTTTCCGGGGCTTTACGCCCCGGCCTGAGAGCGAGCCCGTCGAGCTCGTTACCCTTCAGACCTCTCCGGTACAAGGGCCCAGCAGGCTTCGTCGCCCCCGAAAGCTGGCCCTTCGGGTCTCTCTCGGGAGCGCAAGCACTTTAGGAAAAGGTCCCGTCGCTCCAGGTCCCATCGCTCCAGGAAGACCCGTTCTCGTCGTCGTTCTCCGTCCTCATCGTCTGCTTCCTCGTCGGCCTCTTCGAGGGACTCCTCTTCTCCCTCCCGCAGACACCGCAAAGGTAAGCGGAGGGAGAGGAGCCCCTCGTCGAGGAAGATTCTGCGGTTGATCCGCGCTTTTGTACCCAATGCCCGTCCTGCCTCTCCTTCGGGTTCCGTTGTCCTGCCTCCGGTAGTGACAGCGGTACCCGTTCCTGAACCCGCCCTTCCTACCCCTCCTACTGCTTCATCGCCGGTCGGGCACTCGGGTCCCCCCGGAGATGTTGGAGACGTTCCCGTCCCTCCAACTTCTCCGGATCTCGAGTCTCCGTCCGGAGACCTGGCAGAGGAGCTGGCTACCTCATCCCCTCCTTCCCCGTCGCCCCTTCCTTTGGACGACGGGTACCTTCCCTACTCTTGGGCCCTACTTCCGCAGTCTTGGACCCATTCTTTAGAGGAGGGCAGATTGGTGGCGTGGTCTCCGGACACCGCCCAACCAGGGGGCTGGTTAAGAAGGGACGACGTCGTTGTGAAGTGGGGAGCAGATGAGAAGGGCGACGCAGCGCCTTTCTATAAGGCCAGGCCACATTCTGCTCCGGTACCCGCTGCTTCAAAGGTCTCCTCAGCAGCTACCTTGGACGCGATGGTTTTTCTGATGGAGAATAGTCAACTACAGCTGGCTCAGGCTTGGAAGATTGACCGCTCCCACGGGAATACGGCAATCTTCCTCTCCTCAGACGCTTATTTTCCGGGGGATAAGGGCGAGGAGGACTTGGACACTCCTTCCCTTCTCCTTAAGTCCCTGGACCATCAGAAAAATACCGCGCCCAAGAAACCACCTCCTCCGTCTTTCGCTGTCATCCTCCCTCCTTCCCGGGCTCCACCAGGTTTGAGGGAATGTCTGTGGAAGACGGAGAAGGAGCCACCGGTCCCCTACCAGTTGAGGGAGCCCGACGGAAAACTGAGACAGACAGAAACAGCCGCCAGGTTGGAGCTGTCCCACATCATCTCCACTGGGGCGGCTGTTTCCTTTCCTTCGGGACTGTCTCAGTACCCTCACCAACACTTACCACGAGTTGTCTGGCCTACAGTTAACGTGAGTACCGTTACTGGTTTTGTTGTTATGAGGGATACAGGGGAGTGGGACTCTCATTTTTCGTTCAAGTCTCTACCCCGGGCTCGCTCGGGCTTTCTTGTTTATCCCTTACAGTGACGTCCTTGCTTCCATGACCGCCGTTATGGAAGGCGTGGGGGCTATGACAACCCACAACCTCCGGGAAGCGGCGAGGAACTTCGCTGAGGTGAGACTGGCTTCCCGCCAGGCTGCCGCTAAGTCCGCTCCGGAAATGGCACAGAGGGGGGTGGTACGGGCCGTTCCACTCTCCCCTGCGCTGTTTGACCAAGCAGCGACGGACTCTGTGTTCTACTCCCTCCCGGCGGTCATAAACCTCCAAAAACCCTCCACCTCCAAGTAAGTTCTTTCGAGAATAATTTACTTTGGGTCTGTGTTACATAAAAGGGGAAATTGGGGGGGAAACCTTTTACTGAGTCTGTTCCTAATTTTTCTGTTTGTCCGTAGGCCACGTACCCCACAGCCAATGAGGCCAGCGGTCCAGCCTAGGAGGCCCTCCCAGCCCACCAGGCAGGTTAGGACCACCTATCCCGCCCCTCCTAGGCAGTACCCTAGGTATAGGGCCCAGCAGCCTTTTCGAGGGAGGGGACAGGGCTCCAAGACTCTTCCCAGAGCCAAGCCCTCTTTCCCCCACCCCTCCAATAAAGACCGCTCCAAGTGAGGGTCCCGTCAGGGGCTGCCTCACAGGGTGGTCAGCAGCCTGGCCATCCCACGGCTGGGCAGCAAGGGTCATCCGCCAGGGCCTGTCCTGGCCCTGGATATCTGTTCCGGTGAGTAACTGTTCTTTAATCTCAGTTTGACATTTCTGACATATGACATAACCTCCCCACCTTGGGTTCCCGTTAGGGTCATTTCCGGGTAACAGTTAAATTTCAAGGTCACTCCTCACTGCCTGTCATCCCTTCCCACCTGCCCGGGTCCCTCGGGTCCTGGTATAGGATTAACGGTATACCCACTGACACCTGTCATTTTCCGTTACAGCCACTGCGTCTACCTCCCGCCTCAACCAAAGTGTCACTTTCAGTCGTCCCGCACGTACTGGAAATGCGGGAAAAAGAGGTAGTGGAGCGGGCGACGGGGAGGGTCTTTCTTTCTCGTTTATTCACTGTCCCCTAAAAGGACCAGGGAAAAACGAGATTGGTGAAGGACCTGAGCAAGTTAAACAAATTTCTGAAACCCCTACGTTTCAAGATGGTTTCAGTTGCTCAGGTCCACACAGTTCTTCGAAAGTGGGACTGGTTGGCATCCCTGGACCTCAAGGATGCGTACTGGCACGTCCCGATCCACCCCAGGTTTCGCCGCTTTCTGGCTTTCCAGGTGGGGACCGAGACGTTCCAGTTTACCAGGCTCCCTTTCGGTCTTTCTCTAGCTCCGCGGGTCTTCACAAAGCTCGTGAAGGTGGTGGCATCCCGCCTGACGGAGGCGGGTGTCCCCACCCTCATGTACCTGGACGATTGGTTGCTTCATGCTCCCTCCAAGGAGCAGGTAGCAAACAATTCAGGATAGCAAGGGGGGTGCTTGAGGAAATGGGGTTCCTGTTAAACATCCCCAAGTCCTCTCTCACCCCCACTCGCAAACTGTGTTGGCTGGGAATAGAGTGGGACTCTCTTTCGGCCACCCTCTCGCTCGCTCGCTCCGGACCCTCCGCCACGTCCGCCAGGCTTATTTTTCCCGTACTTTCTCTCGCCGCCAGTGGGAATCATTGCTAGGGTGCCTAAATTTCGCGGCCCCTGCATTACCCCTGGGACGACTGAAACACAGGAGGCTGACGCGGGAGGTAAACCTCCACCTATCCTCCGCACACAGGGACCTTCCCAGGCAAATACCCAAGTCACTCCACTGACTCCTCTGCCCCTGGCTACGTCCCGGTGCCCTGCGTCAGCGAGTTCCCTGGGTGTTTCCCTCCCCGGGGATCACGGTGGCGACAGACGCATCGGACGTAGGCTGGGGATACCAATCTTGCCTGGGACACCAACGGTGCGGGGGATGGAAGGAAGAGGAAAGGCTACTACACATCAACGCCAGGGAGTTGATGGTAGCAAGGGAGTGGCTCAACAGACACCCGCAGTTTTCCAGGATAGGCGTCCGCTTCGATATGGACAATGTTGCGGCCGTGCAGGCCTGCAGAAACAAGGTACGACACGGTCGGAAATTCTCCTGTCCCTGTCAGAACAGATCTTCTCGATAGCGGCCAAGAGGTACATTCACCTCTCGGCCCGCTACGTACCAGGGCAGGAGAACGATTGGGCGGACGCTCTATCCAGGTTCAGGGGGACATCAGTCGAGTGGCAACTACGTCCCCATGTGTTCGAGTCACTGTGCCTTCGCTACGGGACACCGGAGGTGGACCTGTTCGCCTCCCCATCCACGGCCTTCCTCTGTTCCTGACCTTCTCATCCAGGACAGAGGTGGGGGGCCCGGACGCCTTCACGGAGGACTGGAACAGGTGGGGGTACCTTTATCTATTTCCACCCCCAGCTACGTCAGTCCTCCTGAGGGCGATCCTCAAGCTGCGCGCGTTCAGAGGGAGGGTACTCCTCATAGCCCCCCTCTGGCCAGCGCAGCCGGGGTTCGGAGAACTGTCCCGGTGATGCCCTCATCCTCTTCAGCTGGGATCGGCTTGCCTCTCCAGCACCCTGTCTGCATCACTCCAAGCGTCACTGAAACTACACGCTTGGAGTTTCTACGGGGAGTCCTCAGTAAAAGGTTCACGAGGGAGACAGTGGGCAAGATGCTGAGGGCTCACCGTCAGTCGTCGGTGAGACAATACGAATCGTGCTGGAAAAGATTCCAGGACTTCTTACGAAGACACCCCTCCATGGTTATCTCGGAGGATACAGTCCTGGAATTTCTCACTTGGCTCGCCGATTCCACAAACAGGGCCCCTGCTACGGTGCTTGCGCATCACACAGCCATGTCTGATCCCCTCCTCCTAGGTTTTAATATTAAAGTTTCGGAGAGACCTCTCGCTCTATTGAGGATGGGGATTCGGGCGGGGACAGCACCTCACAGGGCCCAGTCCCCTTCCTGGTCCCTTCACCGTGTCCTAACGTACCTGACCTTCAAGGGGGTCCCTCAGGAGGTTTGTCAACTCCTCCAGAAAGCTCTCTTCCTGCTCGCCTTAGCTACCGGGTACAGGGCCTCTCAGTTGGCAGCCCTGACCCGTCATCCAGCTTTTTCCTCTGTAAGCCCTAACCTTACCTCGTTAACTATCTCCCCCTCTCCTACTTTCCTAGCTAAGAACGAGCAGGCTGACGACAGGATTAGCCCCCTCGCAGTACCCTCCTTCCTGAGGGATGGAACTTTCCATCCTCTCTGTCCAGTCCACGCCTTCGCTGCTTACGTGCAGGCAACGAGAGAGGCTTCCCCGGACCACCTCTTCTATAACTCAAGGTCCAGTAACCCTCTCTTCCCCAGGTCCATCGCTCGCCTCCTCTGCCGAGTGATCGAGAACGGGGATCCCGGACACGCCCCAAGGGCTCACAGTGTTAGAGGCGTGGCCGCCTCCCTCGTCTTTCTCAGGACTCACTCGGTGGAGAGAGTACGGGATCTGGGAGGCTGGACATCCACATCCTCCTTCAGGAAGAGGTATCTGTTCCATTCGCTCTCCCCTACCCCCTGCGTAGCTATGGGAACTCCACCCACCAGTACTCAGGGTCCCCGGGGGAAAGGAAAAAGGGGGAGGGGCCGCCCAAAGGGAAAAGGTCGGGAACTCCCATCACATCATCTGTCATACCCATCCTGTACATTTCACATCCCCATGTCGTCATGTACATATGTTGGGTTGGTAATAAATTACATTGTTATGGAATTCTGAGTATTTATTCTCCCCGTTCTTACACGGCTACTAATACTATGATGAGTGACTGGATTTATTAAATAAAAAGAGTACAACTTCAGTGTTCCTCTTTCATCCTCTCGGGATATTTCTCCAGAGCCCGGGATTATAACCCAAGCTCGAGTACTTTAATATAAAGGGGGTGGGGGGGGGGCCTAACCTGCCCCCCACTCCTCTACCATACCCCTCGAGTCTGACTATAAAGACTACATCTGGTGACTTGTTCTGAGTTATAACAGAACAGTCTACGGTATAAAAAAAAAAAAAAGAGGTCCCCGCTCTTAACTGGACCCGTGAATGCCTCCTCCTCACCTCCCACCTACCGCATCGCATACATAGCATCCAGCTGTGCTGGTTCCACTATACCAATAATAGTGCATTTGTTGCGGCTGTCAGCCGCTTAAATTGTATTTATTGGTTGTGGAACCAGCACAGCTTTAACTGTCCCACCCTCCTCCCGATGCGGCAGGCATTCACTGTTTTCTCATTGGAGTGGCAGAGCGTATGCTGCCCTGGAGCGGGGTCAGTACCTCTACAGGCCACCACCAGGTAGCTCCCATGTCTAGTACAGCGCCAGATTTAAATTAATTTTACTTCTGATGATCGTCACGGAATAGACCCTTCTAGCCCAGAATATGCCTTAACGGGACCTGGGCTGGAGAAGGGGTGTATTCTATAGCATCCAGCTGTGCTGGTTCCACAACCAATAAATACAATTTTCAGCCGCGACAAATGCACTAATTTATACCATTCTAAGACATTTTTCTTCTATGGCATTTTCTTGGGAAATGCCCCATTTTGAAATTAGCCTGACCTTACCAGACCTTACCTAACCTAACCTAGACCACATCGAACTACCGGGACCTAACCTGGGCAAACTACCGGGAACTGACCTGGGCAAAGTACCGGGAATTAACCGTGATAAAGTACCAGGACCTGACCGAGGCAAAATACCAGGACCTAGCTGGATCTGGCAATACTGCTACAAAACGGCAATAGTCTAGATAAATACCGAGATCAACTGTTCATATTTGTGTGGTTAATTTGACCAACAATGCCACCATACACAATATTGTTAAGGTCTCAAGTCAAAAATACAATTCACTTATTCCCACAAAATTTAAACTTAACTTACATTATCGCTTATTTTGGCTTGGGATACCGAAATTTATTTATGCACTTTCAAATTAGTGTGATCCCCCGTTTTTCATTTAATATTTTACAGGAGTTACCATAAAGATTTTTGTTACTAATTAGACAAACCACCACCTAACCTTATCTAACCTTGGACGATGGTTTATTTCCGGACCAAATTTAGTAAACCTTTAGAAGAGTCAATGGCCCCCAGGCCATTCATTTTGGCTTTCATCTCTCTCATACAACCATCCATATATATATTGAACAGTCATGGTGACATAACACACCTTTGTCTCAGCCCTATACTAATATTAAAACTCTCACTTAGATCACTCTCTACCCGAACACATGCTTTTGCACCTGCATAGAAGGCCTCAATGCCTTTTAGCAAAGACCCCCCAACACCATAAATTCTCAACACCTCTGTCATAGCTCTCCTATCAACCCTATCGTATACCTTCTCCAAGTCCATGAAGGCAGCATACAACTTCCTACCCTTCCCAATATATTTCTCCACTATTGATTTTAATGCAAATATCTGGTCCACACATCCTCTACCCTTTCTGAACCCTCCCTGCTCCTCACTAACTTTATTCCCTGTTACTTCAATCAGTCTTTCAGTAAGAACCTTCCCATACACCTTCCCTGGAACACTAAGAAGGCTTATTCCCCTATAGCTACCACACTCATCCTTACTCCCCTTCCCCTTATACAAAAGTACAATTATGGCTCTCCTCCAATCCTCTGGCACCTCTCCCTGCCTCCAGACCAATGTGCATATAAGCAATATCCACTCCACCACTACCTCCACCCCACACTTTAACATTTCAGCAGTTATCCCATCCACCCCAGGTGCCTTTCTCATCTTCAACTCTCCTATTGATTTCCTAACCTCTTCCCTTCCTAATTCTCCCTGTACATGCTGTCGTCTACCACCTGCCTCCATCCCCATGCATGTCACCACCGCCTTCCCTCCCGTCCCCTCATTCATCAAACCATCAAAATGCATCTTCCACACTTTTTTCACTTCCTCACTTCCACTCACAGTAACTCCATCCTCTCTCTTCATTCTCACACTACCAGACTTTCCTTCTCCTCTTTCTCTTTTTACCTCTTTCCAGAATAATTTCTTGTTTTCTTTAAACTTCTTCCTCAGTTTCTTACCAAACTCCTCATCCACTCTCCTTTTACTTTCACTCACCATCCTTTTCACTTGCCTCTTACATACACTATAGTCTCTTCCACCTCTCTTTCACTTCCTCTGACACATTCTTCTGTAATGTTCTTCTATATGCCTTCCTTTTCTTCTCTACAGCATCTTTCAAGTAAATAACTCATTAAGTATTTAATATTTAAATGTTCTAGCATCAGTATGGCTTGACTTGACCTAACCTTATCTGGACTGGGACAGACTAATGGGACCTAACCAGGGCTAATGACCGGGACCTAACCTAGACAAACTGTGGGGAGGGGGGGTCAAACATGGTATAAATACACTGTCACTCTTATATTTCTACATGTAAAATCAGGGAATGAAGGAATATCCAAAAAAAGTTTGGGGAAAATATTGTGTTTTCCATTTCTGTGGCTCAACTATCACCCTAATTCAAGTGTCCTTTGGGACTTACCTTGTTGGAAAATAATTACAAACATCACTTATGGCCGAAAGACATTTTGAAACCATAAAGAAAGAGTGAAACGAGAGTTATTGAGGTAGCTTTAAAATAGCCCATCATATTTCCTGTATTTATTGGTATAGTGGAACCAGCACAGCTGGATTACTATAGAATACACCCCTTCTCCAGCCCAGGCCCCGTTAAGGCATAATCTGGACTAGAAGGGTCTATTCCGTGACGATCATCAGAAGTAAATCAAATTTAAATCTGGCGCTGTACTGATATGGGAGCCACCTGGTGGTGGCCTGTAGAGGTACTGACCCCGCTCCAGGGCAGAGGACGCTCTTCCACTCTGTCGCGGAATACGTATTGGTCAACATCAACGCTCCTTTCTGCTTCGCTTTCGTGATGTGTTATACGTATTCCTGCTAATGTTTTCTTTTGTGTTGTGTCTAGTGGCTTGCCTGCTTTGCAGATGTGTGTGCGCGTTGCGTTGTGTGCGTCGGGGTTTGTTATTGTTGGGGCAGTTTTCTTTCTTTTCCCTCGGTCTGGGGTCTGTTTTTCCCTCCTTCCCTGGGCCTAAGTTTTGGGGCCCCTTTTTTGGGTTTCTCCCCCTTCCTGCCTTCCCTTTCCCCTCCGCTCTGCCACTAGTTCACTACGGTTGGGTTTTTCGGGGCTGTTTAGCCTTCTGCGTGAGTATTCTTCCCCACGTGGGGACCTTGCAGCCCCATGTGGTGCTCCTCGGGGGCCCCTGCTGGGCCCCATAGTGCTTCTTCCCCAAGTGTTTTTAGTGTTACAGGCTGCAAGGTTAGTGCGTTGTCCATGCTCCTACCTTTCAGTGTTTTTGGAGTTTTTCTCCCCAGTGTGTTTGTTTTCCCTGGGGTATGCCCATCAGGCTGACTGTGCCCCTCCTGTGGGGGCTGCGGATCGGTGTTTCGTTCCGTGGGGGGTTGGTTTACGGGGTTTTTTCCCCGGGTTGTGCGTGTGGGGGTGTTATCGAGGTTTTCACCCCGCCATACCCGTGGGTTGGCGGCGTGTTGGACCACCCCGTGAGGTTTTTTCCTTCCTTCCGTGGGGAATGGGAGGCTCCACATCCCTCCTTTGGTGGCCCCAGTCGACGGGGGTCTACTCGGGGCATTGGGGGTGTTTACGGGGTTGTTTTCCTCGGGAATTTTCACGTTGGGAAAAACTGTATGTTGTGTTTTTCTCTGCACGTGGTGCGCACACGTGTGCGTGTTTAGCGCCTTGTGTGGGTTTTTTTCCCCGTGTGTGTGTTGGTTTGTGTGTGCGCTCACGTTGTGACTGTCTCCCCCCGTGTGCGGTGAGTATTTATTTGGGGTTTTCTCCCCGTTTTTAGTCCTGTTGGGAGTTAGGTGGTTTGTTTACACGTGTCCCCTCTCCCCTGTGTCTTGGGTCCTCTGCACCTTTTTCGGTGTTTTTCTTGTCAGCTCTTTTAGTGTCCTTAGGATATTATTCTGATAATGTTGCCTACACTTTCTGTAGCTGCCCTTCCTAGCAAGGATTTACTCACTACACCTGCATTACTTCTTCCAACCGGTACTGGTTTCTTCTGCTACCTTTTCTTTGATGCCTAAATTACTAGTTCTTGCTAATCTTTTATTCCCAGTTTTGAGGCATTGCTTGAGCTCCCTCCGAGTTGCTACTACTGTACTGTTTTTAGTCTGCGTTGTAGCATTCTTCATCATGCAGTACGGTATTTTCAACATTCAGTACCATCATTGTTTTTACAATACAGTACAGTTTTATAATTTTTATAACATTATGCTGTAGTGTAGTAAGACTATCTATCTTTCTTCTTGCAACATAAACTCTTACTTTGTGCTTGCTTTTATATTGGGGGTAAGAGAAACTTAACCATTACTTTCTGGTAGAGTAACATGTTCTTCCATTAATACCCTCTCCCTCCTTGGGTTTCCGAGGGTCTACTCTCGGCTTTCGTATTGGGGGTAAGAGAAGCTTAACCTTTACTTTCTGGTAGAGTAACATGTTCCTCCATTAAAACCCTCTCCCTCCTTGGGTTTCCTAGGGTTTACTCTCGGCTTTTGGGGACCGTGTTTGCGGGGTTTTTTCCCCGGCAGTGTGGGGGTGAGTATGTGTGGGTTAGTGTTTTGCCTTGGGAGTTAGTGTTTTCCTCCCTTGGGGTGTTTTGTGTTTTTCCATGTGTGTACACGTGGGTTCACGTGTTAACCCCTTTTTTCTCCCGCAGTCCACTCGTGCCTTGTGTGCTTCTACTGGCTGCACCGTGAGGTTGTTCCTCGACGTGCATCACCACTGTTCACCCCACACATGCTTCTGCACTCCCAGGAGTACGTTCCTGCTACGTGCCTCTCGGGGTCACAGGTGATCAAGCTCCTAGCACCCTGCGGAGTCCCCGTCGCCATCCCTGGATGGTTCTGTGCCTCCCTTCCGTGGTTTCCCACCATTCCCGGAAGCGAGCCAGACCACCACGCTGGCCCCCCTGGCTACCTGACCGGTACCAGGACCCAGCAGGGAAGTTGCTTCGTCTCCCCCAAGAGCGAGCTCCCCGAGCCGCTCGCAGGGGTGCAAGCACGAGTCCAGGAGAAGGTCTCGCCCTCGGGTCCACAGGGTTTCGGGTCCCTAGCACCCCGAGAGGCCTCCTCTCCTTCCTTTAGTCGGCTCTGATAACCCCCCCCCACGAGGTTCCCACCTCAGCAGGAGAGGGTCAGACCGTCGGGCTGCACCCCTGGTTACCTCCCAGGTACCAGGGCCCAGCAAGGAAAGGCTCCTTCTCCCCCGCGGACGCGCTCAAAGAGCCGCTCCCGAGGGAGCAAGCGTAGCACCAAATGCAGGACCTCCTCAGCTAAGGACCCGGTGGGGTACTGACTGACGAACCTGCAGGTCCCTGCCAGCTAGGCTCCGACCACAGCCTAGGGTACTACCCATGCACAACCTAGTACCAAGAGCAGGTCCCTCTCAGCCAAGGACCAGGTAGGGTACTAACTGACAAACCTGCTAGGACCTGGCCAGCTAGGGGGCTACCCAGGCACAACCTAGTGCCAAGAACAGGACCCTTTCAGCCAAGGACCCGGTGGGGTACTAACTGGCAAGCCTGCTAGGACCTAGCCAGCTAGGCTCCTGCCACAGCCTAGGGTGCTACCCATGCACAACCTAGTGCCAACAGCAGGACCCGCTCAGCCAAGGACCCGGTAGGGTCCCGACTGATATATCTGCTAGGACCTGGCCAGCTAGGGTGCTACCCATGCACAACCTAGGGCCAAGAGCAGGACCCGCTCAGCCAAGGACCCGGTAGGGTACTGACTGACAAGCCTGCGAGGACCTGGCCAGCCAGTCTCCTCCACTGTCTAGGTGCTGCCTATGCACAACCTAGCACCAATAGCAGGACCCGCTCAACCAAGAACCCGGGAGGGTACTGACTGAGAGGCCTGCTGGGACCTAGCCAGCTAGGCTTCGACCACAGCCAAGGTTCTACCTGTGCACAACCTAGGGGCTACCTCGGGCTCAGCCAAGGCGCTACCTATGCACAACCTAGGCGCTACCCGGGGCTCAACCTAGTGCGACATGGTCCTCAGCCTAGTGGCTACCTGGACCTGAACCTAGTGGCTAGCTGGACCTGAACCTGGGGCTCAGCCTAGGGGGTACCTGGGACTCAGCCTACGGCAGCTAGTTCATGAGAGTTTATAACACACGGCCTCTTTGCCGCGTGAGGGAAATAGGAGAGCGAATGCGATAACGTTTCAAAACGTTCTCAGAGCTGTAACAACACTCAAACTCGGGGGTTTTCCAGTCACTGGCCTCCCTGACTTTGTCGTTTTTACGTCCCGCTTTTCCCGTAATGATTTGCAGGTGGTCACCATGGTTCTCCGAAACGTCAGTCATTCTTTACCAAGAACGAGACACCCTACCCTGTGCTGACATAGGGTTTCAATTGAGGTATGTCTTCCAGCAGTGGGGCAACTGTTGGTCCCCCATAAATTCCCACAAAAGTTTGTTTATTCATAATTTGGTTTAGCCTCCCCAGACATATCAGGTAACTGCTTGACCCACCAGTCTTCTTTTCTGCTTGGCTCGGAAGTTTTCAAAGTAGTTTTTTCACCTCACGGTGGTCCTTACCAAATTCAAACAAACCATTGATAAACTATACGGCTCCGGTTGTTGCCTACCGTCCTACCAAGCTGCACATGTCACTCTTGGTGTCATGTCCAAGCTCTCAGGGATGATATTACAGCTACCCTAGTCCTCGCCTCGGATCACCTGTTTTGTATCCCCATAACAGGGAGACATGGAGCAGCAAGATTTGTGTCTTGTACACCATACTCATTCAATGGGGGCTTTTTAACTACGTCCTTAACCTTTCATCGCACGCATTCCACTTAGGGGATGCGGGCGAGGGGATATTGGGGCTTCGGCTTACCCTGGTTGATGCCTTGTATTAATGCTCAGGACGGTCCTGGCGTTACACTCACGACACTGTCCCAGACAGCCTCGTGAGATTTAAGGTTCGCCTCATTCCCTAGTGGGGGAGCCGGCCAATTATTTGCCACCCCACAGCCCCACTATTGCAACGGTACCCGTTCCTGAACCCGCCTTTCTCCTCACCTTCCCTGTCGCGTCACCGGTAGGGGACTCGAGTCCACCTGGGGATGTTGGAGCCGTTCCCGTTCCTCCAATCTCTCCGGGTCTCGAGTCCCCGAGGGGCACCCTGGCGGAGGAGCTGGCTGCCTCTCCTCCTGTGGACGACGGGTACCTTCCCTACTCTTGGGCCTTTCTTCCTCCGTCCTGGACTCACTCTTCAGAGGAGGGCAGACGGGTGCGTAGTCCCCCGATCCTTCTCAACCAGAGGTTTGGGTGAGGAGGCACGACGGGCTAGTGAAGCGGGGAGCGGACGAACCTTTCGGTTTGTCCGTAGGCCACGCGCCCTTCCCCACCTACCGTGGTGGAGGCGGCGGGACCCGTTCCTGGACCTGCTCTCTCCGAGTCCCCGCGGTGGAGCGGGTACGGGATCTGGGGGGGCGGGACATCCACCACATCCTTCAGGACGAGGTATCTGTTCCACTCGCTCTCCCCCACCCCCTGTGTTGCGATGGGGACTCCGCCCACCTTACCACAGGGTCTCCGTGGGAGACAGAAAAGGGGGAGGGTGCGCCCGAAGGGAAAAGGTCGGGCGACTTACCTTCCGTCACCAGTCATCCCATACGTCATATCCATTCTGTACAGTCTCATGGTTAGAACATCGTGGTGTTTCTTTTCTCCTCTCGGGATATTTTACCTGAACCTAGGCCATAGCCTAGGTTCGGAGGACTCTAACAACAAAAAAGGGGGGGGGGTCCTCGATCCCCTGGCCTATCCCCTCGAGGCTGTCTTTAAAGACTTACGACTTGTAACACTTTCTGGTTTTAACAGAAAGTTGTTCGTATATAATGATAATAAATTATATGAGTAACAACCCTTCCACAGCAGCTACCACCCTAGCTCTGGGAAGTCGTTTTACGATGGTCGCCCACCTGCACTGTTCGCCACACGCACCCTGCTTCACGCCCAAGGGTTACGACCCTTTGGCGTGCTGTGTGTGCCGCCCCTGGGCTGAGCTGTGTCGGGAGACACCCGCCTCTGCCCGCCCCAAACACCCCGCCCTTGCCTCCCTTCGTAACGCGTGGACTAGGGCCAGGAGAGTGGCACACAAACGAGACGGCTCTTCCTTGATGTGGGCGGACCCGACTTGGGGAACGGAACTGGGTTTATCCAGGACCCGTTACCCTTCTACGTGTGTCTCGGAGTCTCAGGGGATTGAACCCCCTGTTACCCGAGAGATTTCGTCTCCTTCCCTAGACGGTACTGCGACTCCTTTCCGGGGCTTTACACCCCGGGAGGCGAGTGAGTCCGTCGCGCTGGTTACCCGACATACCTCACCGGTACAAGGGCCCAGCAGGGAACCTGCTGCTTCGTCGCCCCCTAGAGCCGGCTCCTCGGGTCGCTCTCGGGGGCGCAAGCGTTCGGTGAAAAGGTTATGCCACTCCAGGAAGACCCGGACTCGCCGTCGTTCACCGTCCTCCTCGTCTTCCTCTTCTTCCTCCTCGTCGGAGGACTCTCCTTCTCCCTCCCGCAAACCCCGCAAGGTTAAGCGGAGGGAGGAGAGCCCTTCGTCGAGGAAGATTGCACGGATTGTCCGCACTCTTGTCCCTACCTCCCTTCTTGCCTTCCCTTCTTCGGGTCCCGCTGTCCTGCCTCCGGTAGCGACACCGGTACCCGTTCTATACGTCATCCCCATTTTCACACTCATCCCCATGTCATTCATGTTGTACATGTGGGCTGGCGCAATAAATTACATTGTTATGGAATTATTGAGTATTTATTTCCCGAACTTACACGGTGATTAATACTATGATGAGTGACTGGATATAATAAACACACGAGTACAACCTCTTGGTGTTCCTTTTTCATCCTCTCGGGATATTATTACCCGAGCTTGGGCCATAGCCCGAGCTCGAGGACTTTAACAAAAAGAGGGGGGGGGGGCTAACCTGCTCCCCCCTCCTCTACCAGACCCTTCGAGTCTGACTATAAAGACTTCAACTGGTGACACTTTCCGGTTTATAACAGAACCGTCTACGGTATATAATGATTATAAATTATATATAAGTAAAAACACTTCCACCACAGCTATCACCCTAGCTCGTGAGGAAGCCGTTTTTTACGTCGGCTTCACCTCAGTTTTTATACTTTCTACGAGTCCCCGCTCTTGACCGCTCTTAACTAGGCCCGCGAATGCCTCCACCTCACCTCCCACCTACCGCATCGCATGCATAGCAATCCAGCTGTGCTGGTTCCACTATACCAATAATAGTGCATTTGTCGCGGCTTAAATTGTATTTATTGGTTGTGGAACCAGCACAGCTTTAACTTTCCCACCCACCTCCCGATGCGACAGGCATTTACTTTCTTTCTCATTTGAGTGGAAGAGCGTCCTCTGCCCTGGAGTGGGGTCAGTACCTCTACAGGCCACCACCAGGTGGCTCCCATATCAGTACAGCGCCAGATTTAAATTTGATTTACTTCTGATGATCGTTACGGAATAGACCCTTCTAGCCCAGATTATGCCTTAACGGGGCCTGGGCTGGAGAAGGGGTGTATTCTATAGCAATCCAGCTGTGCTGGTTCCACAACCAATAAATACAATTTAAGCGGGACAAATGCACTAATTTGGTAATACTGTATACGGGTGCTTGTCCATAATGACTTTTCGACAATTCCCTTTCAATTTTTTAAGTTTTCCCAAGGCCAAATTTGGTATTACACATATGAAGAGCTTTTATACACCAGAATACCCATTCTCAGTCTACTATGTCCATTGGTTATGGTACAGCAGTGTGTCAAATGTGGAAAAACAAAAAATAGTTACCCATACAATTACAGTAGTGGGAAAACGTCTATAAAGGTTTTTTTTTGTTTCCAAATATCATAAGAAAACAACTAATAATAAGATAAAACTCATTTTTCATATGCATTTGTGTGTTGTTGAAGTTCCTCAAGCTGTCTGACCGAGCAGCCCCGAGCTCCTGAGGAAGGCCATGGCCTGAACCGGGCTTTCCCACAGTGCCCTCAGAGAGTGTGTGTTGTGTTGTTGGTGAGTGTGGTTGTGTGTGTTGCAGTCTTCAATAATGTGTTTAATAGAATGGGGTGCTGTGTTGCATCCCGGACAGGCATCCACAATGGCTCCATCCAGTTTCTTCTGATATAACAGAAGGGCCGGGTGGTGGCCACACCGCAGCCTGACCAGGTGGACTCTGTCCTCATGGGGAAGGGATGATTCAGATGGGTGGATGTCATTTATGTGTATATATTCTTACCTATTTGTATCTTTACAGGATTGAGTCGAGCTTGTAATGTTCCATTTTTTTTTAACCCAATTTTTCTTTTAATTTGTGTGTGCTTATGGCACAGACCACTTCTTCCGGTAATGGGTTCCATTGATCTGTTACTCTATTTGGAAAGCTATATTTCAGTACATCTTTGTCTCCTCTTTTTTTTTTTTTTTTTTTTTTTTTTTTTACTGATATCTCATTGTAGGTATTCCTTGTTGACACAAGTTTCTATATCTCTTTTCTTTTTCTGTGATATATTTGTACACCTAAATAATATTGCCTCTCTTTGGTCTTTCTTCCAGTTTAGGTAATTTTAGTTTCTCTAGTCTTTCTTCATAGTGTAGTTGTCATTCTACGATTTAACATTATTTTTGTGAAGCATATTAACTGTGGTTTTTCTTCTTGTATGACGTTTTTAATTTCAGTTAAATTAGATGCAATACCTTCTACATATGAGTATTTCGTTTTTATTTTTTCATTTCTGTATATCTTTCCTAGTTGACATCTCTTTTATCCTCCACCAAATTTGTACCTGCATTCCCACTACTCTGTAGAACATTTTTTTTTCCTCTTCAATTGTTTCACTGTTCTTTTTTTATTCTTGCATTTTTTCTTTGAGCATTTCTCTGGCTTCCTTGGTTAGGCATCTGACTATCTTTATATTGTTCCATTCTTCAGAGTCCTTAAATTTTCTGGCATTTCTCAATACAGTTTCTACCATGTTACTATTTTGTAAAATTATCTTTAGTGGTCACATTTCATCTTTTTCATATTTCCCCATTTGGTTGAATTCTTCTGTCTGTATTTTTTTTGCCTCTCTTTCCATTATGTCTGTGATTTTGTTCATTTCTTTTTTATCCCTAGTTATATATTCCTGATTTCATCCTCTTTTTCTCCATACATAATTATTGATTTATTAATGCAACTGTATCTCTGATGAATTTTGCATATTTTCTTATTACATCTGTTACTTCTTTCTTTATATCCATTTTCCCTTTATCCTGTTTCATGTTAAGAAATAGGTGACTAAAAACTGAGAAGCAAGTAGAATGAAAGTACAGTCTTAAGAGAAAGTAATACTGACAAATGCATAGATTTGTAGAATATATTGGACAAATAGATGATATGGTTGTAATAAAATGGGTGGACAATTGAATAAGGTTTATATAAGGTTTGTCATACTAGCATGTATAGCCTTAATCCTCTCCTTCAGCCATCATTTTCCATTTATAGTATACAGATGCTTCTAGATACATGGGCATTCTTTGACCCACAAAAAAATGGGCTGAAGTTTTGAGGAAGCAATATACAGTATTAGACAGAAAAAAAAAATGTAATGACTGGCTTTACTGCATTGAATAAAGATCGTAAAATATTATCATGAAAATGTGGTATTCGCAGTCTGTGCCGGCTGAGCCACTATGAGGAATGAGAGGTGTTGAAGAATCTGGACAGAATACCTCTACCTCCACATCTCCACAGACTCAGACGCAAGTTGGCTCTCAGGTTTGTAAGCATCAACAAAAAGTTAAAACCAGGAGGGAACCCCTTGTATTTTATGCCAGGTTGAAAAAAAAATTCCTCCTCAGATAATTGAAGGCCAGATACCTGTACAGTATTTCCAATGTAATATAAAGCTACCATAATTATTAGTTCAGTTTTGTAGTCCATTTTTCTCTTACTGATAGATAAGGGCAGAACCTCATTTTGGTACAGTAAATTGGAAGGCTACTGATTCTTCCAAATTATCCCATGAAACAAATCACCTGAACATTACTGATGGGGGATCTGATTTAAGGCATAGGTTGGAGAAATCAGTAGCCCATCAAGAGTTTCTCCCCTTAATGTTCATAGTACCGTACATATCAACTAGCTGCATTGGATTGGCTGGTATAGGATTCCTAACCCCCGGGGAGGCAAACTTGATTCAATCACAGATAGCCTTTACAAAATCAGTTGTGAGCATTACCCTTCAACTTAGAGGAAAACCTAATGTTCCATTATGACTCCCTTCCAAAACTATTTACATCCCAACGATAATAAACATCTTCACCCTAAATTTCACTGCCTTTCGTCAACAACTTCATAGTATTCTAGATGAAGTAATTTCCAACAGAAAGCAGAAATTGGAACATAGGATGTCTATGTTCAACCTTGAGGATAGTGTAAAGTTCCTGACTCGCCACGGTCACTTGCGGATATGGCACGAGCAGACCCACAACCATCCCGCCCTGCACCAACACCGCAACACAACAGAGAGTGCTCGATCGATTTCAGGTCAGGGTCATTTGGTTTGATGTGTAAATTGTGTATACTTGTACTATATATCGAGTAAGGGTCATTTATTCGGTTTGGATGTGGTAAATGTTAATATATGAAGTTAATGTAATATGCTTTAGTTTAAATAATTTTATTGGTGTCGGTCCAGGGTTATTTGGTTTATATGATTTTACTGCATGCATAGAATTTGACAATACATGTTTTTATGTTATGATAATGATAGCTGGAGAGTAGCAATGCATACTGTAAATATTCACAATACCAATTTTTATAGGTGAGCAGCAGTGATGTGACTTATAAAAGACAAGATGAAAACATGCAATTCCTTGTAAGACTTGGAGGTCAACTAGAAACATCTGCCTTTCATACACAGTCTGTATACCCTCAGGTAAGTCAAAATCACACCAGAGATCAAGAATAGTCACTGTTTCCATAATATGAATTCATATTACTGCAGTGGTTCTCAAACTATTTAGTATGAGGGCACACTAAGAGAAAAAATCTTATTTTTGTGGCACACCTGCCTTTTTTCATGCAGCCTTCATACAAAATTAGATTATTTATTTTTTTCATTACTGATATGAACACGTACCTTATTAGACAGACCTGTACCGGACGTGTCTATCATATGCAGTGCAAGGATCACTCTCACCGATCCAAGGAGGCATTTTTGAACTTACTTAAATTATAATATTTCGATGCAGATGTCAAGAATATTATCCTGGCATAATCAGTCATATATAGAGGTACTGTACTTACATTATGATTAGTTCATTAGCCTATCTTACTATTATGTTAATTTTGTCCTACATATGTAATTTTACAATTTATAATAGTCTGATATTATTACATTACATTTTTCGTGGCACACTAAGGAAATGATGGTAGCACACACTTTGAGAATCACTGATAAGAGTTAACATGCATGTATTAGTGTTTGGTGGTTAGAAGTATAAATGCATACATCAATGGTCAGCAGGACTATACAGTATACTATACTCTTTCACAGTTCTCTTTTAACTTTAATGTTGGCACTTCTGCCTTTCATAATTCCCCCCTATGGTCCTATGACGGTGACGATCTGTGTAGCCCACACTGTTCTTGATTTGTTGTTCATTTCACATGATGTTCCATTGATTAGATGATGATGTTACCTGATATATGTTTTCCTTTACTTCATTCATTCTACTGTCAAGATTGTCTCACACCCAGTCCCTGTTAGTACTCTTAGTTAATCACCATGTTTTGCTCTCTTCCTAACTGAGTTCAATACAAGTACTGTACAGTAAAGTCCCATATCTCGCCAACTTTCATCACGCATCTCGCCACCTCTCCCCAAATCTCTGAAATCGCAACTCTCGCCATCGAGTCCCTAATCTCGCCACCATTCGACCGCTTGAATCAACCGCACAAACCGACTAGAGCCGAGCGTTACCGAGCCATGCCGAGGCAATCGCTCTACCACCTACGTTCCCGCGAAAGTAGGGGGTAAAATGAGAAGTTGTAGGAAGTTTGTTTGTTCATTTTATTTTCTTGCATTTCAATCCACCACCATGACATTGTAGCATTTCACAAAGGTGCCACACCTCAGTCACATCACCTCACTTCACCTTACCTTACTTCACCTCACCTCACCTTACATTACTTCACTTGACAGTGATAAGCCTAGGTCACACCATATATAAGCAGCCTGCAGGACCCTCGTGTACACTAGTAACACTAGTTCACCAGCCTGTGCATGTTTGTCGGTTGTGTCCACCAACGTGTTTTTGTCGGTCGGTTTCGTATACAGCCATTATCTCGCAAATATAATGACTAAATTTGTGCGTGAAATGTTTGATAGTGCTTAATTGGCGAGTCAAGGTTTTGATTGTATTTTTTCCCATAAGAAGTTGTATTTAAATCTCGCCATGATATTTTGGTCCCTATTAGTGGTGAGATGTGAGACTTTACTGTATAGTATACTGATTTTGGTCAAGACTGTTTTTTACATGGATTCATTACACACTGTATACCTACTTCATGTTTCATATTACATGCAGTGAAGATACAAATTATCATCCCTGGAAAACTCTTGGCATTTCTGGAAGCTGACACCATTCATCATGCTTGACTTTGAATCTGAGCCGCTGAAGCTGAGATTGTTGGATAATTTGGAGTCGTATCCCAGTTTTCTTCTCCTCAAATTGCCAACTATCTCTACTAAGAAACAACCCTGGTCACCTTCCTGTAATGAGGGAGTTGATGCTTGCCAAGGGCGGGTGTGAGATACGACAACCGACCACATGTTAGGCGGAGCTATAAATGATGCGTTATGAAATACAGGGACATATTCAAGAACATCTGTGGTGTGGATACGATGGCTCCATAGACAAATAATAGAGCCATCGTACCAGTACCACACCATTGTATACGCCACAAATGTTCTTGAATACGGGCCACAGTTAAAAGATTTGGAAAGTAATGGTAAAACTATAAAGAAAATGGGACAACAATAATGATAATTATTATATATATTAAAAAATTCATAATAATGCATCTTTGGGGAACGTTGCTGCTACATCTACTGTGTAGTATATTGTCAAGTGCTATATTTAACCATTGGTTGCTGGCTATAGCCTACTCACTAAACTGTAGAGCATGTTACATGAAACACTACTTATTATTATAATTATCTCTCTAGAATAGTAATCATCTCTATGTAGAATATGTTAATCATCCCTATGTAGAATCGATTATTACAGTAATCCCCTCTCTGTTGTTCCCTAGACTGTCTGGCCTAGCAGTCCCGTGTCTGGTTGACCGATGCCGCGCAGATGCTCGGACCACCAAATGGAAGTCAGGGAGATAGTGAGATCTGGTTTCTTCGAAGGCAACAAAAGAGGGGACTGCTGGCTCACGGGCATGTACCCCTGAGCCAACATTCCCACCGTCTGTGGTCTTCCTTGTTGTGCCACCCAATTGGGCAATCTCGTCAGCTACCCAGAAGGAATGAGAAATAGTAAGAGAGACAGACAGAACAGGCCAGGGTGTGGTAGAGGGTGCCAAATTCCTCATTTCTGGATATTACCAGTCCCCTCTCTGTATAATATTACAGTAATCCTCTCTATCTCTAGAATATTGCAGTATAGAAATCCTCTGTAGAATACAATATAGTAATCCTCTAGAATACTAAAGTAATCATCTCTTTGGAATTATAGTAAATATATCTTCCCCTACATAATAATTTCTCCTCTCATTCTGTAGAATATTATTGATAGATAGAAATATCTTCTGTCTGCAGAATATTTTGAATGTTAGTTCTGCAACTGTATCATCACCTCCAGGTTAACAAGAAAAATCTTTCCAACATGAACTCTTATTCTGTTTATTTTTTTATTCCGAAGAGCGTCCGGAGATCACCCATGCCTACATGTATAATTTTTTCGTAAAAAAAAAAAAATAATTTTTCAGGCATATCAAATAGAGATACGCTACTTTAATACAAGTAGATGGCTAAACCCTTACACTCCCTCAGGAAAACCCTTGGACACCCCCATGGGACCCAAAGGTCCCACGGGGTTCCTTTAGGCGCCTTTCAGGAACTGGCAGGGTTAATACTTCCCCCCCCTTAAGAATGCCATCAGGGGGGAAGGGGGTTCCTCCAGGATGTAAGGAGAGGGACTCTAGCACCAGTGCTGTCTGCTATGAAGACCTCTACATAGGCAAAGATGTGCACTGGTGCATCCACAACACTCCATTATGTAATCTACGGGAGAAGGTCTAGCACTACATCATGTCAGTACTTGAAAGGTTCATCATTCACACCATCATACTATAAAAGTACTTGAGCCATCTTGTAAGTACTTATGTCTCACTGTACCAGCTTCCTCACTCCAAACGTACCTGAAACACATTAAACTCCATTAATATATACTTTACATTATTAACAAGTGGACATATTCCTGCCAGGTATGCTTTGTAGCATAGGCGAGCACTTCCCACACGCTTGTCTCTGCCATCTGGTATCCACCTGCAAGCGCAGCCTAACCCAGCATGCGGGCTGCTTAAAGGCCAGCTGCCTGGTCGTGTCGGGTCACTTCTCCTCCAGTCTTCGACCAGATCTCACCTCTCCTGCCTGCTGCCGCCTTTCTCCAGTCTCGCCATACTCTACTACCGCCACTACAAACAAGCCCGACCAGCAGTGCAGCCGTCCAAGCCTACCCTACCCTGTGTCCTCGCCTAGCTACATACTGTAGGTGCCCTCTCCTCCTCACTTACCTGGTCCTGGAGTATACTACTAACTTACTCTACATTCAATAAACTACTACTTCTGTGTACCCTGTGAGTTTGAGCTACCCTCAACTAGTAACCACAAGAGTTGTTACAACTTCAAATGGAGAAATTCTTGCCTAATAAAATAGAGTAAAGACCATTGTGTGTAGGTACAGTCAACCGCACTCACGGCCTGTACAAACCAGAGGAAACAAAAATTTGTCCGCTGGTAACTGCCTTGCGCAGTGGCAATATCGTAACCAATGAGGTCGAGGATTGCTACTGTGCAGAAGTGCTTGCAGTATTGGGAAAAGCAAAAACCTCGGTGACCTACTCCTCCCCAGGAAGGGTAGGTAAGCCTTACCCCGCCTCCAAGCGGTGACCTCGGGGGTACACCTCCTTTTTTTATCTTGTTTTTATCCATTTAGGAGGTGGAGCCAAAGGGGAAGGCGGTGTGGGGGTGAGAGCTAGCTTCCCCCACATATAGGTTTTAAGGTTTTTAGTGTATTTTTATTGTATTTTTTAGTGTTTTAAGATTTTTAAATTCTTTGATTGTGTGTTTTTATATTTTGTAATTTCTTTTAAATTTATGACCGTGTTTTTTAGCTTTTGACAATGCCGACGGCCCGTGTCCCTCCGGGAATGAGCACTGCATTGGCCTTGCCAGCCATCAGTGGCCCCCCAATGGGGGAGTGGACAGCTATGGCTACTGGCGGGGGAGGGTCTCCGGGCTGCCCTGTAGAGGGAGTGGGGAAGAGGGAATGTATGAGAGTTGTAACTGTGAATGTGAATGGAATGACGGATGGGACCAAGAGGCGAGAGATTGTAGAATGCTTAAAGAAAGGAAGAGTGGATGTGATGGGAGTGACGGAGACACACGTGAAAGGATGTGGAGTGGTTGAGTGTCAGGAAGGAAGGGAGAGTGGACTGTGGGAGGGAATGGAGGGAGGAGTAATATGGACGGGTATGAATGAAAAGAGGGAAGGAAGGGTGTGCGCTGTTGGTGTCTCCGTGGGTGTGGAAGGGAGTGGATGGACATGGGTGGAATGGGTCTAGAATAGTATGGATGACTGGAAAGATTGGCTTGGTGAAGTATGCTTGGGTGTGTGCTTATGCACCAGTGAATGAAAAGAGTAAGACGGGGAGAGAGAAGATGAGAGTGTTTTGGGAGGAGTTGAATACATGTCTGAGAGGAATTGATAATGGAAGGAGAGTAGTGATGATGGGAGATATGAATGGAAAGGTGGGAGGTGAGGAATATTGTGGGTAAATGGGGTGTAGAAGGAACAAATGAGAATGGTGAGTATCTAGTGGATGTCTGTGCTGAGAGAGGGTTGTTCTTGGCGAACACCTTCTTTCAGCACAAGATGATCCACAGGTATACGTGGAAGAGAAGGGATGAGAGAGGAGAGCAAAAGAGATTGATTGACTATGTGGCAGTGGATGAAAGGTTGAGGAAGGATGTATATGACGCAAAAGTGGTGAGAGGAATGGTCCATTGCTCCGACCATTTTGCGGTGTTGGTGAGGATGAAGGTTAGGGTTAAGTGGGAGTATAGTAGGAGGGATGAAGGGGTGAGGAATAAGAGGGAGGTGGCTAGTGGGAAATTAGATGTAGAAGAGTATAGGGAGGAATATAAGAGGAGGGTGGGTGAGGTGCTGGGAGATGTAAGGATGGGGATAGGGGAGGGAGTGGGAGTGAATGCGGTGTATGAAATGTTTAAGACGATAGTAGTGAGGACAGCAGCAGAGGTAGTAGGATATAAGACACAGAAGAGGGGCAAGAAAGGGAGTGCTTGGTGGACAGAAGAAGTGAAAGATGCCGTAGAGGAGAAAAGGAAGGCATATAAGAGAACATTACAGAGGAATGTGCCGGAAGAAGTGAGAGAGAGATGGAAAAGAGAATATAATGTGTGTAAGAGACAAGTGAAAAGGATGGTGAGTGAGAGTAAAAGGAGAGTGGATGAGGAGTTTGGTATGAAGCTGAGTGAAAAGTTTAAAGAGAATAAGAAATTATTCTGGAAGGAGGTGAAAAGAGAAAGAGGGGTAGGAAAGTCTGGTAGCGTGAGAATGAAGAGAGAGGATGGAGTTACTGTGAGTAGAAGTGAGGAAGTGAAAGAAGTGTGGAAGAGGCATTTTGATCAGTTGATGAATGGGGGGACGGGAGGGGAGGCGGTGGTGACATGCATGGGGATGGAGGCAGGTGGTAGGCGACAGGGTGTACAGGGAGATTTAGGAAGGGAAGAGGTTAGGAAAGCAATAGGAAAGTTGAAGTTGGGAAAGGCACCGGGGGTGGATGGGATAACTGCTGAAATGTTAAAGTGTGGGGGGGAGGTAGTGGTGGAGTGGATGTTGCTTATATGTACATTGGCCTGGAGGCAGGGAGAGGTGCCAGAGGATTGGAGGAGAGCCATAATTGTACCTCTGTATAAGGGGAAGGGGAGTAAGGATGAGTGTGGTAGCTATAGGGGAATAAGCCTTCTTAGTGTACCGGGGAAGGTTTACGGGAAGGTTCTTACTGAAAGACTGGTTGAAGTAACAGGGAATAAAGTTAGTGAGGAGCAGGGAGGGTTCAGAAAGGGTAGAGGATGTGTGGACCAAATATTTGCATTAAAATCAATAGTGGAGAAATATATTGGGAAGGGTAAGAAGTTGTATGCTGCCTTCATGGACTTGGAGAAGGCATACGATAGAGTTGATAGGAAAGCTATGACAGAGGTGTTGAGAATTTATGGTGTTGGGCGGCCTTTGCTGAAAGGCATTGAGGCTTTTTATGCAGATGCAAAAGCATGTGTACGGGTAGAGGGTGATCTAAGTGAGAGTTTTAATATTAGTGTAGGGCTGAGACAGGGGTGTGTTATGTCACCATGGTTGTTCAATATATATATGGATGGTTGTATGAGAGAGGTGAAAGCCAAAGTGAATGGTCTGGGGGTGAAGTTGAGGCTGAATGAAGCAAATTGGTCCCTGGTGGCAAGTTTGTTTGCGGATGACACTGTGCTGATGGCTGAGAATGAAAGGAATTTACAGAGAGTGGTGGACGAATTTCAGTCTGTGTGTAAACGAAGGAAACTGAAGGTGAATGTGGGTAAAAGTAAAGTGATGGTATTTGAAAGAGCAGAAACTGAAGTGATTGACTTTGCTACACCTTACAGAGTGGCTGTACCAACTGGGACGAAGTGTGAGATAACTCTGAGGGGTGAGAGGATGGAGGAAGTGAAGGAGTTTAAGTACCTGGGTACAGTTATGTGTAAACATGGAAGTATGGAAGGAGAAATTAGGGAGAGAGCAGTGAAGGGACAGGTCATAGGATCACTGGGGAGGATTATGAAGGGTAGAAGTGTGAGTATGGAAATGAAAAGGGGACTACGAAATAGTATAATCCTCCCAACACTGACATATGCGTCGGAGACATGGACATGGAGTAGGGCGCATCAGTCTAGAATAGGTGCTGTGGAAATGAGTTACTTGAGAGGAGCATGTGGACTTACTAGATGGGATGGAGAAAGTAATGAGAGTGTGTATGAGAGATGTGGTATGAGTGAGAAGGCAATTGGCATTGAGTGTGGAGTGGTTGAGAGAGTGAAACGTGATACATTAAGATGGTTTGGACATGTGGAGAGAATGCAAGGCGAGGAATTTGTAAAGAAGGTGTATGGAAGTGAAGTTGTGGGACCTGGTGTGAGAGGCAGACCTCCGGTTAGATGGCAGAACAGAGTGGAAGAGTATGTAAAGGAGAGAAACGTGAGGGGTAGAGGAGGGCTTGAACAAGTAAGGAGGGAGTGTTGGAACAGGGAGAACTGGAGACACTTCTGCCGTGGCCACCCCCTTGGGGGGAGTTCCCGGAGGGAACGAGGCGTCGGAGCTATAGATAGATAGATAGATAACTGTCTAAAACCTACCCTACACCTCCCTTTAAGTTGTCATCAATACATTAATTTCACAGTCACTATAACTGTCTGTCCCCAACTACTTCTATGCCCTTTGAAATATTAATACAAATTTTTTTGTGGATAATACATATGCTTAGCGGATCATAATAAATTACTTTTGAAAGATCTGACAAAAGTTTTTTTTTTTTTTTAATTTCTTGGATTTAGTGACTCATTTACCACAATAATGTCTTAGTATCGCCTCATGAAATTTTTTATTGAGAACAAAATATTTTGACATCTTTGTGCTAATCATCTTGAAATAATCCATTCTTTTTTAAAATAAGTAAAAATGGTGGAATATGGAAACAAGCTATTATTGGTATAGTGGAACCAGCACAGCTGGATGCTATAGAATATGCCCCTTCTCCAGCCCAGGCCCCGTTAAGGCATATTCTGGGCTAGAAGGGTTTATTCCGTAACGATCATCAGAAGTAAAATGAATTTAAATCTGGCGCTGTACTAGACATGGGAGCCACCTGGTGGTGGCCTGTGGAGATACTGACCCTGCTCCAGGGCAGCATACGCTCTGCCACTCTGTCGCAGAACACGTTACTGTCAACATCTACGCTCCTCGCTGCTACGCTATGGTATTGTGTCACGTGTTCCTGCTATCGTTTCTTTTGTGTACTAGTGGCTTGCCTGCTTTGCAGATGTATTGTGTGTGTGTGTGTGTTGGGGGAGTGGGGAGTATTAGTGTGGGGATTTATTTCCCTTTTCAGGAGTTCAGTTCATTTCTTCTTCCCCTGGGGAGAGTTTCGTTTGGGCCCCTTTTCGGGGTTTTTTCCCTCCACTCTCCTTCTCCCTCTCCCCCGCCACTAGTACATGTGTTATTTTGTGTTTTACCTCGGGGGTTTCTTTTAGCGAGGTTGTTTCGCCGTCCCACGTGGGGCCCTCGCCTCTCCACGTGGTGTGGGGATTAGGGGCTTTTAGCCCTTGCTGTGTTTGCCCCGAGTGTGGTGTAGGGTTACGTGGGTTGCGGTGAGCGAGGATTGTGCCCAGGTTCTCGTTTTCCCTTCCCTCCGTAAATTTGTATGTGTTTTTAGTGTTTTCCTAGGGCGTCTTTGTCCCTGGGTGGTTGCCCCTCAGGCGGTCTCTTCTCCTTTCGAGACCTTCTTTTCATAGGGGCTGTTCCTCCTCCCACTGGAGGGGTTTTGCTTGGCTGACGGGGTTTTCTCCCTGGATGGTGCGTGTGGGGTTTTAGTTAGGTTTTCCCGTGCCTCTCGCTGTGTGCGCGTGTGTTCACGTGTTAACCCATACTTTGTTTTCTTCTCTCCCTCAGCCTACTCGTGCCTTATGTGCTTCATCGGGTTGTACTGTGCGGGTTTCGCCTGACGGCCACCTGCATTGTTCGCCCCAAGCACCCTGCTTCACACCCTCGGGTTACAACCCTTTGGCGTGTGATGTGTGCCGCCCCTGGGCTGAGCTGTGCCGGGAGACTCCCGCCGCTGCCCGCTCTAAACTCCCTGCCCTTGCCTCCCTTCGTATGGCGTGGACGAGGGCTAGGAGAATGGCGCACAAACGAGACGGATCTTCCTTGTTGGACCCTGCTTTGGGAACGGAACTGGGTTTATCCAGGACCCGTTACCCTTCGACGTGTTGCCCGAGAGAGTTCGTCGCCTTCCCTAGACGGTTCTGCGACTCCTTTCCGGGGCTTTACACCCCGGCCTGAGAGCGAGCCCGTCGCGCTGGTTACCCTTCAGGCCTCTCCGGTACAAGGGCCCAGCAGGGAACCTGAGGCTTCGTCGCCCCCAAAAGCTGGCCCTTCGGGTCTCTCTCAGGAGCGCAAGCACTATAGGAAAAGGTCCCATCGCTCCAGGAAGACCCGTTCTCGTCGTCGTTCTCTGTCCTCGTCTTCTGCTTCCTCGTCGGCCTCTTCGAGGGACTCCTCTTCTCCCTCCCGCAGACACCGCAAAGGTAAGCGGAAGGAGAGGAGCCCCTCGTCGAGGAAGATTACGCTGTTGATCCGCGCCTGTGTACCCAATGCCCGTCCTGCCTCTCCTTCGGGTTCCGTTGTCCTGCCTCCGGTAGTGCCAGCGGTACCCGTTCCTGAACCCGCCCTTCCTACCCCTCCTACCGCTCCGTCGCCGGTCGGGCACTCGGGTCTCCCCGGAGATGTTGGAGACATTCCCGTCCTTCCAACTTCTCCGGATCTTGAGTCTCCGTCCGGAGACCTGGCGGAGGAGCTGGCTACCTCATCCCCTCCTTCCCCGTCGCCCCTTCCTTTGGACGACGGGTACCTTCCCTACTCTTGGGCCCTACTTCCGCAGTCCTGGACCCATTCGTTAGAGGAGGGCAGATTGGTGGCGTGGTCTCTGGACACCGCCCAGCCAGGGGGCTGGTTAAGAAGGGACGATGTCATTGTGAAGTGGGGAGCAGATGAGAAGGGCGACGCAGCGCCTTTCTATAAGGCCAGGCCACATTCTGCTCCGGTACCCGCTGCGTCAAAGGTCTCCTCTGCGGCTACCTTGGACGCGATGGTTTTTACTGATGGAGAATAGTCAACTACAGCTGGCTCAGGCTTGGAAGATTGACCGCTCCCATGGGAATACGGCAATCTTCCTCTCCTCAGACGCTTATTTTCCGGGGGATAAGGGCGAGGAGGACTTGGACATTCCTTCCCTTCTCCTGAAGTCCCTGGACCATCAGAAAAACACCGCTCCCAAGAAACCACCTCCTCCGTCTTTCGCTGTCATCCTCCCTCCTTCCCGGGCTCCACCAGGTTTGAGGGAATGTCTGTGGAAGACGGAGAAGGAGCCACCGGTCCCCTACCAGTTGAGGGAGCCCGACGGAAAACTGAGACAGACAGAAACAGCCGCCAGGTTGGAGCTGTCCCACATCATTTCCACTGGTGCGGCTGTTTCTTTCCTTTGGGACTGTCTCAGTACCCTCACCAACACATACCACGGGTTGTCTGGCCTTCAGTTAACGTGAGTACCGTTACTGGTTTTGTTGTTATGAGGGATACAGGGGAGTGGGGCTCTCATTTTTCGTTCAAGTCTCTACCCCGGGCTCGCTCGGTTTTTGCTTGTTTATCCCTTACAGTGACGTCCTTGCTTCCATGACCACCGTTATGGAAGGCGTGGGGGCTATGACAACCCACAACCTCCGGGAAGCGGCGAGGAACTTCGCGGAGGCGAGACTAGCTTCCCGCCAGGTTGCCGCCAAGTCCGCTCCGGAAATGGCGCAGAGGGGGGTGGTACGGGCCGTTCCACTCTCCCCTGCGCTGTTTGACCAAGCAGCGACGGACTCGGTGTTCTCCTCCCTCCCGGCGGTCATAAACCTCCAGAAACCCTCCCTCCAAGTAAGTTCTTTCGAGAATAATTTACTTTGGGTCTGTGTTACATAAAAGGGGAAACTGGGGGGGAAACCTTTTACTGAGTCTGTTCCTAAATTTTCTGTTTGTCCGTAGGCCAATGAGGCCAGCGGTCCAGCCTAGGAGGCCCTCCCAGCCCACCAGGCAGGTTAGGACCACCTATCCCGCCCCTCCTAGCCAGTACCCTAGGTATAGGGCCCAGCAGCCCTTTCGAGGGAGGGGGCAGGGCTCCAAAACTCTTCCCAGAGCCAAGCCCTCGTTCCCCCACCCCTCCAATAAAGACCGCTCCACGTGAGGGTCCCGTCAGGGGCTGCCTCACAGGGTGGTCAGCAAGGGTCATCCGCCAGGGCCTGTCCTGGCCATGGATTTCTGTACCGGTGAGTAACTGTTCTCTAGTCTCAGTTTGACATTTCTGACATATGACATAACCTCCCCTCCTTGGGTTCCCGTTAGGGTCATTGCCGGGCAACAGTAAAATTTCAAGGTCACTCCTCTCTGCCTGTCATCCCTTCCCACCTGCCCGGGTCCCTCGGGTCCCGGTATAGGATTAACGGTATACCCACTGACACCTGTCATTTTCCGTTACAGCCACTGCGTCTACCTCCTGCCTCAACCAAAGTGTCACTTTCAGTCGTCCCGCATGTACTGGAAATGCGGGAAAAAGGGGTAGTGGAGCGGGCGACGGGGAGGGTCTTTCTTTCTCGTTTATTCACTGTCCCCAAAAAGGACCAGGGAAAAACAAGATTGGTGATGGACCTGAGCAAGTTAAACAAATTTCTGAAACCCCTACGTTTCAAGATGGTTTCAGTTGCTCAGGTCCACACAGTTCTTTGAAAGGGGGACTGGTTGGCATCCCTGGACCTCAAGGATGCGTACTGGTACGTCCCGATCCACCCCAGGTTTCGCCGCTTTCTGGCTTTCCAGGTGGGGACCGAGACGTTCCAGTTTACCAGGCTCCCTTTCGGTCTTTCTCTAGCTCCGCGGGTTTTCACAAAGCTCGTGAAGGTGGTGGCATCCCGCCTGACGGAGGCGGGTGTCCCCACCCTCATGTACCTGGACGATTGGTTGCTTCACGCCCCCTCCAAGGAGCAGGTAGCAAACAATGTCAGGATAGCAAGGGGGGTGTTAGAGGAAATGGGGTTCCTGTTAAACATCCCCAAGTCCTCTCTCACCCCCACTCGCAAACTGTGTTGGCTGGGAATAGAGTAGGACTCTCTTTCGGCCACCCTCTCGCTCGCTCCAGACAACGCCCGCCGGACCCTCCGCCACGTCCGCCAGGCTTATTTTTCCCGTACTTTCTCTCGCCGCCAGTGGGAATCATTGCTAGGGTGCCTAAATTTCGCGGCCCCTGCATTACCCCTGGGACGACTGAAACACAGGAGGCTGACGCGGGAGGTAAACCTCCACCTATCCTCAGCACACAGGGACCTTCCCAGGCAAATACCCAAGTCACTCAACCAACTCCTTCGCCCCTGGCTACGTCCCGGTGCCCTGCGTCAGCGAGTTCCCTGGGTGTTTCCCTCCCCGGGGATCACGGTGGCAACAGACGCATCGGACGTAGGCTGGGGATACCAATCTTGCCTGGGACACCAACGGTGCGGGGGATGGAAGGAAGAGGAAAGGCTACTACACATCAACGCCAGGGAGTGGCTCAACAGACACCCGCAGTTTTCCAGGATAGGCGTCTGCTTCGATATGGACAATGTTGCGGCCGTGCAGTGCCTGCAGAAACAAGGCACGACACGACACGGTCGGAAATTCTCCTGTCCCTGTCAGAACAGATTTTCTCAATAGCGGCCAAGAGGTACATTCACCTCTCGGCCCGCTATGTGCCAGGGCAGGAGAACGATTGGGCGGACCCTCTATCCAGGTTCAGGGGGACATCAGTCGAGTGGCAACTACGTCCCCTTGTGTTCGAGTCACTGTGCCTTCGCTACGGGACACCGGAGGTGGACCTGTTCGCCTCCCCATCCACGGCCCTTCTTCCTCTGTTCCTGACCTTCTCATCCAGGACAGAGGCGGGAGGCCCGGACGCCTTCACGGAGGACTGGAACAGGTGGGGGTACCTTTATCTATTTCCACCCCCAGCTACGTCAGTCCTTCTGAAGGCGATCCTCAAGCTGCGCGCGTTCAGAGGGAGGGTACTCCTCATAGCCCCCCTCTGGCCAGCGCAGCCGTAGTTCGGAGAACTGTCCCGGTGGTGCCCTCATCCTCTTCAGCTGGGATCGGCGTGCCTCTCCAGCACCCTGTCTGCACCACTCCAAGCGTCACTGAAACTACACGCTTGGAGTTTCTACGGGGAGTCCTCAGTAAAAGGTTCACTAGGGAGACAGTGGGCAAGATGCTGAGGGCTCACCATCAGTCGTCGGTGCGGCAATACGAATCGTGCTGGAAAAGATTCCAGGACTTCTTACGAAGACACCCCTCCATGGTTATCTCGGAGGATACAGTCCTGGAATTTTTCACCTGGCTCGCCGATTCCACAAACAGGGCCCCTGCGACGGTGCTTCCGCATCACGCAGCCCTGTCTGATCACCTCCTCCTAGGTTTTAATATTAAAGTTTCGGAGAGACCTCTCTCTCTTTTGAGGATGGGGATTCGGGCGGGGTCAGCACATCACAGGGCCCAGTCCCCTTCCTGGTCCCTTCACCGTGTCCTAACGTACCTTACCTTCGAGGGGGTCCCTCTGGAGGTTTGTCACCTCCTCCAGAAAGCTCTCTTCCTGCTCGCCTTAGCTACCGGGTACAGGGCCTCTCAGTTGGCAGCCCTGACCCGTCATCCAGCTTTTTCCTCTGTTAGCCCTAACCTTACCTCGTTAACTATCTCCCCCACTCCTACTTTCCTAGCTAAGAACGAGCAGGCTGACAACAGGATTAGCCCCCTCGCAGTACCCTCCTTCCTGAGGGATGGAACTTTCCATCCTCTCTGTCCAGTCCACGCCTTCGCTGCTTACGTGCAGGCAACGAGAGAGGCTTCCCCGGACCACCTCTTCTATAACTCAAGGTCCGGTAACCCTCTCTTCCCCAGGTCCATCGCTCGCCTCCTCTGCCGAGTGATCGAGAACGGGGATCCCGGACACGCCCCAAGGGCTCACAGCGTTAGAGGCGTGGCCGCCTCCCTTGCCTTTCTCAGGACTCACTCGGTGGAGAGGGTACGGGATCTGGGGGGCTGGACATCCACATCCTCCTTCAGGAAGAGGTATCTGTTCCATTCGCTCTCCCCTACCCCCTGCGTAGCTATGGAAACTCCACCCACCAGTACTCAGGGTCCCAGGGGGAAAGGCAAAAGGGGGAGGGGCCGCCCAAAGGGAAAAGGTCGGGCGACGTAACTCCCATCACTTCATCTGTCATACCCATCCTGTACATTTCACATCCCCATGTCATCATGTTGTACATATGTTGGGTTGGTAATAAATTACATTGTTATGGAATTCTGAGTATTTATTCTCCCCGTTCTTACACGGCTACTAATACTATGATGAGTGACTGGATTTATTAAATAAAAAGAGTACAACTTCAGTGTTCCTCTTTCATCCTCTTGGGATATTTCTCCAGAGCCCGGGATTATAACCCAAGCTCGAGTACTTTAATAAAAGGGGGGGGGGGGCCTAACCTGCCACCCCCCCCACTCCTCTACCATACCCCTCGAGTCTGACTATAAAGACTACATCTGGTGACTGGTTCTGAGTTATAACTGAATAGTCTACGGTATAAAAAAAAAAAAAATCTCTTTTACAAGGTCCCCGCTCTGAGCCGCTCTTAACTGGACCCGTGAATGCCTCCTCCTCTCCTCCCACCTACCGCATCGCATGCATAGCATCAAGCTGTGCTGGTTCCACTATACCATTAATAGTGCATTTGTCACGGCTGAAAATTGTATTTATTGGTTGTGGAACCAGCACAGCTTTAACTGTCCCACCCTCCTCCCGATGCGGCAGCCATTCACTGTTTTCTCATTGGAGTGGCAGAGCGTATGCTGCCCTGGAGCGGGGTCAGTATCTCCACAGGCCACCACCAGGTGGCTCCCATGTCTAGTACAGCGCCAGATTTAAATTAATTTTACTTCTGATGATCGTCACGGAATAAACCCTTCTAGCCCAGAATATGCCTTAACGGGGCCTGGGCTGGAGAAGGGGCGTATTCTATAGCATCCAGCTGTGCTGGTTCCACAACCAATAAATACAATTTAAGCGGCTGACAAATGCACTATTTTTGTTCAAAAATCAAATTTGGCCTTTGTGATGTACCTAATTTGAAAATTTGCCTATGTTCGTCTGTGAGAACAGAGTGGAGGGGCAAAACTACGAGCACGAAGATTGAGCTATATCTGTTGGTAGTACATAATGGCACCGAAGGCGACCGCATGACGCCGGAGGCGCAATTTACGCGAGTCAATTTGAATATGAAATTGAACCAGCGACAAATTTAAGAAAATGTAATAGTGTGGAGGAGGAGGTGTAGGGAAGTTTTTTGGCAATTGCTAAAGAGCATTTTTTTTCCCTCTGGTTTGTACAGTTGCCCACAGGAATTCTTACACAGGCTATATAGATGCCATTATTTTGGAAGTACTGCAATGAATGGTCTACCAAGTAACCAACAAACCTAATAATAATAATGTTGTATTGCAGTTATGTAGTCTTGCATTATCTGTATGTTATAAACCATCAAATTCATATGGCCAACTGTACGTGCTACGAGTGCGGTAGCCAGTACTAGAGCAACCTTGTGTAGGTACTTGGGCCTGGTACGTCCACAACACTCCATTAAGTACTTGAGGGGGGAAACTACATCATGTCAGTACTTGGAAGGTCCATTACTCACATCATACTGTAAAAGTACTTGAGCCGTCTTGTAAGTACTTAAGTCTCACTGTACCAGCTTCCTCACTCCACAAGTACTGTACCTGAAACACATAATAAACTACATTAATATATACTTTACATTAGTAACAAGTGGACGTATTCCTGCCAGGTATACTTCAAATGGACAAATTTTTGCCTAATAAAATAATCAAGACCATCGTGTGTATGTAGCCCACAGTTGCCAAAATATATATTGCAACAAATCTTGATGAAACATTAACTATATTATTTTTAACAACTATTTGTAGGGACCATAAGTATGTAAATACGAAAGGAAATGTATGTTCCCTACAAATAACTTAGGACATTAATATACTTAACATTCCATCAAAAGTTGTCGCAATTCATATTTTGGCAACTGTACTTCCCGAGCCATCGTGTGTAAGTACAGTCTCGGCCTGGAGTAAGTATCCACCCACTCCCAGCCAACCCCGACATGTGGCACCATCGCAACCAGGAATATGAGGGATGAAGCAGGACAAGACTCATCAACCCGAGTTGAATCAGCGAAACACCGTCTTCCCTCCACCTTCTCGCTGGCTCAAGTAACTGATTCGACTCAGGTTAACGAGTCTTGCCCTGCTTCACCCCTCGTATCCCTGGTTGCGATGGTGCCACATATCGGGGTTGGCTGGGAGGGGGTGGATACTTACTCCAGGCCAAGACTGTACTTCCCGAGCCATCTTGTGTAGGTACACTCAACCGCACTCTCAGCGCTTACAAACCAGAGGAAACAAAAATTTGTCCACTGGTAACTGTCTAAAGCCTCCTGTTATGAACTCAATAGCGTCTAAGGGAAATATTGAGCATAACAAGAAGTATTGGGAAGCGCATACGTCATACTAACTTGAAAAACAATATATTTACAAACACATATACATGCACCTAAATCAAAAGTAACATAGAAATAACACATCAATAGCACAATAGAACCCCTAACTTACAGAGGGCATGAGTTTTCACCAGAGTCCCCAGAAGCACCACACAAAGCACAAAGAAGCAGGTTGATGATCTGAATAACGTGAAGCCACTCCAGCTTTTTATAACCTTGGCACGAGTCGAACACAAAACCCCGAATCTTTCATTAGATCTGGATACTCAAAATGAGCACTCGCTCAATGTTTGGTGCTTTGGCGAAACACACATAATACAGTATATATCAAATTGAGGACTACTCAGTTCAGATTGAATCACTCCTTCCTTCAAGTTGTCATAGATTTGAATATGAAATAGAACCAGCGACAAATTTAAGGAACTAGTGTGAAGGGGGGAGGAGGAGGTGTCAGGGAGTTTTGACACTTTCCAGCGAACATTTTTTTCCCTCTGGTTTGTGGAGTAGGCTCCACTATGAACAAGTTATTAAAATGGGAAGGGAAAGAGGGTTAGAAATAAATTTAAAAAAAAAGCAACATAATTATAGTTTATATGAGGGAAAAGCCAACAGAAATAGCAGGAATTATAGTAAGCAAAACAATGAAATAGCCTACCTAGGGATAACTATTAATGACAACAGAAATTTATATAAAGTGCAGAAACAGATAATGATAGAAAAAGCAGTGAAAATGGCAAATTTAACTTATTCTATAGTAGCAAGAAGTTGTTTGAGATTAACTATAGGAAAAGTATACTGTAGTATTATTTTATATGGGGCTAATGTTACACACTTAACTAAAGAGGAAATAAGGAAACTGCAAAGATTGGAAAATAGTGTAGGGAGAAAAATATTGGAAGCTCCTAGCTATAAGCAAGAAGCTGCAATAAGGGGTGAAATTGGAATCTCGAGCATGAATGGTAAGATAATGGGGGGGCAACTAAAATATCTGCAATATGTACTGAGAGGAGGAAGTAATAAATTGTTAGAGAGGGTGATTGAAGAAATGAGATAGGAAAAGAGGAAAACCAAGTGGATAAGTGGATGAGTGGACTGTTGGATGACAGAAGAATGGTGGGAATCAGTTAGTAATGATGAAGTCGGTGAAAAAGTGAAAAAATGGGACACGGAAAAGTGGAAAAGCGATATGCAAGAAAAAGAAAGTCTACATCTATACAGAAAGTGGAGAAAAGAACTTGGGGGGGGGGGGGCAAGAGGAAATCTACAATAATAGTAAAGCAGCAACAATTTTGTTCAAGTGCCGTACAAATAATATGAACTTGGGGACAGAAAAAGATTCAATAATCTACGAACCGTGTGTATTATGTGTGAAGATGAAAAGGAAGATCTAGTTCATTTCCTCTTGCACTGTGATGCCTACAACGAAGAAAGAAGTAAAAACATAATGCTACAACACCCATATAACCAAAGTGAAAATAATACAATTGGGAGGTTCCTTTTTGATAAGCATTTAACAGAAATTAATAAATTAACAATTTACAAATTCTGGCAAACAAGAGAAAAGAAGGTAAAAAGTTTACGGAATAGCCAAAATATAACAAGATCCAGACCGCAAAACAAATGAGAAACCACATCAGGAAGTGCCGCTTCTAAGACAAGACTTCCGTCATTAACCTAAACCAGGATACCTCTTTGTATACAAGCATAGGGTAGTGGTTATGTCTAGCACGTTTGAGTCATTTGGACGAGTGTTTGACCTCCTTTAAGGAGATATTTAAGAATTCCACAGTTTTGCTGCATGGTGAGATGTTCTAACACAGACAAACTGGTTTGTCCTTCTTTCGGATCCCTAAGGTGATAAGAAACCAAGGAGAAGCACACAAGAAACTGCTGATCAAGAGAAGGAATGGTATAGGTCCCGGGAATTTGCCCCGGTCACTTTATGATAGTTTACACCGGTTATGTCCCGGTAGTCTGCTGTGGTCTAGGTTAGGACAGACTAATTTCCAAATTATGTTTGTAAAACGGGGCATATCTCCGAGAGAAACATCATACATGAAAAGTGTCTTAGAATGGTCCAAAATAGTGGGTAATTATGCTAAAATATACAATATAGTGAACACAGTTTCTATAAATTTACCAAAGGAATATTTGGTTCTCCCGTATATCCAAGGAGCAAACATCAAACCCCTCTACAATCTTAGGGAAAAGCCGGGGGTTCTGGGTGGGGGAAAACCCTGATAGGATAATTATAGGAAAATAATTATTAGTTTGGAATTAATATTCTCTATAATAACGGTATAGGATACAAATTTAAAGTGTTAGCTCATTCAGTGGCAGATATGAAAATTATACAGAGAAATGAGGATAAATACATACCCTGCCTATCACAATAACTGGATGAAGCTGTGGTGAAGGAAATCCACATGGTGCCGAAGTTCAAGTTCAAGTTATGGGTCCCGCAGAGGGCCGCTCATGGGCAGCATAATAAGTTGATGCTAGTTCTGATGTTTATGATACCATTACTTCTTTAACCCAACCAATGGTGAAAAAGTTGTGTGCCTTTAAACTTTTGTGGCATTTCATAGACTGGAAGTTGTACTCAGAGTTGGGTGATTAAATAATCACATATGTCTGGGTACGTCACGGGAGGGTAAGATTCATAATCACCACTTAATTGACTCTGTGCAATGCATACGGATCAACAGATAATTTGATTTCTTTATAATTTCCAAATATAAAGCACGGTCAGTTGTACTAAGGTCATTACAGTACCCGGAATGCTCCATTTCCTATAAATTCTCAAAATCACCAGTCACATTGTACACATCCCCACCCAATCCCGGAAAATCTGTATATGAGTTCCACTCAGCCCAGTACCTGTACCAATACCAGTACCTGGGTACCAGGCCAGATGCTGCACTCCAGCAGCCAGCATGGCGGATGTTTACATCGTGACGTCACGCCGATCAGCTGTGCGTCCAACCCACAGCTACAAAGTTACAAACCTAGAGCTCGCCCCCCCCCCCCCTGGCGTGTCGCCAGTTGGCGGCCATGACAGATAGCCCATCCCCTCAACCCGCCAGCCTGGCAGGCTGGTAGCTTATGCCAGGGTAAGATATTATTTCATTTATTCGGTCTTTTATTGATGAAATGGTATATTAACTATATTATAGTGACTCACAATATATGAATAAGTATTTCTTTAACCGATATATCAGTGAATGGCTGATTAAATATAAATTAAATATAAAAATGGGCTATTCAAAATGGCCGCCGACTTGTGACACTCCACCCCTATCTAATAACACAGGGTTAAGCGCTCTAGGTTTGTAGCTCTGTGGTCCAACCCAGGTATAAGCCATTTGGTATTTTTCATTACCAAATCAGGCCCAATTTAGTAATGTAAACTCTGTTTGGTAATAAATACCATAATTTGATTTGGTATTGTACCTGAATGGTGGATTGATTGTCTGCTGTCTTTTACTAGATTAACTTGCTGTACTATAAAACCTTCATCTACAAAACATAGGCTACTGCTATTCTTAAGTGGAGATATTACTCTTGTTTTAATAATTGGTAATGAAAAGTGCAGTTTGGTAATAAAAATTGAGGAGTTTGGTAATGAGGCAGATAGCCAGATTTCAAATCTGGCAAGTTTGCAACCCTGGACCGTTGGACTTTGTTCCTCCTTCAGAGGAAAGGGCTTCGCCCACTGTGCCACTGTGGCTTCGCCGCAGGCCCTAGTCATGACGTCATGACATCTGCGCATGCGCGAGTTCTCCCCTTCCTTTAAATACTTTTCCCTAGCTTCCTTTGGCAGTGGTGGCTGGTGGTGTGGTTGGTATGACTATGGCGTCAGATGGTCAGGGTCCGGGATTCAATCCCGGCAGGGATAGTATTATTTTTACACAAACTATTTGTTTACTATTTTCACAGTTCCTGGTAGTCTACCCCCAGTTAGGTCCCGGTAGTCTGCCCCCAGTTAGGTCCCGGTAGTCTGCCCCCAGTTAGGTCCCGGTAGTCTGCCCCCAGTTAGGTCCCGGTAGTCTGCCCTCAGTTAGGTCCCGGTAGTCTGCCCCCAGTTAGGTCCCGGTAGTCTGCCCCCAGTTAGGTCCCGGTAGTCTGCCCTCAGTTAGGTCCCGGTAGTCTGCCCCCAGTTAGGTCCCGGTAGTCTGCCCCCAGTTAGGTCCCGGTAGTCTGCCCCCAGTTAGGTCCCGGTAGTCTGCCCCCAGTTGGGTCCCGGTAGTCTGCCCCCAGTTAGGTCCCGGTAGTCTGCCCCCAGTTAGGTCCCGGTAGTCTGCCCCCAGTTAGGTCCCGGTAGTCTGCCCCAGTTAGGTCCCAGTAGTCTGCCCCCAGTTAGGTCCCGGTAGTCTGCCCCCAGTTAGGTCCCGGTAGTCTGCCCCCAGTTAGGTCCCGGTAGTCTGCCCTCAGTTAGGTTAGGTTTTGTTTTGTTAGGGAGTAACTTTGTCATGACGTCATGACTAGGGCCTGCGGCGAAGCCCTCCCCTTCAGAGGCTCCTTGGCAAGTTGGCTGGCAATGGCTGCCTCTGTCTCCTTCCTCTGATCAAGGGCCATATGCAAGAACATTGGTGGTATATACGATGGTGTGGTACTGGTATGATGGCTCCATAGTAAAGCAATAGAGTCATTATACCGGTCCCACGCCATTATAATTATGCATCATGAATGTTCTTGCATACAGCCCCAAGTTAGATGCAACGAACTGACCTCCCCCCCCCCCCCCCACCTCCTGTTCTGTTCATTGGCTTTTATTGTAGTCTATTAGTCTATAGTACTATACTGCATACAAGTGGTTCTTATAATCCGTCAGTGGAACTCCCTCCCTGCCGAAGTAGTTGAATCAACCTCTCTGAACCAGTTCAAATATAAAGTAACACAGCACCTCCACAACACACTTCTTAGCCCATCAGCTCTATTGTTTTATCTGACTGGCATGTCATTTTTGCAATCTGGGCTGCTTGATCCATGGTGTGTCATGCGCTACAGATTGGTGAGTGTATTATGTTTGACCTCATTGAATTCTCTCTCCGTCCCTGTAGGAACCTACTTCCCTGGCTGCAAGAGGGTGGCAGTTGTTGTCAACAAACCTTATTATCCAACATTCCGTCAAGTTTGTCAACCAATTGAGTTCTCCAGCAAAAGGCTCATCAGTTCTCATGAACACTGGAAACAACCAATTATGCATAAATTCCATCTTTGATTGTGTCACATATACATCTTTCCTCTTATCCTTTGTAAACAAATAGTTACTCTTTCATAATACTGTACTGTACAGCAGTATTGTTAAAGTAGTATCCTTTGGTGTTGAACTCCCAAACAATATCAACAGCATTCAAACATTTATTGTGACATCAGTCACTACAAATTACATCACCTGTTATTCAGGATGGTTTGATGATACAAAACATGTTACGTTATTTTGAGTCATACAAATAATGAATGATGTACTGTACCTCTTATATCATAAATTGTGCTGATATATATGATAAATGAATATGCAGTCCCTAGTAAATAATATGAAAAGATATGAAATGCAATAAAGCTCTGATCTAATAAAGAAACTTATGGACAGATGCCTAACATCTCTCTCTCATAATATATATATAGTAGCATACTAATTTTACAAACCTAATTTCCTGAAGTTTAATAATTGTTATAAGTAATCCACTGTACAATAAAAAGAATTGTAAAAAGTGACCAGAATATGATATGTTTACTTATGTGTAAAATGACATCTTACTAGCCCAGAACTGATGGTAGAGAGCTATGATCCTCATTACTATTACAACAGATGCATTTCAATGGCAAATTTTTAGCCTTTCAATATGATATCAGGTTCAATTTACTTTTAAAATCTCGACCTGAAAATGAAAACTCACTGTACATATCTTGGACAGAATTACAACCAATAACAGATACCGTAAACCACATTAAGGCCCCATCCACATTGGAGAGCTTTGCCCTACAAACTTTGCCTGTGTGACGTCAGAAATGCAGAAATCGCAAGCTTGTATGACGTCAGAAATGGAGAAGCCGCGGGGTTTTCTCCATTACTGACGTCACAGCGAGCAAAGACTACAAAGCAAAGCTCACTGGTGTGAACGGGGCCTAAGTTGGCACAATAAGGGCTCAAGCCTACCTGACTTCTTTAAAAAATGGAATTCCAACTAATAGGAAGCCAACTTTCAAGGGGGGTTTACTGTAAATACATGAAAATTTTTTGCTTATGTGTGCAACAAGGTTTCTCCATTGTTGTATAATATTTTTTGTTACCAAATTTTTGTGTATCAAATTGGACATCCCTGAAAGAAAATCTTTCATGCACAGTACAAAATGCATTCACTGTACGAAATTTCTGTACAAAATGTATTTACTAAAATATTCTTACTACATCGTATGCATATCAGAAATGTACTTTTTATAAAAATAAAAAAGATTTTAGTCTTGTTCATACGTTAATATGACAAAGGAGGAAAAAGATTTAACAATATTTTCCTAAACTCACTATTGTAATATCTTATATGAGCAGTTACACTGTCAACAAGTGTACAGTATTTATAATTTTTTGAAGAAGTATAGCCTTCCCTGTCAGTCATTCAGTGACAATGATGAATACTCAATTTCTATGCAGTATGAAAGCCAAATAAAGATGACAGTACTGTACAAGCAAAATTTAAGTATGGGGCATATACTGTACTATAACATATTAATACTGTATTGTATAACCAAATAATATGGAGCAATGTTTTGTTGTACTAAAGTCTATAGGTTTCATGGCATCTTTCAGTGGCATCTTTAGGCCAGGCGATGACTGTTTACAAAAATTAATGGCTTCTATTTCTGGAGTCTGGCATGGGTTGTAATGATAGCCAAGACGGTGGCTATGGTGGACAACTAAGTATGTACTATCCATAAGTAATTCATTGAGATAATCAAGGTGAGGCAGCAGTCATTCATAGCTAATTTCATGAGGAAGGAGAATGCGAGGGAAGAAGCAGCTTGACCAGTTGTATTGAATTACATAGTTAATGCAGACACTCCACATGTTGATACTGTTGAAGTTGACTATGAGGGGCTAAACGAAGAGGCATGCCAATGTGTGGCAGGTAGTGTGGGTGAAAGTGAGGGAGAGTCAGAGAAATGGTATATCAACTAGTATACCAAAAACCAACTTCAATTGTGTCATATTACATAAACAGCACTCCAAACTCATAAAAAGTAAAAGTACTGTATGTTTATTGAGTATATCCTTCGTGTACTGTATCTTATATTAATATGCGGTACCTGTGAAGTCTATTGATTTGTTTATCTGTCAGTCAATGCACAATTAACCAGTTGAACCCAGGAGGGCTATAAATTGGTCCATATAGGTAACTTGGTAAGAAAAAGAGTGAATAATCACAAGTCTGCTGCTAGAGGTTAAAGTACTGTATGGGTATTGGTTTTACAGTTCAGGGAATACCATGAAAAGAAGTACAGTATAGGTAAACTAAAGTATGGAATGCCAATGATTAAATAGTTTAAAGTACTGGTACGTCATCGATATTTGAAGATTTTTGGCTTTATGTGACATGAGAAAGAATATTTTATGATACATCAGTCTGACTGAGCATTAAGAGGAATGAAAGTAAATCTATGCCCTATTCCATTATACAGTATAAATTACAGAACGCGACAGTTTAAAGTCCATGTTATTATGCTGTACCTATAAGTGCTTGTTGGAACTGCAAAGATTTTGAATACTGTATCACCAATCCTCACTTTGATGACTTTGAAAAATGATTGCCAGAGTTACTTTTCTCTGATCTTTAACTTTTCTTGTACAGAAACAACTTATATATTGTACAAAAAAGCATACAAAATCAAGCAATAACACTAGGAAGACCAGCTATGAGTATTAAAGTAAGAGTAATGTATTAATACACATTTCTAGATAGATAGATAACCTATAGTGGTGTAGCATTAATAGTGTGTAAAGATTATGATACATTTTTACTGCATAAATCAGATACTGTCACTGCATATTAAAATGCTTATTATAATTCATACCCCTGATTTTGTTATCTACTTGAGTATGTATGAAAACTTTTCATTGTATAGAACTGAAAATTACTACAGTGCCAACTCTATCTATCCTGTACAAACTTTTAAAGGTTTGTTTCTGTGGGTCACAATGCTAACATTTTAAGTTAAGTTCACAGACAATGACCAACAAACATCAAATTCATAGTACAATCCTATAACACAGTAGATGCAAAATATATCATCATATCACATACAAAATACTAATGATTCTATTCAAAGCTTTTTACAGCATTAAATGTCAAATGATGTTATGTTGTGTCTCCAATGCTTTTGGAAGAGCATGAAGGGCTTTTGTTAGCACTGGTTGCATTCACCACAGGTATTATTACCATAGAGGAATTTACTTTTTTCTATAGTAGGTACAGTGCAAAGTTTGACTACATTTAATAAGAATAATCTCATATACAAGAACACCAATCTGTTGAATGCAACAGTACTGGTAATACCTCAACATTAAAGTTACTTATATCCAATTTTCCGTGCAAGGCCATTCTATTGTCTAAGTACAGTACTGTACTCTGTACAGTACATTTTGCTGTCTATAATTTATACTGCAAAGAATCCTGGTATTGCACCTTTTCTAGTGAATGAAACCAATGTAACTAATCCATGCCAAGAAGCCAAGGCTATTCAGTATGTACACACACACACCTTTGATTGAAGCTGTAACTCAGCCTTGTTTACTACATATCATGTTTAACTTAATGTACAGACATTAGTGATTGAGATCTAGCATGCTTGTCATAAGGTAGAGTTTTTACCCAAAAATATATACATCTCCAAACCTCTTTTGCAGTAGTATTGTTATACCTTACAAATCATCTTCATCAATGATATACAGTTAAAGTTAAATTTATCAATATGAAGCATTAAAAAAGTGAAAATTATACATGTTATGATAATACACTGTACTGTACTGTGTGTATTATAATATATGGTCCATGTTTTCACCTAATTACAAATGTAACAGTTATGGTATTACAAATTCAACTACAAATAGTTTTCATAAATGGGAGTATAAACACTTTTAATACATTCACAGCATACTGTACTATTCTTAATTTCTAAGTTGCCTACAGGACTACAAATGCAAAACATAATGCATACATCACATTTACTTGGAGTGAGGGCATCCACTAAACTGTGTACAGTATCTTTTATCAGTATGGGTGTACATTTGACGTGCTACATCCATGTCATTTTTGTGTAGACATGGTAACAATATGAAAATGGGTGTCAAAGATATTTTCATTGGACTGCATAAGGAATTGTCATAGCACAAAATGAATTTAAAATGTCAAATAGATATATTACTATGCAATTAATTTAATTTATACTGCAGTGTGTTTGGCTTATACAGTAGTACAAGCATTAGTCATTACACTTAGGTGAAATTTAGTGCCTTGCATAGATTTGTAAAGTGCACCTGGTCATCCATACATCACTCATATAGGAAAGAAACTTACCAATACTTAACTATAAATTTACTTCCTTATTCCTCAAGTGTTGCTCTATATTTTTAACTGAATACTGTATTGAGTAAAGTTACAAAACTGAATACATTTTTTTAATGTACTCTCAAGTACACAGATGATTTATAATTGCAGTTCCATGATCAGTCTTTGGATGCTCCCAACTCTGACAAGCATGAGACTAGTGGTTTTTGGCCCCACAAGGCCACTAATACTATCTATCCACAGACCCACCACATTAGAGAGACTCATACTGTACTCCCACCAGCTTAGAAAAGCCCTCAAAAACAGCATCAATTTTATGAAAATATGTATGTAATTTGCGTAGTTTTGATTACTGGGAAGTCAAATAGCCTCATATAATTTCTCAATAAACTCCACAATATAATTTTTTCTTTAAAAATTTCATATCAACAATAAAAAACTATCAATAACATTACATGTGTAATGTATCGAAAACCATCATATTCTTTTTTGCAAAAGACACAACAGACGTTTAGTTTCCTTTACCGGGCAAATTGTATCGGTAAATTTTCTCGCTGATATTAGACACTTAAATATATGCCTTAACTAGATTTCTGAGTTTACAAACTGTAAATAATTACCGTATATAGTTATGTAACATGAACTTTTTGATGCAAGATATCTTGGTTTGCTAACATATACTATACTTAATAAGCAAGCGAATTAAATGTAGGGCCCGGTACATTTTTGTCTGGTTAAAACAAAAGTGCCCTGTAAGTAGTCATAGGTTAAGATACCCAGTGGGACAGTTACATAATTTCTTATTAAAAATTGAACAGTGGTAAATGTTGTCCATGGGTAGGTTACAAAATAATTTCTAGCATTAAATATAATGTCTCCACCTTGCTTCAGTAAAAAGTATGATTACTCAAACTATATAATATGACTATTATTCATCAAGTGCACTAAAATATTTTAGTATTGGTTAATATTCTTAACTAATATTTATGCCCTACAACTTTCAGAATAAAGACATCATTCTGGTGTAAGTAAGACACAAATAAAGGAATTTATGCTTTAACTTGATTCTTATTCTTTTAGTCAAGTACACACAGATTCTTGTAGTGAGACTCCATTATTTTACAGAATATTGTCTGTACATCATTACCGTTTTAAAAATAATCAGCAGAGTATTTTAATACTCTCGTGGACAGTGATATTATATATATATATATGTGTGTGTGTGTGTGTGTGTGTGTTACAAATTAGCTCATGTTTTGCTATGATACGCACCATCGTCTTCCATAGGAAGTACATTGTTAATTTGAATCTTATCCTTATTATGAACCTGACTGTAGAAGCAGCAGTGCCTGCTATATAGCCATTCAGCTGGACTAGGCAGTCTTTTATATCTCAGTAATATGATTATTTACCTGGTAGACAATTATCTAGGGTCAAGTTATGTGCAACTGGTTAGGAGATCCCTCAATTTATAGCAAGGCATAGTTGGCTTTGTGTTTATTTCTACCATCTGGAAGCAAAATTAAACAGGGAAGGGATGTTATATGCACATGGGGTATGTCATACATGTAGCCCAAACTGAAGTCAAGGTTGGATGCTACCCTTTCCCACAATGTTTGCATGCATTGATGAACCTCATATGTAGGCCAGTTTGGGCACAAGGTACTGTACTACCATTGCACTAACCCAATGAACCAGGAAGGGGATTCTGTAAGGAAGTCATGGAAGAAGATAATGCAGTACAGTATGTAAAATGATATATTTCCACCATGCAGAAGTGAAAATTAATAGGGCTAGGGATAAATAAAGCAGCATTCCAAGATAGCATAGTAGCCAAATTATAAATAGGAGTACTGTACAATGATGCCATTCTGGGAAGAGTAATATCATGGTCAGATTATACGTAATTACTGTAAATACTGTACAGTATAGTACTGTATATGACTCATGATCATAAGGCTGGATGAACCAGAGAAATTGAGACAAAATACTGTGTAGCAGTAAGTTTACAGTGAAACACTGGTGGAAGTATATTTTATGAGTGCTGAAATGGTGTAAGCATGGAAGGGAAGATCAAAGAGAAAGCAGCACAGGGTAGACAGGCCACAGGATCATTGGGGAGGGTCAAGAAAAGTAAAATGAGAATGAGTGAAAAGAGAAGTGAAAAACAGTACTGAGTCCTCAACTTAAAAATAGGTTATGTTTTAAGAGGTTGTTTGCTTGTTCAATTTGTTCTCAAGTCCAAACCCCGAACGGAGAACCAAGTACAGTACAGTATAACTATTGGAGTGCTGAATGTGTACCCTATTTGTCAGCATATTTTTAGGTGCATTTGGTATTAATTCCAGATGTAGTTAACAAGTACAGTACAGTACAACAGTAAGGATGCACACTGTAATAATTTTGCAGGCATTTTAAGAAACTACCGGTATTTAATACAGTAATTCACTTTGATATGAAAGTTAGTCTTTTGGTAGATGGTAAAATATTGTCATTTTGGCCACCTGATGACCATATATTCACGTCATCTGCAAAACTCCCATAAGTTGGCCGATGACAGTACTTATGTTAAAAAAAATATTCATGTCTCTCTATTCATGGGACTAGGTTTAAAATATATAAACCTGTATTTTTCAAATGAATACATTGGCGCTAGAGCCTCCCCACCCCATTGAAATAAAGGAAATGGGATATTGATGATGATATCAATAAAGTACATTTATAATTATTTTTCTACATTGAGACATGCGAAGACTAAAGCCAAGGAACTCTAATAATATTCTTAGTTGAAAATGGAAAAAAAAGTGAGTCATAAAAAATAATGTCCAATTTCATTCAAAAAGACTAGACACACAGCCTTTGAAGGAGAAGAGATAATTACAGGTACAGTGTTCCAGAACAGTTGTGTATGAAACTCTCCCATTATGAAGTTGGACAGAACAAGAATGAGACTGACAAGGTTGGCGAGTGTTGCATGCTCTTCTGATGGGAGGAAACCTGCATTAAGAGAGTTCATGAGTATCCAGTAATAGTGATGTATCTTTGCCATGAATAGAGAGAGACTGTAAATAATTAGGAAGAGGAGGGGAGATGATGAGAAAATAAGCCTTCGATTCCACCCTGTCCTACACAAGAGAGCCATACTCCATACAGGGACAGATGAGACGCCTGTATAGTGACAGCAGTTGCCTAGGGGTAATATATTCATGGAATCTGCACAGCACATCCAACCTCTTTGAGGTGGTTTTTGCTGAAGAAGTGATGTGATCATTCTTGAAATAAAAAGTGTATGTTTTAGGACAGAGCCCTCAGGATCACAATTGTGATGTTCATGTTCTGTTAATTCTTGAAAGCATATATTTCTATACGGTAAAACAAATTCATACAAACTATTCAAATATCATTGCAAAACAATCACTTATGAACAAAGAGAGATTAAAATGAAAAAAAAAAACAGCACAAAAATAATGTTGAATATAAAGAAAGAATAGAAATATTTAACAATGCCGCATTTTTTTTTTTTTTTCATGTGTCATTGTACATTCTGCTTAATATCAGTAAGACTGGCATGCTACTCAACTTTACATGTCTAATTATTTATAGAAAATCCATTGTATACAAGTTGATACTAAAATTAAGAATGTAGCACTAAATTTAAAGACAGAAATATATTTGCCATTACTGTATAATATATTATATGAGGTACCTAGCAACACCTAGCTGATCTTTAGATGTAATGGGGTATGTGTACAGAGTTGGCTCAAGTATTGAAAACTTCATAAATATCTATCATGAACAAGGTACAGTGCATTGACAGGGCAGTGGCATTATGAAAATCATGCATCTGCATGGCATAATGAATTGTGAAGGAATTTTTTATTTACTTGTAATTAAAAGATTATGCTGTACAGTAGTAGCATGAATTTGTGCCAAGATATTTTGGTAAAAAAAAAAAAATTATGATGACTTGGTTGACAGTGGCAAAGAGAGATTGAGAAATACAGTATTGACATGCAAGTGACAACTAGTAAGAGAAACAATGTTAATGTGGTAAGGATGAAACCAATCTACCGAGCTACAACAACATTAAGTACGTATATGGGTTGCCCCTGCTTAGGTTACAGAAGGAGGACACTGAACTGAACCTCCCAAATATATAGGCACAGCAAACCTTCAATCTTTTCATTATATATATATAGGAGGTGAGAGCTCTATCCCTCCACAAATTCATTCCCCTAAATGTATCAGGGAAATGCATGTCAACAAAAGAGTACACAGGGTGTGATAGCTATGAATACGTTACTACAGATACATGCAGAGAAACAGCACATGAGAAACTTTTAATTCTCCTGAGTGTTTCTTTAACATGTAAAATTTTTTTTTAGACAACAATACTCTGATACGGTAACTTCAAAATCCTGGACAGTCCCAGAATAACTGTTATAGTACGGCACATCATTAACCCAAGGGGAGGAATGCAGAAGTGCAAATAGTGCTTGACAGAACTTACAATGCAATGAAAATTTCCTGAGTGAACATACCAGCTTGGAGAACACTCAAAAACCCACATCATGTTGTTTCACTACTGTGGTTTCCAAACTTAAAAATGAAAAACATCTTATATAATACTCAACAAAGTATGTATGAATGGTTATAGTCCTCATCCTCATCAGTCATTGTTCCCTTCACTACAGACAAAGGCCTTCCCTCACACTCACCAGTTTTTTTGTCAGCTGTTAGTCTACTCCAACCCACTCCTGCAAACTGTCTGGTCTCGTCTCTCCACAGGTAATTCTGTCCTTCCTGGCTTCTCCTTCTATCCTAGATTACCACTGTCACTCTAAATGTCAGATTATTATCAGTTCTGTGTATAACATGACCTGCCCAAATTTATCTAATCATTCTTATAATGGTCAAGGTAATCACAACTTTGATCTGAGAAAGAAAGAAAGAAAAAAAAAATAGAGATTCAATGTGGCAGTACAGTACAGTACAGTACTTTTGGGCCTGGGTTCTTATAAGACTGGAAACATAGAAGAGGCACTAAAAAGAAATGTGTATGCCCTAAAGAGGGAGGGGGAAATAACAAACATAAATGGGGAGCTTATAGAAAGCTAAATAACTAAATTGTCAGCAAAGATAATATATAGTATACTGTACACAGTAGTGTAGTCATGTCAAAACTCAAGTACAGTACAGGTAATGTATTTCCTTTTTTGTATTGTTAGCAAACTGGAAGTTGATTTCATAACTTGTGGACAAAAAATAATGTGAACTATAGGCCTACTCCTCCCAAAACTTCATAATATTAATGGTACAAAGCAATATTTTCTTCAGTCAGACAACATACTTCAGTTATTCTATTCTGACTAAGACCAAATGAACTAAATGACAAATAGGAAAATGCATCTGACCAAAGAGTAAGAGTTAATGAGGCTGTTGTGAGAAGAAGCTACTTTATGGTACTTCAAATATGCATTATGTTGCACACTCTGATCCTCTGATAATAAAATAACCATTACAGTCTATGGTGTGTGAAACTCATTATTGGAGATTTTATCAAAATGAAAACAAGGACATTTTAGTTTTTACAAAATTATACAACACTGTATGGCTGTCTGGTGAATCACACACTACTTTTATATAAGTCCCACCACATGTTTAACCCTATAAGTTGGTCGCAGACCTCGCATCCTTCCCTGGCTGCTAGGCAAATTAGCCGTTTTTTGCCCAATTTCAAACTTCACTAACTTTTTAACAACAGTATTAATATTCATGAAACACAAGGAAAATACCACTATAAACTACCAACCTTCAGTTTAAAAATAAAACCAGAATGAGCTTTACTTGACATAGAGTCTAGTTGCAGTAGTGTAGTTAAAAAGGGAGTGAAAACAGACTTAGCAAGTGGCCATGGGATACAAGCATGGGTGGGGATGGGGGTGGAAGGCATGGTGCAAGTGGCCCAGACCCATGAGTGAAATATAGACTCTAATGTGTCAAGATACTCTAAGGTCATTACACTAATTCAAGTTCAAAATAGTGGCAGTAAATTACTCTCCCTGTTTGGTGCATACTGTCACACTCTACTTTAGACGGCACCATACGGTGTATCCCAACGCATAAAGATTAAGACAAGTGACTATGCAATACTTAAAACACCTCCAGCATTATGATGCCCAACTATTATCTTGTGTAAGTTAGACTGGCCACTGCAATTAGTGGTTACACATTAACACAGAAATCTCTCGTCATCCACTGAATTCTTGATAATGTATACAGTTGTTGCATTTACATCTAACGAAAATTTGTTCCCTGGTAAGACTACAGTACAGGAACAGAGAAAAAAAAATATTACTAATTACAGGGTCCTACCTATTTGTTGGTGTGAGTTTCAAAATGTCTGGTGCTGTACATATAAGCAACATAATGTAAGTTATATACTGTACACTGTACTTTTCTTAATATATAAAAGAAAAATTGGTCATGGGTCATGTCCATACATAAATAATATATGAAGCATCCTATAATGAAACTCAGAAGGCACAAGTGACAGTACCTACAACATCAAGATACGTACAGTATTGGCAAATCATCTGTGATCATGTAGCAAAAAAAACTTATGCTGGTCTATTACTTAGCCATTTTATGGTTCACTTTTTCAGTTATCTCAGTACTGTACATTTTCTTTGAAATGTGCGGTTAACCAGTCCATATCACAAGTCCTCGTGGCTGTCCTTCATTCCAGATGCGTTGGAACCAAGGCATATTATACACACCAAAACATGTATATTTTAGTTTCATATATCAAATATTTATTCCACAGCAGGGTGCCAAAATGTTAAAAACTTTTATAGTCACTAGTCACTCATGATACACGAGTAATTATGGCACACATGTAAAAAAAAATATATAAAAATTTTAAAAATATCCCTAAATATAATACTGAAAAAAGTATACACATTTCTACTGTATAAGCATAAACCAAAAAAGAATAACATCAGAATACACAATTGAGAGAAGAAAAAAAAATATACTGTATGTTAGAATTCAGTAACTTGAATGATGTGGATCAGTGATGATGGAAGGGAGGATAAGAGAGAAGGAAAACCTCCACCATTCAACTCATGAGCCCGAGTGTAGGAGGAGGGGGATTTTTAGGGGGGCAACCCTTTTGAATGCCAGAAGTGTGACTAACACCAAGAGAGATACAAATTCATTATAAACGTGACTCAATACCACCAAAACGACGACAGAAAAGCACTGCAAATTAATTGGGTAACCCTTAATTGATCAACAGCCATCAGCCTTGAATAACTGTAACAATTTCTCAGACTGTCGTTGGGCGGCCATCAATCTTCAAGGGTTCATAGATAATGTCATATACCAGCTGTATATAATGCATGACTCATGTACAGTTGACTGCATTTAGTGCATCCATTAACCAGCCTTTGTGAATTTCTTTATCTATTTTAATACTGTACTATACTGGCTACCTCCAGCGTGGAGATGAAGACCTGGTATATGTATGTGTATGTACTATAACTTTCAGGAAGCATGAATGCATAACCAAGTCTAGAATGCCTTTACTCTTGTCGTGGAGAGTCTGTAGGTATTGTAATGGTATGTACGTAGCTTCAGCAGTTTTAAAAGTTATTTTGCAGTATTTACAGACTGTTCTTATGCATAAGAAGTGAGGGCACATTACCCCTGCAAAATAGTGGAAGTCAATTGTATACACATTTCCCACTAATTTTGTGGTAAAATATACAGTATCACTAAAATATCCTATACTATTGTATCATATCTTAATGTCACAATATATTACATGTGACCATTATGCCAATAGAATCACTGCCATACTGTTACTGTTTTGACTCATTAATATGCTATGCTTTCATTTATCATAAGGTCCTCACTGAATTTCTAACTCAACAATATATGAGTTAATTCAAGACTTCAGAAAGGAAAACATGAACAAATAAATTTTCCTGATAGTTGCCACAAAGAATACAGTATACCCTTGCTATAACAAACCTCAAAATAACAAATTTTGGTTGCTGGTGTTTTAAGCTACAGTAAAATTATCAATAGTAATTTTTGATGTTAGAGTTGTATTGTATATATAGAAACAACAGTAATGTTTACATTACTGCAGACCAGACGACTACCCTTATATAGTGATCAGCGTTCATTAAAAGTCCTTTATACAATGATCACCCATTTTTCACAAATTTTTGGCTTTAAGGAATGACCCCTCCCCCCAATACGTTCATCATAGCAAGAGTTTACTGTAAATGTAAATTGTAATGAGGTGGTCAGTTAAGATTGTTGTGGTTCTAACCTTAGGAGGCCATACAAGAGCTGAATAAAACTGGCCAGAGTAATACCATAGGAAAAAACTACAAGGGGAAAACAAAAATTACAGTACAGTATCAGAGCAAAGTACAAAATACATTCTTTTAAACATGAGTGGATGAATTTTATAATTATGTATAATTGATACTGGGATGAACACACAAACAGTTCATTAGCTTTTCCATTTTACAAATCCAGGATGGAATATTCAGTATTAATAGATATAGATATGATGCCAGACCCAAACATGGTTGTGCTGCATACAACAGCCACCCCCCAAAATAATAACCAATTACAGAATTTTATATAAACAATCTGACCTCCTTCAAGTTTGGAGCTCATTATATTTCTTGCATTCTATGTAATCCAACTCTTATGCACATACATAAAATCTTAGAGCCATAGATCCCCTCAATTTTCCAATACTATCAGTGGCTAACCTTACCATCTCACCTTTACCACTCTCTATTATACCAGCAAAGTTACATGTACTGTACTTCTTTAGTAAACTCATAAAATTGTATGGACATGAAGAGACAGCAACAGATCTGCTTTTCCTCAAAACATTCAAATGTATCCAAATCCATGAATTGACAGATTAGAATTAATTATGTAATAATACCTTGCACAGGTAGAGCTTGTATTTGTATTCTTTAGTATGTATGATTATCAGTCTCATATATTCCTACTCACTCTGGCATGGTACTATTCCCAGTTCTCAGTAATGAATGGTCATACCATCATGAATAATTTATAATTTTGAAATGCATTCAGAAGTATATTTGGAGATCTACAATTTATTTTTCGTTATTACTATATTTTAATTGATGTTAGAAGAGAAACCTTTTCTTTTGTCAGGATCAGACTATATAATAATTCTTTATTATTGCAGACTTTGCTGTGAGAGTAAAGTTTGACACCATTTGCATGTTGAGCATACCCTATACTAAAAGTTATAATGATACAGGTGTGTTGTCCAAGTTTAGTTCCTCTGAAATTATAACTGTTATCAATATAGCATCTGTCAGTCCATTTCATCCAAGTTTAAGTAGAAAAGAGAAAGTTAACAGTAAATAATTGGGGGATCATTGATTCCTTCTAACAATGCCACTATACTCACCACATGAATTAAAACAAAACATCTTGACAAAATTTGGAGAACTAAGTAACTTTCAATCCTCCAAATTCATTGTAAATGCCTTACAAAGTAACAGTTAAATGTAGATCAGAGCGTAGGTCCACGGGTGGTATTCAAGAACATCCGTGGTGTATACGATGGTGTGGTACTGTATGATGACTTTGTTGTTTGTCTATGGAGCCATCATACAGGTACCATAACATCGTATGCACCACAAACGTTCTTAAATATGGACCCATGTATGCTGTAGTCAATCGATGATAATTATGATAGTCTATTTTTCTTACTGATCACAAATGTCCACCAATATCTGAGGTAGCAAATGACTAATCACAATTTGCATTTACCTTTTCAAAGGTGGAAATTTACAATCAATAAAAGAAAAACAGATCATTGTCATAGTTACATGTGGTTAGTTTATAAACACAGCATTCCTGAAGCATCTTTGAGGATAAACATGCTAACTCTTACAATTTACTGTGTGATTACGGTACTTGCTTTGTACTACCTTCTGCATCATCCTCATGTTTTTAAGGGGGCCAATGTGTCAGTGAAATGGGAGACTGCACTGTACAGTATATAGATTCCTACACACTATGCCAATAAGCAGTCTACTTCTGGTAAGAATGGTTTGTTTCCAGTTCTGTAATGGAAGAATTCATCCAATGTTTTTATTAAGGTGGCCAATGCAGCCAGTAAATTGGAAGAATGCACTGTACTGTATATGGAATCCTACACACTGTGCCAATAAGTAGTTTACTTCTTATAAGATGGTCTATTTCCAATTTTGTAATGGAAGAAAGTCATAATTTAGTATGGTACTAAAGTACTAGTTGTTGGTACATTAATTGCTATTTAAAAAGTAACTAAAAAATCAGTACAATACTGTACTTCCACTCTTATATATGTATACTGCAGTTTGCTGTTAATTTTACTTTACTACAGCCAAAAATGAATAAATTTATACCAGTTACATTTCCAAACAAGGGAGTTGTAAATTATATGGCCATTAAAAGAAAATACAAAATTCATGAAACAAGACCCTGTAAATTGACCAATCAAACATATCATATTGGTACAGTCACATTGCTGTGTCTTGCACTGGTTCTTCCTTCAGTTCCTATAAGTTTTCATATTTTACAAAATAATTAACTGCTGTACAACAGTATATCATTAAATTTTATAAGGTTATAGTAATGGAAATAGTTATATAATACCCTTTGTTGCCATACTCCACTTGGATCATGCCCATTTTGCCCAAAACAGTTGTATTACAAAAAAAAAGAGCTTATGCCCTAAAATGTCCTTATCTATATTTAAAAATGGTTTAGTCTTACAGAGATTTATGCCAGGTAATTTTTGCAATGGGAATTATATTAATTTTTAGAAAAGGTAAATAAAAGAAAATAAAAATTAATAAAGGTAGATGGCACTACCTGGAACTTCCATGACTTTAAGTGTAAAGGGTTGAATGCATTGTACTCCATGCATCATAGTGATGAAAGGATTAAAATCATGGCAACTGCAAAGTTAAATATCAGAAGAATACATTTCTGTCTTGTGTTTTGAAGACATAGTTATAGATACTTTTCTTTATATAAAATATTACCTTTGGTGGATCTAGTTTAGTATTGCATTCACATATATTCAAATTGGTGCTAGAGCCTCGCCAACCCTAGAAAAGTAAGAAATGTGGTATTGATGATGATAATGATGAATAACCTTTACCTAATGGCAACAGTATCACCCAGTTAGTGGACTCTATTGCATCTGGTCCCATGTGGGGTGTTGCATCAGATCATGCTACATACATCCAACCTGCAGGTTTCCTTTTCGTGAGGTGAATACAGTATGTGTCTGCATTTACGAAGCAGTGTGATTTCTTATTGTAATATCTTTAACCTTTAATATATCAGAGTCAGGCCTTCAGTGGAATACAACATTAATCAGACACAATAATTCCATCATAATTAACACAAAAGAGACAATATAGAGAGAAATGTTTAGTAGGCAATTAATCTCTCCATGAATGTGATGTTACCATATTCTGGGGTTGGCCAGAAGAGGGTGGTGATGAATTCCTGGCCCCAATAGAACATTATTATGTGTAGAGTAGTACTTTATAATAAATTATAAACTTTCTTTTTTCCCCAAAAAAATTGAGGTCATAATTAACAATCTTAGTATAGCTGCTAATGCCAAGACAATTTGCATTGCCTAAAATAAGCGTTGAAGAGAAAAAGAAAAAAAATACTATTGTTGTTGTTGTGTTTTTCTTTTACTGGCTAACCTGGTTTAGAAGGAAGGAACAATGCAAGAGGTTAAAAAACATACACACATAACATAGCTTACAATCTGTTTAAAAATTGTGGTTGGCAGACCTTCTGTACAAAAACATGAAACCAATTTACAATGAAGAAAAAAGATTAAATTAATCACTAGAAAAGCAGTGTCTCTCCATAGCTCCTGAGTCACTCTATCTAACCACAGACTACCACTTCATGAAAACTCGTTCTTTATCACAGCAGCTAAACTGTGGAATGATTACCATCCTCCATGTTCTTTCTCACACTAGGCTATACCCTTCCCTCATATAAACGGTTTACATACAGACAATACAGTATTGGGATATGCACTAGATATTTTTTTTTATTATTATTATTCTGGTATAACCCCAAATGAGCAATGTAACTTTGCCCTTGCTGTTCCATAATAAAAAAAGAAAAGGGATACAATATCAAGGTTTGGAAGATTAAATTGTTGGACGGGTGAATGGTGGTCTAGCGAGTTGAGCGCTTGGCTGGAGTCCCACACTGGGCAAACTTCCTAAGGTCTGAGGCTCTCCGAGGTAACAAGCAAATTTTCTAATCGAACTGGCTACCGTGCGGTATGGGTTAGCTGCCCTCCCATAAATGACCTAGCCAAGATAGCCCTGCCTCGGGCCCCTACTCCAGAGTTAGGTATTATTGGATATTGCTGTTGCCTTTTGCCTAGTAAAATATCCTACTAATGAGTCTCTTCTTTACATTATTATAATAAAATTGCTTAAGAAAAACTGGTCTTAAAGAAGAATAGACACCTTGGAAATAAATAGTCAGATTTGTGATAATCTGCTGGATCATGGCCAATCTTTTTTCACATGATAACCTTGTCTGTTGTGTTGTTCTATCTAATGCTAAGTTACAAGTACATGTACACTTTTTTGTCAACATTGTACTTATATTAAGAAACTCTTAATTTAAGGGGTAGTATAGCATTGGTAAATCTGGAGCAAATGATTCTTCCAAACTATTCCAAGTAACAGGTCACCATTATTTTTGTTAATCTGTTCCTGTTTCCTGGCATATTTTTGAGGAAGCACTGCACTCTAATGTACCAAAATTATACTATCCACATATGGAAAAGATAAGAGTGAATATCCGAGGCAAAATGTCTAATGTTTGGCTAGAGGTGTTGGCAATCAGAATGAATAAGGAGACAGTTTTCAGTGCTACCAGGTTATCATATACTAAAAAGACTAATAATGCTCCAATGTTAAAAATGATGATTAAATTTTTTTTTTTTTTTTTTGTGAAAAGTAACCAAGGATTATGAACAACATACAGTATGTGACTGCCAATATTCATATATTTTCAGTAAAAGCAATAATTCCTTATTTATTGTTCTATAACCTTTTACATCTAATTTGAAGATTTTATATCAAGTAGCCTACAGGTTATGTCATACGAGTACATTAAAGGATAATTAAAATCATCCGAATCATTGCTGAAACTATCAGGGAATGCTGTGCTTTATGTTCCACATGTCTTACATATACAGTATGATCTAATACAGTAATATACAAACTTTTTCATTCCATGACTTTTTCACAGCAGGCCCTGGCAGCACCCTGGCTTTCCGCAAAACAAACCTTGCTAGGGCTGGAATGAATGTCGGCATGATATTTGCATTTGTACAGAAAACACTGACCTTGTATATCTAAGTAAAATATGCACGATGATTAAGTACTCTAGAGTAATTAGTGAAGCTATCATCGGTGATTATATCTCAACATGGAAAATGTATTTTAACAGAAAATACACCTAGTGTGCATTTATGTAATGGTTTAAACATCTTGAGGAACTCTAGAGTACTTGTGGTAGTAACTTACTAATAGTGAAGACAGATCTCTCATGGCACCAGCTCAACTAATCTGACAGACAGGGCTGCCAAGTAGAGGAAATTCTTAGGTATCACAGAAGCCAAGACATTTAACCAATATGAACAAACTTTGCAAAATTTGTAGATTTAATATTGTATAATGCAAAGTAATGTCGGAAATGAATAAACCTATGAAAGTGTTTTCGAGAGTCTTAAAAGTAACGATATATTTATTTTATATTCTTTCATGCTTGACTGGGCTGTTATTGCTCATGTGATACCTTCAGTGGTGAGATACGTCTGACCACCAGGGGTTGTGTTGAGTAGGAATAAGCAAGCTAATGTTGAAAATCATGAAGAGTATAAAGTCACAAGTTGGAGTCTTGGAGACTGAAGAGTGATATTGGGAAAGACTTGATCTGAGTCTGCCACTGGGACGCCAACTGGAAGAATTTCACATTTGTCCACTCAGCGGAATCTATGCTCACTGAAAAGATAAATTACCAATAATCTGAGGTGTACAAAATTAACTTTTATAAACCAATAGCATAACTATTTTTTTTTATTGTAATGACACCAATTTACTGAAATCCGAGGCACTCTGGCTGCAAAAGGTTGCATACCCACACTATCATATGGTGTGATACTTGGATATAGAATAAATATGAAAAAATTAGAGTTTCCTTCAAAATGAATTAAGAATTCACTTACTAAAATTGGATTGGCAAACTTTAAAGATATAATACTGTACATGACATCGCTCTTTGTTTTAATGTTCTTAGAGGAGTGCCCCATTTATATATTTATAACTAAACAAGTACATGAAGGAAGTAATCCTTGGAATAGTAAAATAGAATTATTATAAAACAAAGCCATTTCATTATCTCAAAACTGCTATGGAGATTACCTGTATTAACCATTAATGTAAGTACAGTATACTGTAATACATGTGTAATGATGCAGTATGAAGAACTCATATCTTATGGTTCCAATCATACTACACATATACAGTACTTTAATTTTTAGTTACATCAAGTACAGTGCTGTATTGTATTACATTCTGGTATTATTGATCCATCTATATTGTAATTACAATTTAATCTCTGTAATTAAATTTTATAAATTAATTATAATTATTATTATGTGTATGTTATTGTGTTGATTGATATACTGGTATAGTTATGACATGTGATTATGGCCTAAGTATAAAAAGAGACAGTGCACAGATCATATGTACTGTATATTCAAGCCAGCCACCAACATGCAGGTAGGGTAGACATATAGCAATATCTGTATATGCCATAACAAATTGATGCACTCGCTCTCCTTTCTCTCTTCAACCACCCAGTCTGACTTTAATTAGTGTTTGTCTAAATTCCAGCCAAGCCAATTTAAGTGTTTTAAGTGAGAGTTTCAATATTAGTGTAGGGCTGAGACTGGGATGTATTGTCACCATGGCTGTTCAATATATATATGGATGGTTGTATAAGAGAGATGAAAGCCAAAGTGAATGGCCTGGGGGTGAAGTTGAGGCTGAATGAAGTAAATTGGTCCTTGGTGGCAAGTTTGTTTGCGGATGACACTGTGTTGATGGCTGAGAGTGAAAGGAATTTACAGAGAGTGGTGGACGAATTTCAGTCTGTGTGTAAACAAAGGAAACTAAAGGTGAATGTTGGTAAAAGTAAAGTGACGGTGTTTGAGAGAGCAGAAACTGAAGGGATTGACTTTGCTACACCTTACAGAGTAGGAGTACCAACTGGGACGAAGTGTGAGATAACTCTGAGGGGTGAGAGTATGGAGGAAGTGAAGGAGTTTAAGTACCTGGGTACAGTTCTGTGTAAACATGAGAGTATGGAAGGAGAAATTAGGGAGAGAGCAGTGAAGGGTAGACAGGTCATAGGATCACTGGGGAGGATTATGAAGGGTAGAAGTGTGAGTATGGAAGTGAAAAAGGGGACTACGAAATAGTATAATCATGACAACACTGACATATGCGTCAGTGACATGGACATGGAGTAGGGCTCATCAGTCTAGAATAGGTGCAGAGGAAATGAGTTACTTGAGAGGAGCATGTGGACTTAATAGGTGGGATGGAGACAGTAATGAGAGTGTGTATGAGAGATGTGGTATGAGTGAGAAGGATATTGGTATTGAGTGTGGAGTGGTTGAGAGAGTGAAGAGTAATACATTGAGGTGGTTTGGACATGTACAGAGAATGCAAGGTGAGGAAGTTGTAAAAAATGGTTGTATGGAAGTGAAGTTGTGGGACGTGGTGCGAGAGGCAGATCTCCGGTTAGATGGCAGAACAGAGTAGAAGAGTATGTAAAGGAAAGAAACGTGAGGGGCAGAGGAGGGCTTGACCAAGTAAGGAAGGAGTGTTGGAACAGGGAGAACTGGAGACACTTCTGCCGTGGCCACCCCCTTGGGGAGAGTTCCCGAAGGAAACAAGGCGTCAGAGCTATAGATAGATAGATAGATAGATAGCCGATTTCATAATCACCATGCATATAAAAATAAATTTTGCTAAATATTAGAGAATTATTATTGCTGCATTAAGGTCAATTTTTCATTCTGATATATCACACTTCTTATCTCTTCACTTCTTTTGTTGCAATATCAACATCCTGTATGAACTGCTCATACAATGTACAGTTCCTTGTTGTCTACCATGATACAGAAACATATGCTGAAATTAAAACTGCGAGCTCTGACTAATGAAATGCAGTAACTCATTTCACTTTAACTTAAACTAAACCAATGTCAATATATGTGTATTTTCTTGTTTCACCAAAGTTCTGCAAATATTATACAGTACATTACTATACAGTACTTTGATGACCAGTATCATCACAATTTCTTTCCTTGAGAAAAAAATGCTGAATATGATCATGTAACATAACTTCCTTAAGAATGAGTAACTTACCTTTAAATGGCTGATTTTTTGCACTACCCAACAATCGGCTAACACCATCAACAACTTCCCGTCGACTCTCCGTCTCACGTTCCTTTTCTTTCTTTTTTCCAAGTCTCATTACTGAAAAGAAACGTAATCTCAACTTGATTTGAACTTCTCATATTCTGTTTTCACTTCATAGTGAAGATATCCAAGTGGGCATATTAAAGTTAGTCCTCACCTTTTTCAGTATAAAAATTATGATGAATATCTCATATATTCAACAATGAAAGATCATTCTGACATACAGTTGGCAAAATATGAATTGTGACAAATCTTGATGGAACTGTAACTATGTTATCATCCAAAGTATGGACCATAAGCATGTAATACAAAAGGAAATGTACTTTTCATTCTGTAATACATACCGATACTTATGATCCCTACAAACAACTATGGACATTAATATACCAATGTTTTCATCAAAAGTTTACGCACTTCATATTTTGCAAACCTGTACAGAAGGCCGCAGTCATATATAAATTACAGTATTGCAGTCCAGGCAAACATCATATACAGTATAGCTTCATTTGTTATTAAATCGAAACATACTTCTTTGTTTCTTTTCCTTTGTTGCATAGGAAAGTGTGAGATGGTGAGCTGAGGTTGGATCAAAGGGCTGAGTGACACCAAGGGGGGCCAAACGAGCCACCTGGAGTGTTCTAAAGCTGGTTTTAAGAGTAAACTTTCCCCCCTCCATTCTTGCTTTGTCCTTTTCCTTATCTTTCTCTTTCTCCAGCCAGTAGTCCACCTGAAGGTCCAATGGCTCCTGCCCAACACCCTCACAGAGGCCTTTGTAACTGAAACAGTATTAAGATGAATACTATAAAGTGATTTGTTACACTATTTAGTTTTGAATTTAAAATTGTCATCATAATCGATGAGATTTCAGGGAGTTTGGACAAATTAATATGGCAGCATGATAGTTAGCTGTTATATTCAATACATATTGCTGATGACAAGGTTAAAGTTTCAGTGAGACTGTACATGTATGAGAAAATTGAATCCAGTTGGTTAAATTTAATTTAGGAAAAGTTTCATATTGTTTTCAGAAAATCCAGATATCATCATCATCATCAATACCCCATTTCCATTTTACAAGGGGTGGGAAGGCTCTAGTGCCAGTGCAGGACCCCTGACAGGCATGGGGTCCAGCTCAGAGGCTATTTGAGCCTCTGGTAGGGTCATTGTTAACCCGTAACTCTGGGGTGTAGTAATATTTCGGCACTAGCAACAAGTCTGGAGCATTGCGAGTGTACCATTAATTTGGCAGCACCATTTTTTAAATTGCACAGTCCCTAGCAAGCTAGTTTCGAGGTGTAACACTGTGGCTAGCAGTCAGGGACTTGGCTACAGCCATCTCTCCCACAACCAGTCAGTGTGGCTTGAACTGTGAGGGTAGAAAGACATATTTTCATCACTCCTCTTTTCCTGTAATTACCATCTATGTCCGTAAAAGCGACAATGACATTATATTTCATATTGTTGTGTTGAAAAGTGTGATTCTGACATGTTTTATAATGAAATTAGAGTGTGAAAGCTTACTTAGATATGTAAATATAGTGTAAATAGAGTGTAAAAGTGAATCTTCAGTTGAGGTGGCTACTTCTCCTACAGATGTCAGTTTAGAATTCACAAGTACATCAGGAGACAGCTAAAGGTTTGTACTTCAATATCCTGTATCATTTATTTATGTAGCACGAGTGGTTTACAAGCTATTAGTCGTCAAATGTTTTGTTTACATAGTGACCGAGAGTGTGGGAGAGAGGCCCGGGTGAGGGAGCTGCCAAGATAGAAATTGCCAGCGGCTAAGTGGTTAAAAAGAAAGGTCCCCAACCCTCACTCCTCCCCTGTATCATAGGGGATATGAGCCTGACTGCACCATCGCAAGAATGGTGGGCGGCGATGGGACGCCACTTCCCTAAGGCACGAAAAGACTGTATATACAAAATACATCCAATTAAAAAAAAAAAAAAAGTTCTTCCCTTCACAATAGAGCTATAACCCTTATCCTTGGCATAAATTAAGGAATGACTGTGATTGGACATGTAAAAGATTGATGACTTTTTGTTGAACAATAATATAGTAACATGTCTTGAGCATTATATTGTACTCGCATGTACTTGAGCCAATACTTACTGGACATGAAATTGTAAAAATTACAATTTCAGAAAGACATCACATTGCATTTGCTGTCTCCATCAATACACAGAAATATTAGAGAAAAGTATTTAGTACACAACAGACCCAGCACTGGTGACTATACAGTAGTGGGAAAATTTTAGTCAGTTGCACAACCACTATACAGGACTGAAATATCACTCATAACAAGTACATTTCAATTATAGTACAGTAATGTAATTAGAATTAATTTCTGGACCTCAGAGAAATTTACTCTTGAACAACTTCTGGAAATTTGCTACTTTCACCTTCTGACATGTTGAAAAAACTGGCACTATATTAATGGAAGAAATTTTACAAAGCACAAAGTTTGCATCCATGAACAGCTATGACTGGTAGCCTACCAGCAGGTTGGAGGGCTGGTGTCAGGGCTGACAACACTCCCCAGTCCACAATAGGATTCACTCTTTACCATTGATCACTTTCCTGCTGTGTATGTAGTACTTCTTTTTCTCTCATTCTGGTTTCCATATTTACACTCACCACATTACTCTTACTTTGAACATAAAATGCTTGTGGTAATGTTACGTGAGATGGAACATACTTTCATGAGACAAAGAAAAGGTAATGATGAAGAGTCGAATTACAAATAACAGAGAAAGAGAGTCAGTGGGAGTGATCACATGCTTAACCCTTAAATGCCTATTGACCAAATATCACGTCACCGCGAATTTAGGCCTTGAAGCCGATTGACGTAATATAAAGCCGGTAGAAAAAAAACTGCTTGGGCTATATCTAGCCACTTCACTGGTAACATTGGTTAGGTTGGGCCTTCAGTGAGTGGTGTGAGGGGTGTGAGAGGGAAATGGTTCACTCGTCATATATACGCAATGAAAATACGCTTGCTCACGTTTTCTAATTTTTAGGGTTTTTTTAGGGGTAACTACTTTATTACTCATGGCGCTGCTGTATGCAAACCAGTGGACCTAGGAAACTTTAGTTTACAGATTCTGGTGTGTAAAATCAAGCTCTACAAATCTGTAATAACAAAATTTACCTAAACGAAACTTTAAAAATCATCCTCTTTTTGCGGTTCACGCTCCTGTAGCGGTAGGGGGATTGCGGTTCTTAGGGGTTAAACATCAAGACACCTGGACATATTGCTAATAGCAGTATTCAATTTGGTTCTTGGTAATTGTATCTCCCACCACTTTTTATATCTTTTCAATTACATTCAGCAGGTTTGTAGTTATAAACCTGTACAGTATCTCTTTTGCTTAAATTATTTTTAATCCGCTCTCTCTACACCTATCTTTGTGCATATTACACTTTCATGGTAAGATCAACTAACTACTAGGGTCTTAAATCTACTGGTTAAAATAAAAATTAACCAGTATTTTGACCCTCTTTTCACTCATTATTGTATATTGCCATTAATTTCAGCCATATTATCATACATAGTTATATAAAATATAAAAAAGGAATTATTTCATGGATAAATTTCCTGTGAGTAATATATGAAGTGTGTGGGAAATACTGTACATATGAAAGGTGGTATCCGAGGCAGGCAGGCTACTGCCCCACTACTTCTCTCTCCATACTGACCGCCACCACCACTACCCTCTTTCCTCCATCTTCTCTTAATTATTTTGTCTGCATTTTTCCTTACCAAAAATTTCAGAAAAGTCATCAAAGAAGGTCACCAAGAAGATTCTCTATTTTCTCATCATCATCACTTACAGTCATTTCTATTGAGATTTGTGACAACTTCCCTCACCTCATGGTGTTTGTATAAATATCGGATGACAACTGTTTGGTCTTTTCATTCACTTTCATTCACCTAAATGGAAATCTTGGCTTGGGCCACTTAATGCAGCAATATGAGACTTGCTAAACAACATGAAAATACATATGCATGGGGAGGACAGAGGCAGGAGATGGTCACTGGGGAGAGGCAGAAGTGGTGCTGCCAGTGGTCATGCACCAAAATTGAATAGATTTTTCTATGTGCTTTTCATACCATCGATGCATATGCCTTTCAAGTTGTGAACTTTGTCCTACATTTTCCACTTTCATATCATCAAATATATTAATACAGTATTGAGTTTTCATTAATCGGGTATTCCCTACCAGATAATTTAATGGAAAAGGGGATTTATTGGCACATGAAAAACATCAGTATCATAAAACTTACTTGGTTAGGTGTGAACTGTTGATATTGGGTGAAGATGGCGGGGTGGTGTTGTCACGGGTCTTTTCGATACTTAGGCCAGTAGTGGGAGTGGAGGCAGCTGGGGGTGAGCCAGGCAAGGTAGGGGGTGGTACTGAAGTATTCTGATCCTCCAAATCCACTGAGGAAGATGTCACATCTCCACTGCCTAGTCGTACATCCATGATAAATGGCACAAATGCCTGAGAAGACTCGTCATCACCACTGAAATATCATTAATATTTCACACAGAGCAAAAGGAAGACTGCATAGTACAGATATTTATGGTTTTACTTTTGAATTCTCTGAAGCATGTTTGTGGATCTGATATCACTTGATTGATGGCAATTTGGACACTATACCTGCATATGGTAGTTACCAGCCATGCATTCATAAAACATCGTGTGTGTGCTTGTGTGTGGCTTTTCCAAAAGAGCCCTAAGGGTAAGTATGATGTGTTGTTGGCAGGTGTGTTTGTGTCCAGTGCTGTCTTCCATAATGTGCTGAATAGTTTGGGGTGATGTGCTTTATCCTGGACATGCATCAGCAATGGCTCCATTAAGTAAATAAGTTTTCTTATTTGGGTGATGTGTTCAACAGTAAGCTAGAGGTACAAGTGTAGCAACAGCATGGAAGAGGTGGATAGAGATGACACGACTGATGATTAGCCAGAGTATTCAATCAAGCAACAGAAGAGTATTCGCAGCATGTATAAGGTCAGTGTAACAGTATACTATAGTTCTAGTGTGGAAGTGGCTGGTCATCAATACCAAGCAGGCCAAGAAAGACATGGTGGCAGTGTGTTAAAGAAAATCAAACAACACTGGGCAATGATAAGGAAGGAGTACTGAATAGGGTTAGTATGAAGCATATAGTCAACCGTCTAACCTTGTAATTATGAGAAAATCAAAGACAAAACAGATGTGATGATTCAGCAATACCTTGGCATTCACGTTGAAGTGGTTTGATATTAAAAAAGCTTATATAAAAGTTATATACAGTACCGTATATACATAGACTGGGTGCTAATCAGTTACATACCCCAGTACTTCAGCTTTCTCACCTCTTCTCTTTATAAGTGAGCATGGCTTCTGCTATGGGAAGATGCAGTGTTTGCTGTGCCTGGGTGAGGTACCGGTGCACCCTGTTTACTGCCTCCTGAACATCTGGTTTCTCCCATCGCTCAACCACCTCACGCCAAGATTCGCTCACAAATGCTGCCCCATATATTGAGTCTATGGAGCCTAAGTACTTTGCTAAGCTATTTATACCTGTAAAATAAATAACACAGCAAACTTTATCTAACTACATCATGGATACTTGGTTTCCCTCTTCATTCATTAAACCCATACCAAGACCTGCTCCAAATTACAATGAGTGTATATTGAGTATATGCAAGCATAAATGCAAGAGTTAATTGGTACCCTCAATAATACTTTATACACAACTGGTCAACTCTGGAACACTCTACCTTCATCCATCTTTTCCCCTTACTATGACTTATGGTCCATCCAAGCTAAGGAATCTTTATTTTACAGGTGAGGACATTAAGCAGATTTCTGCCTTTAGTCCCCACATTCCTAAAAATAAAAAATAAATCAATATGACTGGGTCCCCAACTCTATATTATGGCTTAATCCTATGAAGCTGGAAAACAAGGTAATAATATTAACCCTTTGCCATCACATAAGTTAGTGAAGAATGGGCAATGCACGACATCTATCATGTTGGGTGTCTTCTCGCATATAAATGCTTTCATTCTACCACTCTTAGTTCTCCTACTAATGATTGTAGGAAGTTGATTCTGATCTTGTTTTAAAGCTTTGGAGTTGTACTATGTCAAAAAAGCAATACACACCAAGTAAAATGCAATAACAGTAAGTAAAATGTTAGCTGACAAGCAAACCTTTTGCACTCTACCGGTAAAAAAAACTACGACAAACAAAGAATAATAAAGATAGAATAATTCTTATTGTTCTATAGCATAGCTGAATAACTTTTCATTCCATCCATATATGACATAGTGCATTGCCATGAATAGAAACTAGTAAAAAATACCAAAAGGAAGACCATATTTTTTTCTATTTTCCACTCGTTTACAATGAATTACGTGTCCTATGTATACACTTAGAGTGGCTTGGGACAAGAGTAGGACTAGAAGTGGTATCTATCGACTCCCAACACCAAGCACCCATCTTCAAACACAATAGGGGTGGGAAAACAATTAATTATCTGTCATTGTAACAGCAAAGTGTTAATAACTTGAACATATTTGCTTACAACACAGCATGGCAGGAAGGACAACCATCCAATATGTAATATCAGAAATCACGTTCATTTTTAATTAGTAACCCAATCAATACTGCTGACCTCTTGCTCCCTCCCGAGAAATATGGGAATGGCCATAGTAGTTGGCAACTGAGCCTCAAGACAGTTTTATTTTTATTCTTAACACACTTTTATTCTCTTCATCCCTCTTCTTTCCTCCCATAACCTCTCTTTTGTCATTCCAAACTGTCACATGGTATTTAATTATTTTAATTAACTTGGCCTGAACATCTATGCTGCAATAAAAAAATAAACTTTTTCCTATACACTTACCAAGAGGAATGATGAGGAATCTAATGTGGTTCTGAAAGTCTGGTGGCTTAGAAGAGAATTGATCCACATACGGTCTGAGGACAGAACTGATGTACAGGTCGGACCCAACCACCACCACCTTCATGGGACCTCGTGACTTCAAATTACTATTGCAGCTGCAAATGAATATGAAAACTTCATGAACTTCACAGATACATATTCAATATTTTTATTGATTCCTTTTAAAACAGGACACACAATGCACCAATTCCTTTGCATATCAAATCCTTAAATATGGAACAGTATATGTTTTGAGTAGACTTCCTTGTTAACAAACTGTTGACAATTGCCGACAGTAGTCAGAAAAACCTTATGTACTCTGTCCTGGTTTTCATTAATATACTGTGCTACTGTGCTAAAAAAGCTAAATATATGAGTCAATTCAATACTGTATTGAAGACCTAATGAAAAGTGTTACAGTCCTATACTTAAAACTGAGATTAAACAGGAAGTTGATATAAGTATGAAAACTAAATGGCATCAGCAGGGGTACATTAAAATGCTATGAGGCAATACTGTGATGAAAATATATAAACCTGTTTGTAAAAATACTGTACTTGAAGAGAATTTCAAGTTTTTTTAAGCCACAATCAATTATAATATGATGATGTGACAGTAAAATCTGATAAGCTATGGGAAGTTTCAGATTGTAGCAGTGAATTTTGGCAGAACAGAAGATAATGTGGGGCAGAATATTTCAGAGAAAACACCAATTGCATCTTATTAGTACAGCAGAAACAATGTTACTGCAGTGTTTGCTCTCTATAAGACAATGCAAGCACAGCACAATAAAATATTGCCCATTGTATTAATAATATAAATCCCTAGGAAAAGCTTCAGATGATCTGGTTTACTTTTGAATTACAGTTGCTGATGCGAGTTCCTTACAGCTCCAAGAATTTCAAACTAGAGATATTATAAAACTTGAATAATCTGACTCGCAAGGAAGCCTCACTTGAATTACGTGCAGTTTCAATTACAGTATGTGATTAAGAACTGGTGACTGTAATTGTATGTAAATGCATAGTACAATTGCACAGCAACTTACAATTTCTGTAACTTATTCAGGAGGTGTGTGAGTGTGGCTTTGACATCAGGTGCAAGCAGAGTTGAGATTACTCTATGTCCAGACTCTGTAAGATGAGCTGCTAGCAGAGGACCATGGGATTCTCCTGTGTTGACCAAAATGACATGGTCTGGCAGCTGGACATCCTCAGTTGGTAACACTCGCAGCAGCTGCTCTAGCAACACTTTCCTTGGCTGTATGGGGACAACATCATGTAATACAAACATTACTGTGCAAAGCACAGTTGGACACTTATGGAAAAACATCAATCAGACATACAGCATTATTTAAATGTGACAAAAAAACTGAAAGTTAGTAGGCAAACAATAACAATATACATAAACAAACAACTGGATGTTTAAGATACTGCATTTTAAAGAGACATGAAAATGAGAAATAATATATCAATCATTTGCCAGGTGTTACTAACTCGAGTGTTCCGAGCGATTGCAAGTTTCTTCAAAATAGAAATTTGTCTACCTCCGTGTTGATCAGAAACTTGCTGATTCTAAAATCTCCCCAATGATAGTTACTGATACACTGTCTGTAAGTTCCTCATGACATTTTTAGTAGCTATATTAATTTTCTCAATATGCTTTAGTATGATAAATACAGTAGACTAAAATGATTAATAAAACCTGTAAAAGCACACACGGGTATGACAGCATTCATAAAAATACAAGTATCCACCTGCACCTTTGGTTTGATACCCAAAACAATTTGTCTTCTGAAAGAACAATACTCCGTCTGGAGAATGGTTATGAAAATCTGCTACATTTTTCCCATGAAAACTGCATATTGTTTAATACAGTACTGAAATGGTGCAGCAGCGAGGTTAATTGACCAACACTGAGGTTGAAAATGACATAATCTGGTGAAGAGTGACAACTTCCCCTGGTTTAGTGATGCCAGGAATTTGATAATTTTTTCAGTACAGTACTTCAAATAGGAGGAGAAAACTTACACTAGCATCAACATTGGCACTGGAATTAGATCGCTCAACAGCCATCTTCTCTTGTCTGGGTGTTGAGCTGCCTGTTGATGTGATACTTTTTCTCTCCTTCAGTGACATATTGCTGCGATCTCTATTGAAGAGCTTGTTTTTATTGCTGAAATACAATACAATTCTTTTTAACTTAACAGTGTCATAACCTTTTCACAACATGTGAAGACTTTTGCTCATGCTGTTTTTGTTAAGCAGATTGATTCCAAGGGCTCTACTATTAAAGATTTATCCACTAAGGGTACTCTCTGCTTTGAAGCTCTCAACAGTGATGCTGTATGAAAATTTTGAAGCAAAAACCTGACACTCCAAGGGTTTACAACTCAAGAGGAGAAAGGACTGACAGTGCTAACTACTCCATGTGGAAAAGCCCCCATCCTAACATTCATTGGTAGATATTTTACTGTATTTCTTTTGTATAATGTATAATATTTTTCATGTCTGCCTCTATATACAACTGTCTTACCTTTTATTCTTATCATCTCGTGGAGGTGAAGAAGCCAAACATTGCGGGTCTGAGTGTTCCTGGTCGGTCCAGTTTTCCATATGGTCGCTATCTGCTCTCTTACTGCTCTCATCACTCAGCCTGTCTGCTCCCATCTTGTCTGCTGAAGGATTGTACCTTGGTTATTAAATTGTTAAAAGCATATAAAGCAAATAAATGGAAATAACAGTTAGTACAGCAGGATTACGTATTATGTCTTGGTCAGAAAACAATAGACAAACTGAAATGAAGATGAAGAAAATGCCTGCCCTGTGCTTAGATAACATTGTAGCACATAGGAGGAGATAGAGAAGAAGGACAGCAATCACTAAGGAAATACTACACTAAAAGGAAAGGAGGAACAGTTAAATAAATGAATGGGAGTAGCTTGGATTCAAAGGAGTACAGTAATTGGTTATAAAAGTATGGTAAATAAGTATAATTGGGAAATACGACAAAAACCATTAAAATACCAGATTACATCACTAAAATTTTGATTCCCCATATGCTAATGTTGATAATGATGTCCGTGATCAGAAAATAGTTGATACACTATACTGTAGTTGAATTTTCTAGACAGTTATGCACATGTAGGTTGAAAAAGCTCTTCTAGGCATATCATGCAATTTTTAACTTGATGACCTCACCTCAATTAATCAGTCACCATTTATCATTCCAAGGTGGAGGGTCAATAATCATTACGATAGTAAAGTCCATTACATTTGCATTTTTGTGGGTGACATTGAATTTATTTTATAGTATTGTACTGTACTATAAATCCAAAAGTGAAGTGTGTAGTGCCCTCATCCAGAATCTTTGTAACATGTTCCTTGTTTTAGTGTAGATAAAATAATAATGGAAGAGGACCAAACATGAAATGAAACTCTCACAATATATTAAATGGCCATTTGAGGAATATTTATATGACAATGAAATGTAACATGAAATTTACTGTCATTATCTGTAGCTGACTATCATATGTTATATACTGATACTGACTCTTGCTTTTTATAACCTGCTGGAGAAATAATTATAGGTGTTGAGTAAGAGTATCTCCAGGAGGAGAAGTAAAAATATTTGCCATCTCCTTTTCTTCCAAAACCCAGCATATAATTTATATCACATATATTTTTTATGAACTGCTTAACCTCATGGAACTGGCATGCCTGGGAAATGTTCTCACTTTGAAAGGAATATATACATATATATAAAGAATTTTCATGTAGTCTGAATGCCTTGAAATACAGTACTGTACTGCACTTGATATACAGTACTGTAGTATACTGTATTGATAATATTAACCTGACAATATAAATACAGTGCAGTATAATAATATGGCACAATACTGAATTACAAACAGCAAACGAGTCATGCAAGAAAATAAAGTTACACATAACTTTTTGTACAAATATTAATAATACTGTACCGGTACTATTCCAAGTCTGATTCTTATGATATATAGTATTGTAAAACAGTATCCTATCCTAATCCGCTTAATAATTCAAGTGAATTTCATATGTGTACTTTATATGGTATTTAATTTCATTCCAGTTACTCCATTATTGAAGATACTGCACAAGTATTATATATGTTGTATTACTATCTATTCTGACTCCAGTTTCTATAATGTACAGCATTGTACTGAAGTAGTGGGATCATCCTATGTAAAGATGATCACATATTATTAAGTGATAATTATATAAACTTTCTATACAAGATCAGTATAAATGTCAGAGAGCAAACATGGTTCAGTAAATGTTAGAAAGGCAGGACATGTCAAAATTATAATGACTATATTTTACAAAATATAATTTAAGGGATGCAAGTTTTCAGTGAACTGGAGAGACATATTCTTCCAAGCTGTCACTGGAAACTGGTCACCAAAGAATAGTACTGTATATTTGGCTTGGTCATTTCTGTGACTCAGTTTGGAGGAATCAGTTGCCTCCAATTCACCAACATATTCTTAGCCCATTTATTACACTAAAAACTTTCATAGAAAAATAACAGCAATGGTTAATCATACAGCCATGCCTTGAAGCTTACTAAATCTACTGTATGACTTGTACTAATTACAGTAAAATGGAGGCTTTAACTTCACTACAGTCAGTCTAACCAATCCTTCACCACATGCAATCATAAATTTTTCAAACAGCTGTACTAACTATCAATGTACAATCACTGGTATCTATTGTTCACCCTTCTCCAACACCACTGGTACATTTGAGTTTAATTTTCACCTTTAGTAAATGAAAGCATATCATAGTACAGCATGTAACAAAGAAAAACCTTCAACAATCATAAGCTCTCTTCCCTCCACAATTTATTCAAGAATTTATTATGGGCCAGTAAACTGTCATAAATATTTTTATTGTTAAATTTTTTGAACCAGAAAGGGAGATAGATTGAGGGACAGATTCATGACCCGGCCAACATGTTGATGCCACTACATGAAGGCATCGCTCCTCTCTAGCACCTCCTGAAAAGTGTGGAAAGGTGGAACAATACACCAGAATGTTGCACATATTAACTCTATAATTATATAATACAATACATGCACTATGGTTTATCCCATCATTAAAGTACAATTACTCAAACAAGTAACCATACTGCAACAATTAAAAGTCAAAACAACAAACAGGGAAGCATGGAAAGAACACTAAGGACAGTAGTTAACTATTCATTGTCTCTTGATGTCTCTGTGATTCATGACAAAGTTAAAAAATCTTTATTTTAGTCGCACGTGTATAGATAGAATGTGATATGTTAGTCATGATTTCAATATACTATAAATTTAAGTAACATAAGAAAATTGTCCCTGTGGTAGCTTAGATATTACTTGTTGCCATTTATATAACACATATACCCATATTTATACACTCCCTCGTCACCCCCTTGCCATTTCTTTCTCGTCCCTTCCAATGTCTCCCTCTTCAATCTCTCCCCTCTACCAGTATCCCTTGTTTCTTTCTAACCTCTCCTATCCCCAACCTCTCCTAATCATATCAGAAAAAGGGGGAGAGTTGATGAAATATAGATCTTTGATTCCACCCTGTAACTGTTGAGGAATATTGTGAAAGTTAAGCCACCCCACACATGAGATCAATATTCCATACAGGGGAGGATGAACCCCCTGTACAAAGATAGTAGCTGTATGGGGTGAAGTATTCCTGGATTCTATGCAGCACACTCAACTTCTTCATAGCAACTTTAGCTAAAGAAGTATATAATATGATATTCCAAGAGATGGAAAAAGGCATAAACACAAAGAATATTGAGAGAAAAGGAAAGAATAATTTGTCACTGAGAAGAGGGGCTCGTCATGTGGAAGATTAGAGCAAGCTGAAAGTTGAAGGAACTTTGTGTTGGAGGCACTGAAAGCCACAAGGTTTTCTCTGCTTCAATTGGAGACGAGGGAAAGGTTAGAGGTCAGGCATACCACTGCATCATCACATGATGTTGAGAGTTCCAAATTGAGGATGACCATGAATCAGAAAGGAGGGATAGAAGATTGCCAGTAGACTATCCATGCCAGAAATCATACTGAAGTGTTATTGTTAGGGCTAGCAATCCAATTTTAACTTGGCAAGTCATAGAATGGCTCCATTCACCAAGGCTAAATGAAGGTAATTTTGTTGTACATGCATGTACTTGTGGGGGAAAGCTGGGATTTTTGCAGCCTTGAAAGGATGTGAGTGTGACACATTTTACTGGGAATCAGAGCCATTATGAGATGAAGACAGACATATAAGGCAGCAAACTTGAACTCTTCTTATCTATCTTACACTGATACATATTACGGCAAATGAATACATATGACTGATTAGGTTGAGAATTCTATTTCACAATTTAGTACAATTTCAAGCTACTGCTTTAATTGGCAGTGAACAGCCTTCACTCCACACGAAAGGAAACTTTTAGGCCAAGAGATGCAGTTGTGGATTCACAAAATCCAAAGCTTTGAAGTATTACTGTAATCCAAGGAACCATGTAGTAGGATGTAGATGATGTCAGGAGGCTCTGTCGCACTTTTACACATGTGAGACGAGGACAGTAAGAAGATAAAGAGAGTGGGGGCATGCCATGCCGATTCTGTTACAATTTGGTAACATGCTAATATGCATTAATGTTTCCCATACGTTTTTCATCATTAATTTTTTTTCTTTAAATTGAATTTTGTTATGAAAATTTCTTTGCCTTGCCAACTTACACCAATTTTCAAGTTAAAGAATGCCGATTAAATTAGGATTTACTGCACTTTGTCAATGTGCCTTGTTCCATGAACACTGTAGAGCTATTCACCGAACTTACATAAACTCAGTAACATAATGATTAACAATTTCAAAAAAGAATCCACTTTAAAAATATATTTCAAAGTCTTCTTTAGATCATTACTTATTTTGTAAAGCATTAACAATATATCAACTAGGAGCTCATTTATGCATACTCATTTGTATAGTACATGTATAACCAAAATATCTGTAATAAGACAGATAAGACAAGACAGGAAAGATGTGAAATTATAATTACTCCAAGCATATCAAATGGCAAAACACCTTAAATAAGACCTCTTACCATAAAGATGCATGGAGTAACATGTTTCCACTTTCCATTTGCTTCTTACAGGCACATTACGTATTTATTTAATGAAGAAGGAAGCCATGAGATGAAACATCAACCAAATTCATCAAGATGAAGAGATCAACACAACTAAATGTCCACACTACAGGGTACAAGAGCTGGATAGAATATATATTAATCTGACAGTCCAGGCTACAGAGCTTTAAACAGCAAATCATACACAATGGCTTGGAGATAGTGGCCATTTGGAATATAACATCAAAAACAGGACTCATTCACATTAAGATGTGACTCTTACCAACTGTTTTGCTTGGTTGGAAAAGGCTAGGAGAATTTATTCATGTGCACATATTTCCATGCTGGAGAATATGAAACTATCACTGGTGCACCTAATATTTCATTGCTGTAGTGTTCCCTGTATAAATGTTAGTTTTTTGCCTTTTCCTTCCGAGCAAATCAGACATGTGATCATTCTTCAAATAATTAGGAGGGTAAGCCCAAATCAAATATTGACTACCTGTATAATCATCAAGAGTTGTATTGGCAAAAGATTACTGTACCTTAACATTGAACGAAAATGGTCAATGGTCCACATTTAATATGAACAGGTCCATAAGTATTCTATGCAGTAAGTATTAAAATAGTATGATAAATGTACATCTGTATGCTAATGTAAAAAAATAAAACACTACAGACCACCAGCCAACAGAACAGCCCATGAGCAAATTTAACACCTCGAGGATACAACGCACCTGGAACCTTGAGTCGCAGGTAAGTACCCCCTGTGTCGACACCAACAGGATTAGATATGATGATTTGGGAAGGGATATACTGCAAACTTTAGATATGATGGTTTTAGATGGAATTCAAATTATGTCACGATGGATTTGATGAAAGAGCATAATACTGACGCGATTTCCCATAAATTATTTCTTCTAGTGATATATCATGCTTTATTTCACATTCACAGCATAGAAGAGCATAAATCATTATACTAAATGCTTATTTAATCAAATAAGATACAATCATATTCTATCAAAATTCACAAGCCAATAATTGCTCTAAAATTGTGAGACTATTAAATTTGTTTGAAAACCATCATAGTATTAGAGAAAACAGATATAATACTTAACATTACATTAACAATAAAAATGCAAATCATGTCAAAATTATGTGCTGGTTACAAACATTCGGTATATGACATGTTACTGAAAATCACATAATAAAGTTCGTGGTCAGCACCTGTGTGGAAGTAAATTAAAGCCAAAGTGCAAAATGTGGTGGACAAGAACCATCAGTTATACTTGTATGGGTGTCATATGCAATAAAAGTTATGGGGTAGGCAATGACAATGGATGGTAAAATGCTATGCAGATTTTATAATGAGTCATCATACCAGTCATCCTCATCACCTAGCCCTCAACTTTCCCTGCATACAGTACGGGCCCTATGTTCCATTAGTGGCTTGTAATATGGCTCTGGTGACTTCTATCATATCTGCAAAGTGGTAAAATGCAGTTCACCACCTTAGTCAGTCTCTCAGCAATCTGTCTGCACACAAGTACATTTTGAAAAACTGTTTCAACCCAATTCATAATTAATAATTCGAGGCTTAAAAAAAGCCATATATGAGGTGCAAAACAATTTATGAAATTATATAAATATATGAGAGTAAGACTATAAAAAATATCTGATTTATTCATGTTCAAGTACTGTACAAGAAAATTTTCTGGAGGTCCACTGCACAGATTTGTGTATTCATTCCACTGAAGAATTATTATTTTATCATGACTTGCACAGACATTTAAAGAACTTCAACAAGTTTACATTTTGTAACTTTGAGTATAATATTATCATGTATTCATAGTTGCAAGTTCAGAGTATGGCACTGATACCTGTAATACAAAACCTAATGGTCCCAATAACCAACTATTGCAAAGTGATCAACAAGTTGTATTCTTGCATTTCACTCCAATTCATGCAAGACTCAATCTACTTATAAGCTTTTGATTAGTAAATAATTAAGTGATAATGCACAAGCAAGTTGTAGAAACAATGAAAATAAAAATAAAAATTTTATAACATAGTTACAAAAAAATACAGAAACTTCATGAATCTTAACACCACAAAACAATTGAAAAGGCTGTAGGTGTGTAGCATCCTACAAACTTCACACCACAGCTTTTTAACCCTTACACGACTGATTTTCCTTTGCCATACTAAAGAATTTGACATAGACCAAGCATCGTTTCTAAGATGCACGCCAATATTAAAAAGGCAATGTACATAACATATAACCTCTGGACATATGAAGTTTCCTTTCATAAAAGATATATCCACTCGTTTTAATTAGAAATTCAAATGTTGTTAGCCACTGTTTAACCCTCACACATACAGCATACTCCTTGCACCAACTGTGAGTTCTATTTTTTGCCTAATATCAAAATCTGTAATAAAATTAATATTAATATTGGAAAAAAAATCCCATCACAAATTACAAACTAGCTTTCAGACGTTACCAGAACAAGCTTAATTGAACAGATAGTTCAACTATATTGGTGGTGTTAACAGTGGCAGTAAAGCAAGCTAAACGAGTGGGCGAGGAAGTGAGCGAGTGTGGGTGTGGGAAGAGGCACACGAGACTGCAAATTACATGTGTCATATGGTGTGCTTGAACTGTGCCAAATGGCATATCCTGACATGTAAGGGTTAAGGATTAAAAATGCAAACTAGAAAAACTGCAACTTTTATGACACTCAGCAACCTTACTATTATCCAGACAAGACACATATCTTATATTTTGAACAAACTATATCATTTGAAAGATAATAAGATCCTGTCTCACTCAATTGTTCATGAAATGATTAGAGGAGATACTCTACATATCTGGAAACCTCAGACAGTAAAGAGTACAAAACAGGTTCCAGCCTCTTCCCTCCAATATTTGCCTTAATCCCCCCCCACTATCAAAAATGAGCTTAAAATTTGAGCTTGACAGATGAGAGTTTGTTCTTTTCCCTCCCCAAAAATGTCTCAATCCTTAATACAAAACAGAATAAATAAAAGAGACCTTCATTTAGGAGGGAGCGTGATGATGAGAAGTAAGGGCGGAGGGACGGCTTAGGAGTGGAGGTGATGGAGATGGTGTCGACTTCTGGCCCAGAATCACTGAGATCCTCCAGTTCATCAAACAGATCCTCAATTTCTGCTTCATCAACTTCTGCTCCTGTAACAATTTATAACTATGTAAACTGGTACTGTATGAACAAATCTAAAGAAAATTATATAAATATTCAATCATAGCAAGTAAGAGGTAAAATTAGGATCATATCTCACAATGGTGCTTACTGATTTGGCAAATACTATTAATAGCATAGTCAACTTAAAACACCATTAATGGGAGGAAGGAAACAGAGGGTTCCCAAATTCACACTTTCCTTATGTAAAGAAAACAAGGCTGACCGCACAATACCACAATGTGGGGAAATATGATCACCACTTGATAGTTCATGGATCAGTTCCTTTCACCAAAGGTAGAGGGAGAGATTTTGTTGTGGACATGTGTGGAAAAACATGTCTGGGTAATGAGAACTTAACATTAGGTCTTTTTAACATGAAAGCATGTTGTAAAGGTTAAGGATTTCCTCAAGTAACTTACAGCACATAAAAAAATTATTAAATGCTGATTGCAAGATCACCATAACTTTGTGAATAATTTTACACAATTTTCATATGATCACATGCCTTGCATAAGAAAGCCTATCCATGTGATGATTTCTGATTTTTTTATTTACTTCAATAAAAATATCTATTATTATCTAAAGCACGCAGAGATGGCAGAGTCTAGCTGCAGTACATGTACAGTACAATATCAGGAATATATATATCTTGTGGCTGATATAACTTTCACAATAGACAGAACATCAATGTATCACTGTCACTTTACAAAATTTTCAAGTAACAATGTATAATTATCACTTTAGACTATTTTGGATTTTGATGTCCATCTCTGCAGGCAGGCAAAAGAAAAAAGAAAAGAAAGCTATTCATGCAATCTAAAATTTCACACAAGCAGTTCAAACTACATTGTACAGTTTCATGAACAATATACTTCTTTAATACTGACTATGACAGATACTAGTTTCTTAGGTAGTACCATACTGTACATAACGATGACGACTTTTTTTAACACAGATATTGTGATCAAATAATTTTCTATTTAATTAAAAAATCATTGCAGCATCACAATACAGTTGAATTCACATTTTCAGAAAACATTATTCCCTACCAAAATAGAACAGCGATCTCGACCTGACAAAATACCTGCTCTTGGATCTAGTTCTTGGTCTTGTTCAAATGCTTGTAGGGCCTCGGGAACTTTAAACCTCTTGAGCAATGCAATAAACCTTTGCTTCAGATTTCGTTGCTGTAAGAAAATATTAAATGAAATTTATCATTATATTCATATTATATATCCTGTACATAAAGATTCTCGTACTATAACAATTAAATACATTAAAAAAATGTCAAAATGTGGAGTGCAATTTTTTCCATAATAATTTCTCTCCATCAAAGTTGTTGTTGTTGTTACATTAAAAGTGAACATTTTTTTTCAACTGCACAGTGCTCTGACATTGTTGGAACAGTAGTAACAAGAAAGGTCCGTAGTCAATTTCATGCAGTTACTGGAACTGTATTCTTCTATATAGAACTTTTGTGGATTATGACTTATTCTTTCTTACTCAAACCAGTCACATTTTGTTTTATATTGCTAACCAAAATACATTTTATTGCAACAAAACAGTAGCATAAGATGTAAAGAATGTAACAAAATGTAATTCAGCTTTGACATACTGCAACAGGCAATTCACATTGACATTCAGGGGACTGCCATGGATTAACAAAGTGTTATTCATATTTACATCAAAGGACATAATGCTGGATTGTGGTCAGATCCTTAGGCTTCCAATTATAATTACCTTAAGAACATAAGTCACAAACACACCTTTAGTACATTAATCACTCAACACCCAATCATCCTTGTTTCTTCCAATAAACATGTCCCTTGTCTCATAAACAAAGAGAAGGTTCTCCTACTGGCCCATTTTCAGTTCTTCCATATCATTTAGATATTGCTTCACGAGATTTTTTGACCCCTATAGTTTGTCTCTTTCAAAGTTGCAGTTAACAACACATGGATTTCATTGGTATGGTTAACATACAAAAGCACATGCAACATTTCAATGTAAACAAATCAGTGTAAGTACTGTACTGTACAACATAATAAATCATAGTTGTGAAAGAAGATAAATTTTTCGTGACATTGAAAAGAAATACCAGTATGCAGTAAAGAAATTTTCTTGAATACTGTATTAAGAAACAGAATTACAGTAGGTTTGCATAGTGCGTGACAATTTGGGCGACAGAGGGGCTTGCGTACGTATAAAATCGCATAGTATGAATACATGTTTATATACCAATATGCAGGGTACAGTACAGTATATGGTAATTGTGATTTGATAATGAGTCACAGTAGCACTGTATAAAAGTTGTTACCAAAGAAATAACAGTACAAAAGCACATTCAAAGTGTGAGATGGGGTTCCAAGGTGACTGTGACAGTATAACTGGGTCTTCCCAAGGTCGCGCCACTACTACCCTCACCCGCCACCACATCACCACTCCCACTAGCATTGCATTCAATGTTGATCTCATTCACTTCGTCCATAAACCCTTTCAAATTCAAGGGCGGACACAATTGAACGCATAATGAAGATAGCGAGATACCGCTCCATCAAAATGATTGCTGGGTTATTGGCACGACTTAGCTGTTAGCCCGTCGCAAGCAGAAACACCATAACTCCTCACAGTTCGCACAATAGCCTGCATGGGCTATATACAGCCATGGTGATGGTACCACTGGAAAGGCCTGGGCTAGAAATAGGGGACTGAATGTAGTTACACTGATTCTAGCCTAGTAAGTGTTTTATTTGAATTCGACAGCCAAGAAGAGATAGAAAAGATCAAAGAAATATTATATATGTGAAAAATAAGAGAAAACATATGGGAACTCTAGAAATGAAGCAATCAGCAACACAAAGAAAGAAAAAGGAAGAAGACAGAGGGGCCGTTGTAAAAGCTATCCCCCGAAACATCACAATCAAGTGGGCTGGTGGGCAGAGCTTAGACCACCCCAACCCTCCCCCATTTTGGCATCGTGAAAGCATTTGTTGGTTGGTATGATGTAGGGTTGGGGGCAACAAGTCGGCGACAATGGAGAGGAGGGGGGGGGGGGCACAGGACGTGAGGGAGCAGGAGATTGACTGAGTGTGAGGGAGAGGGTGGCTGGGGGGAGCGGCTGGTTGTAGTGTGGGTTTGGGGGAGCAGCTAGCATCACACGGAAACAAGATTTAGATGTGCTTCAGGGGACGGCTGCAAATTTGGGCTACTCTTGGCCACAAAAATGCACTTGGTGGAAGCATTACGCATAAGATAAAAAAAAGGTGCTGATTTGGGGGTTCGTCGCTCAATAGGTGAAACGCATATTGTGATCACGCTTACTATGCGAACCTACTGTATATGAAACTCCAGAAAAATCAGAGGACAACAACTTACACGAGCATTGGGAGGGAGACTTTTTGAGCGTGTTGCTGTCCTGAGGTGGTGGTGTGGTCGTCTGGTTCCACCATCTTCTAGTATGGGTTCAGAATCACTGCCTTCATCTGGGGAGCTGTAGTCCTCGTCTTCGTCAGTGTACACTTCAACTAAATCCACTGAGCGATCTGAGGTAATGATACAAAAAGAAAATAACTAAAATACTGATTGATCACTATACAGTAATCAGTTTTTCTCAAGACAACAAATATTCACAGCTGACATCTTTAGGTCTTATTTGATTGGCCAAGATATAAATCCAAACTTCTGTTTATCGAGCTCTTATCAATCAGAGTTACCCTTTACAATATTTACCATAGATATTTATGGTCAAATACAAAAAAGACTAAAACTGTAAAAAACAATGTCATACAATGTTTACATTGGACAATACAGTAACACGGAATCCAATACTGTACTGTAATACAATATGGTTGAAAAACAGAAATAATTGAGTGTTAATGTAGCACTTTCTTGATATTGCAGATGCTGTTCTGTATCTCTAATAACCATCACATACTGTACAGTATAAGGCATTATCTATACTGAAGGATAATTCCAGTAAAAATGTAAAAATACAGTGCAAAACATGTTTGTGAAAAATATTTCAAAGGCACTTTCACAGGCCATAAGCAAGAAATTTTTACAAACTCAAATAATCTGCATTTTCACATTAACCGGATTTTGTCATTACAATTATTAGATTATGACACACAGTAAAATGTTAAAACTTGGTTAAAATTCTGTATACCATTTTAAAATTAAAGCATAAATCTCATGCTTGGCAAAATAAACAGGACCCTAAATTACTAATCCAAACACAACTGTATGTTATGTTATTTTTCATAAAACACCTGATACAAATGTCAGTTCCAGTAATTACATAAGGCTGTAATGCCCATTATCATTAATGTGTGACATTAAAGTTAGTCAAAATTATGATAAAAGTTATGTCACATGACTATGACTATGAGCCCAAATCATGCTGATAACTCAGCAATAGACCTCAAGGAGGACCTTCTTTACAGAACTGCAATACTGTACAGTACAGAATTTGCCGGAGAGACAATATATCTGAGCCCTGATGATACAGCAATAAATTAAATGCACACCTCTGTCTGCCAGTGTGGGTGAAATATCCTGTTGAGACATGAAGATACTGCATATAGTTGGTAATTAATTACTGTACTACACAGCATAATATACTGAAGTGTCCGCAAATTTAACATGTTAATTATTCTCATAGGATTTATATCAACAAATTAATAGTGTTTAGTACTGTAACAGGGTGTCACGCAGGATGAAACTACCAAGTTAAATGTCTGGATAAAGAAAAGACCTCTGAGTGCTGGAATCTGTGAGAGTGGAGGAAGATGATCAAGAGGGTTATGAGAACAGAAGAGAGGAGATGAACCTCCCCCCTGTGGCAGTCCCTGGGCAACCCGACGCCACAGCAGCACCAGTAACGGCCCCACAGCTATTGGTAAATTATGTACATATAACTGGCTTGGAACATTAACTTACAGAGTCATCATATTTTTCTCTCCTTATTATCAATGTATAACTGTCAATCGTATGGCATAAAATGTTTACCAACTGGGAGGGACCTACCAGGATATGCTTAATTTTACAACTGTGACCATTTTGCAGGCTGTATTTATGGGAATCATTATAAAACTTAAAATACTGGACTGTACTGTACCAATTTCATCAACATGCTCACAATAAATCTGAATATGCTATACTACAGTAATGTACAAAACAACTAGACCTACTCTCATTTTGTGTATATACAGTAATAGTGTAAACTCTAACTATTATTATTTATTCTGCTATAAAAGTAGCTAACCAGTTCTTCAAGCCCTTAGTATGAATCATGTTATTGCACATCTCCTAACAACACCAGTCCAGATTCACCAAGATAAGATTAAATATCTAGCAGCTTTTTAAGATTCAAACCTGATATTTTAGAATAGAACTGGCATAATGATCAGAAGCTGGGTCTAATTCAAAAGCAGCTACTGAGAGGATATCCTTATGAAGGTATCGGATAGTTATTTTAGCTGAAAAGGCAAAGGGACAAACAACATAAATTCACTTCAGAACGATGTGTTTAACCCAAGGAATGTTGTACAGTAATATGTACAGTACTATGTCAAGAGGAAATCATAAAGATTAATTTAATAACCAATCACATATAATATTATATTGTAAGAAAGAAACAGAAACAGATTATTAATTATGCAGAGTCAAAGCATATAACTACCCATGTAATACTGAGGGGAGTTAATGCCTACAGCTATACTTTTTTTTTTGTACAGTATAAGCCTCATACTCACCAGGATTATCTACCATAAATGATTTGGCCCTGTCTCCTGGCTCATCTGTATCAACAGGCTGAGATGAAAGAGACACCATGGTAACTCTGGCTAGTGATGTGCCTTTCTCCTTCCCTTCACTATACAGTTCCAGTTCTCTGTCCACAGGCCGTTGCAGCACCTGTCAAAAGATGCAAACATATCCCTCAAACAATGGCTAACAACTTTTGTGTTTTTCTCTAACAAGTGGCATTTTTTTTTTGTCCATCAACAGTATTACTGACAACTAAAAAAAAAGTATGCTGCAACTAACAAGGGTTAAAAATTGTACAATTACAGTAGTTAGGAAATATAAAAAATTGTGGAAACAGTAATAACTGAACTGAATTTGAAAGGAGGGAGCCTGGTGGTTGAGATGAGTATCTGCCCCATATATATGAAGGTTCATCTGAAATATAGTTCCTGTTCACCAACTTTATGGCCAATATTGTGGCATGTCACTCTGGAAGTTGGTAACAATTTATAAATGTAATGAAAGTTAATTATTATTTAGGGTAGGTCTTATAAAGTTTGAAAATATTCAAACCTTTCATCACACATCTATTACAGTTCAGTACACCATTTGATATCTACCAATTACCTGACACTATATTCTCTAATGCAGTCCTCATCATTATCATCATTTCTGTTAAACATCAAATTTTCTCATAATTACAAGGTTAGACAATTGACGAGAAGGCTCCAACTGACCGCATCCATCACATCTGCCTCATCAACGACCTTTGTTGTTAACTTTTCTCTAATGCAATGCACCCATGTCATTCTTGGACAATCCAGCAGTAGCGACCACCCACTTCCACTTCAGTAGCTCTCCCCAATGCTTCTACCTCATCTCTCTTTTCCATGTAACCAAACCATCTCAGTCTCCTGACTTTTAGCTCTGTACTGTACACAGATCCTTCAATTCACATCTTCTTGCCATTTTTCAAACTAGTCATCTTATCTCTGTCTCTCCAGGTGACACGAGACATGTACTTTAGCATTCTCCAACCACAACTAATCACTATGTCCTCCATCTTCTTCGTCAAAGCCTATGTTTCAGAACCATACAGTTACACTGACCTTATCCATGCTGAAACTTCTCTTTCTCTGTTTTTTACTATTCTTGTTTATCTCTATCCACATCTTCCATACAGTTGTTACATACCTTATAGCTCTCCACCTCATTCTCACTGTCAACAGTTGAACAGCTAAAAGTTATCATCCCATACAGGTTCCTTAGTTCAGAACTTACTTTCATGGTATCATTTGGTACATTTCATGGAAATTAATAAAATTTACCTCTCACTCCACAAGTGAACCATCCCACTTGTACATTTTCCTCATTTTTTCTTGCATGTAACCATTATCTTTGTCATGGACATATGCACATTCAATCCTCTCCTCTCCAATGCCTGCTTCCAATCTATAAACATCCTTTCAACTTCCTCCTAAGCCTAGGATGTTAAAACTAGATTATCTTCAAATAGCAGCTTCCATGGATCTTTTCTGAACTCCTATGTGGCCCCTTCAATCACTATAATAATCACTGGAAAAATTCCTAATGGATTACAGTATTCATATTTTATATACCATACACAGTTTTAACTGCTACAGTATTGTTCTGTGCAGTGTTTTGAAATATACTTACTAAAAAATACTGTAATTACAATATTCACAGGAAAATATAACCTTCAAACAACAAACAAACAAAGAGACAGTATCCTCACCTGTGACATGTTGATGACTCCAACTGCCAGTGTCTTGAACCCAAGGAAAGTGCGATTCTTGTATTTTTTGCGCCGTTGAAGCATAATTTGCAGAGTGTTTCCCTCCCGTTTTAAAAAGTGTGGGTACTGGTGGGGAAATTTGAAGACAATTTGATTATAAACATGCTTCCACTATATTGTTTGTGTAATTGAAGCATACACTATGAACACAAAATATTAAGAAATTGGAGGGTGACAGTATGCTGATTGCTGATTCTAGTTTACTTCATATAAATTGAGAAATGCTAAACCTTCTTCCATCCATTCAATGAATGAAACACAGTACCTACATAATACAACTTTATGATTCCTTTTGAGGCAACTGATTAGATTACTAATATCAATAGTCTGAACTTAAACAAATATTTTATAAATACAGTTTAGAAGCAGTGCTATGAAGAGAACAAACTAACATTTTCAGCATAGGGAAGAGAACTTTGCAAATTATATATATACCATACAAAACATGCATATAACAACTTACCTGTAGAGAGAAGGTGAGCTGTAATTCTATGTCAAGGAAGCCACTCGGTGGTAAGGGGATCTCATTGGAGCGTAGAGTGCGCTTGGATGACTGCATTTTGACAGCTAATGTGACAGAGGTTAGGTCGCCACCCAGTGGATGAGTCACCTGCAGCCGCGTCACAGTAACATTACACAATCTGTAAATATGACAAAGGTATGTTTATTCATTTTTTCATATACAGTATTATTGGATATTTTATTAAACTCACCAATGCATCATTAGCATATTTGATTTTTATATGCATTGACAAGTCCAGAATATGCAGTACTTTACAGCATATACAGTCGGATTTCATTCTTAACCTTTTATGAGTCAATTACTCAATTTTAACAACACACACTTTGATGGGATGAAGCTCTCCCAAACAAGAGTAGCTCAATGGCAAAACTTCTTATATAGCTTACTGTCTAGACTCTAGACTCTAGAGTGTGCTAGGAGCTGTTAACACATGAATATGAGATACTGCCTCTAACCATGTACACAAACAGCAGATGCCAGATGCCAGAAGAACCATTAAATGGTACATTAGTATGAAACTGCAATATTTCCAAATACTCAACATGTTCAAGGCAAAAGCTCATCACATTCATAAGTTGGTCACAAGGGAGAATCATACACCCTACTATTGACCCAGATTTGTATGGAAGGTCTGAAGCAATGTCTGTCATTCATGTGCTTGGAATTGTACCTAGTGACACAAGGAGTGTGGTAAAGGCGCCGTGGTCTAGCCCTTCCACTTATGACTAAGCTTGTTGGGCGTCGGCGGGATGCTGTGGCCTTGCTGATGGCTGCTAAAGAGGCAGCAGAGGGACTACTGCTGAGGCAACCAGCAGTAACTATCGAGCCACTGTACAAGTGACGACTCCCAGTCAAGTCATGTGGCGAAGGTGGCTCTGGGGAGGAGGAGCACAGGGAGGGCACAGGAGAAGTGGGTGGAGCCAGGGTTTGCCCACTGTTATACATGGCTGCCACCGACTCTTCAGTGCCAGCAAAGGAGCGTGGCCGACGCCCCAGCCATGCTCCAAGCTGTCTTGCTGGACTTGAAGATGACACCCGCCAGACAGCCCCCAGAGAGCGGCGAGGGCTGCGGTTATGACGTAAGGCCTGCGGGTCTGTGCGGGTGGGACTCCGAACCACTGAGAGGCTGCCACGCTTTTGCAGGGGGTCACGATAAAACCTGCTGTGGTGGCTGCCATCTCCAATGGTCGGTAAATTTGGAGGCGAGATGGTGGCTACTGGTGGTGTGGCAGGTGTCACTGACCAGGAACAGCTGCGTGGAAATCCACCAGCCATTGTGCCAATACTTACATCACTAACACCACAAGGTGCACTGACCATGTCTCTCACAATTACCATATCCCACTTCCATGACAATCAATTTCTTCTTCCCACATGCAAGACTGCACAGTCAATAACTACAGAAATTGTCTGTCATAATGTACTGTGCCAGTGTTAAAGTACCATAGACTGAATTTTCCCAAGTTCAAACCACTGTCTTAAATTGATGAAATATGTTTTTGTAATCTGTTGAGAGAATTAGTACATACTTAATGGTACCGTAGATCATGCTACATATTAATAACTCACTTTCGGTACCAGTACAATACAGTATCACTGTTGTGTTATTACGATGAAAATATTATCACTAAAACACATCTCTTTTCCAAAATCAAGTATCAGTATTGATATCAAGTATATTTTCCTGCATCTGGTCCTGTTTCCTGGTATATATTGGAGGAATCAAGACACTCTAGATTACCAAAGGCGTATTATTCCCTTAACAGCGCTAGGAGACAAACTATGGTAGTGGGTTCTTTTTACGGTATTATGTAAGCATTTGTCCATAATCATTACCATCACTTCTTTTCTGTCATATACATTTCTTAATACAGTACATGTACAGTCGGCAAAAAAAGTTTCGTTACCATCCCTAAAACAGAGTGATGTAATGTTGGTACGCCTGACTGGTGAGTGTCGTACCTCCGCCACCCTCCGGCCTCTATAAGTCCGTGCCCCTGGGCCACTGCCCCTCAGTGTGTCATGGGCAGTCAAGCAGGAATGACGTTCTTTCACCAAGTGCTATATTTTCTGGGTATTTCATGGTTATTCTTGTTCTAAATTACTCAAACTCATTTCCATATGTATAATAATGAATAGTTAAATAGTAAGAGTTCTTCAACACACAAAATTTTATTTAAAATCAGCTAAACTTTTGATATAAAAAAAGTTGACACTGCCGGGGCAATGACAATTCCCGTCCAGCATGTCCCGGATGACACGAGCCACAGCTACCCAGTTGGTGGAGTACCAACCCTACCGGGCTTACCCATGTTAAAATTAATGTAGGGGTGGTAACGAAACTTTTTTTGCCGACTGTACAGTTGTACGTCACTTCCTCATAGGTTATTTCCGTCACAAATGCATAGCTTTCGTAATACAACTACCCTAAATTGATCCAATTTTCCTTAATCCGCGGTGTGTACAGCCAATCACCGTGCTTGATTAATGCGCCTCAATTTCAACAGCCAATCAGTGTGCTTGATTACAATGGCTTCCCTTCCGTCTGTCCCCGAACGTATTATTCAGTACTGTTTTGAGAATGACTAAGCCAGTTTAGACTTTTAATGTGTCCACCGAGTATAACTGATATCGGTGAACTGCCCCACGTGTAATAAGGCCTGTATTTACCGCCACTCTCGTATAAAAAGGTACCGTAATACCAATTCAAGATGGCCATCGAGTGTTTACATCGTCCCGGTAGACTGCTTAGGTTAGTCCCCGGTAGTCTGCCCCAGTTAGGTCCCAGTAGTTTGCTGCGGTCCTGATTAGGTTAGGTTAGGTTAGGTTAGGTTAGGTTAGGTCATGTGAGGTCTACATAATTCTTTTTAATGCGTTATAGAATTTTTCAGACGAATGTGTAGTTCATATCTGGCGAAAATGAGTGTTTTCGGAGATTGGGTGGGGGGGGGGGGGGTTGATATCTCCAAATACACTCATTTGCGACGGATGTGAAGAACAGATTCGTTAAAAACACACTATAAAACATTGCATTCTGAAAATCTCGAGTCGAAAAGACATTATAGACAAACGCTTGGTTATTACCCCTTTTTCTTCGAGTTATTCGAGATAAACAGTGATATGGAGAGGTGTCAAAGATGACGTGTGCCATAAAACGGAGAACATACCAGGAATGTGAAATTTATCAGTCACCATCCTCTTCGAATCAGCAGAATCGGAGGATTGGAGGCCCTGGGAGATGGCAGCATCTGTGTGGCCTATCTAGTGGAGAGTGGCAGTTTTCCCTCGATTTGTGACACTACGAATTGATGTGAATTGTAGCTGAACTTATTAATTAAAGAAGAGAAAGCACCATTTCTCTGTTGTCGACGTACTGTAATGAATAGACGTTAATGAAATGTGGCTGTTGAATCTCGTAGAGTTTCATAAAACAGTCTGACCATATCGTGTCCTCACTAAGTATAGTAAAGTGTTGACATTGTTGTTGTTTGGACCATATGAAGAACATTCATGGTGCATACGATGGCGTGGTACCCGTACAATGGCTCAATAGATAAACAATGGAGCCGTCGTACTGGTACCACGCCATCGTTTGCACCATGAAAGTTCCTGCATACGGTCCTTTGTCCAGTCGGCGGCAAAAGTCGTGTCGCCTCACTCAGCACGTTTTCAATGATAACATAAAGCTTAATCATCGCATAAACACATTCATTATTCAGAAATACGATATCCAGGGGGTAAATTAATATTCTTCTGTTGTTGTTGTTGATTTTTCTTTTCTTTTTTCAGTTTACGAGCCCGTGAAGCTTACATTTCCATATTTACTTTATGATTTGGCAGATGTAGCGAAAGGACATTTGCCGCCGACTAAAAGTCCTGTCGCCTCACTCAGCTCTCATTAAAAGATAACTTAAAAGCAAATCATGGAAGAAACACATTCGACACATACAGTATTATAACATCCATGGAGAATAAAGATAAGCTTCTCTTGGCTTTCACTTTAATGAAGAGCCAATGAAGCTTATATTTTCATACTTACTTCATGACTGGGCAGATGTAACGACAGGACTTTTGCCGCCGACTGTACTTTTCAGCCCTTGATGTATGTCGGTATTCGGTGGCATAATAGATTCGTATGGAGTTTTTCAGAATTGACAACAAAACACGATACCAGCACTCGAAGGTCTAACATAAGTATCCCCCTAACGTTTAAATTAAGGACCCTGTGATCATGTATGAGAATTGGAGGCTTTTGATTCCTCCTGATTATACAACGAAACCAGCTCCTTTCATATTTGTGGTGTTTCGTGGCAATATTTGTAGGACTCATTTACCTCCAACTTTTAAGGATCCTGGAAGTTTTGTGTTGGTAAATCTGGAGCAACCGAATCCTCCAAACTATTCCAAGCAACAGAACACTTATTATTTTTGCTCTTCTGGTCCTGTTTCCTAGCATACTTTGGAGGAATCATGGCACTCCAATGTACCAAACAAGAATTACCTACCACCTTAAGGAGCTTCGTTTCATGAGCTTGCTTCGCTAATGTATAGACCAAGTTGCTCTGTATACATTTCCCAGAACACCAGTCGAAATATTAACTCAGTTTCACGAACATGGCTCCACGGAACTCGAGAATAGTACATTTCCTTTCCTTTAAATATTCTTACAATCGATTCGCTTAATTAATTCTTGTAATATCCCATTTTCCCATCTTCTCCCAGTAGTTTCTTTGCCATTATTCTTCTAAGCCTCTTTCCTTTAATTTTTATTTGCAACCCGTTTTACTTTCTAAAAATGTTCTCGCAGTCATTTCTTTTCCTTTCCTTTCTCTTTTCCTCTTTTATTCTTCACGGGGTGTAAAGACTAGAGAGGTTAGAGAGGAGGTAACACAAGTAGCATCAGGTGCAAGGGAGATTACCAGAGGGGCGTGACTGGCAGACCTCACCTCGAGTTAAGGGGGTAATCTCTCGTTCATGGTCGTGTTGGAGGGTTACTGCCTTCCTCTCTTATAAACCATGTCACTAAAAACAGACTTATATATTATACAAGTAAAGAAACTGTTTTGTAGCATAGTTTGGAGTACTCAGCAGCCCTCCATTAATACCAACATAAGTGTACAGTCGCGGCACATAGTCCTTGACCAGGGTGTAAGGGGAATTCTGTTCTAGGATTATATATGTGCCGCGACTGTACCTCCTTATGATCGTGTTCGCAAACATGTAGGCTACTGGTTCTTTCAAGATACACCATGAAATAGATTCCACCATTCTAGCTGGTATATTGTGATCTCGCCAAGCACTATAGGCCTATTTGCTTCCATGCCCACTTCAACGCAATAGTTATAGTTGCCTTCCTTTATCTTTCTAAATAATATAAAACACTCCTTAAATATTCGTCCTTTCGTTCTGAAAAGCACAACAATGGAAGAGAAAAGACAATACAAATGGAACAGGGATGAGAACGAAGAGAAAAGGCGAGAGAAATACCAAAAGGCTAAAGAAAGGGAAGAGTTAAAAAAACCTGCAAGGGTAGCGAAGAGTGGAGAGCTGGTGATAGGAAGGCATGTAAAGAAACAAGGTAAAACAAATCTTGGAATGACCACAAGTGAGGGAACGAAAGGATGAAAAGTGGATAGGCGAAGAGAAATATATAAACAAACTAAGAGAGAGGAGATTGGATGGATGGATGGGTGGGTGGGGTGGAGAAAAAGAGGATTCCTTTGGTCTGTTACCCCCCCACCCGAGGCAAAGGGAAGAAGGACATCCACCTGTTTCTTCCCTCCCCTTCCCTACTCCCCATTTTTCCATAAGTCCCACTCAGCCTTCCAGCATCCCACTTCCTCGTTCCCTGTCCATCGTGTCCCTATGTCTCTTCTGCTTTTTGTAACATACTTTCATCACCCTCTCTTTGGCTTCCGTGTTCACCACCACCAGCCTGTAATAATCTTCATTTTTTTTTTCACCACCACCACCACCACCAATCACCACCAGCCTGCTCTTAACATAATCATCATCATCATCTCCACCACTACTATCATTACTCTTCTTTCACTATCGTCTCCACTAACCTACTTGCACCACCACTACCACTCTCCTTGCATCAACAGCTTCCTATCATCACCACCAGCCTCTCACCATCCTCCCACTCAGTACGTGCTGCTCTCCCTCTTCCTCCACATTCCTCCCTTTGTTTCCTCCTCCTCCTCCTTCTCTTGATTCATTCAACCTAAAAGTGAATTTTTACTATTTTTTCGCTGGAGTTAATAGCCGTCGTTGTCTTCTGTCCTTCCCCGTTCTTGTATTCATTTTCTCAACCAATCTTTTCTTTTTCTCCACCACTCTCCCTTTCTTCATGATCATCCTCATCCTGAATGATTAATACACCTTTGTCCACCTAATAGAAAAAACGTTACGTGAAAGAAGTTACAAATGCTATAGGTACTTCCATTGTATAACGCAAGTGAAATATCCTCTAACTTTTTTAGGTACCAATAATATTAGAATGACTTTCATCAATCTAATGTCTTCAGTTCAGTCCCACAATGAAGTCTGTCTTTGGATCTCTCTGCTTCCCTTTTCAACACCTAAAATCCTCGGCTCAGACCGTCACCTTCACAAAGTGCTCACAATATCTGCTACAGTATTGCAGTCTGCTTCTATGTAGACAGCTCTGTCTCTTACACACGCTTAACAACCTTTACTTTGCTAATAATAAAGTCTGCCTCTTTGCTTCCCTGTCGGCGACCTGACACTAAACTCTAATTATGCAGTCAGTCTCTACACAGAACACCTCTGCCTCGATCTCACAGAGACTTCACACACACAATCTCTGCTTTGATAAATGCAGTCTGCCTCCAGCAATTTCAGTCCCTGTCTCCGCGACCCTCTGGTCTGATAACGTTCCTTCACCAAGCCTCTCATTTATCACAAGTCGACCCCAGTTGCAACTTTCATGGATGGAGTTTTCAGTGGCTGGTGGTTCCCATGGTAATATTGTATACTGTCCTGACCACTGGGATCTCTCTTCCTTCCTACACATACCTACTGTACTCAATCCCTTGTTTGATCCCAGTATCCAACCCAATCCATTGTTTTCGCCTAGCACAGATATTCAATTCTTTGTTTGCTTTATTTTTCACAGTACCCACCACAATCCCTTGTTTTCTACCAGCTATCACTCCATCCCTTGTTTTCACTTTCTCCCAAATACTGAAAGGAATTCTTTGCCTTTTTCCCAATTATCTTACCTCCACACACACTCACTCTTAGTTTATCTGGCCAGGCTTGGCTTTTCTCTTTGTGGTCCTTTATCTAATACAACCATTATAATAATATATATATTTTGTAGTGAGTCTCTTTTTCCTGTCACCATTAACCAATCAGTAAGTCAATTAGAACTTTCCCTCCACAATAATCCTATACCAAATTAACAATTCTGTTAAATGAGATACGATATTCGTAACTGACAGGAAGCACACATATTCTTACGTTAACGTCATATTACGTTATGTTGGATTTACCGAACATAAGTACTTGTTTTTCTTATCAAGTCACATTACGAGGCATGTTATATCGTTGGTAAATCGAGTTATTGATTCCTTTAACCCATACTGGAAACGACCAAACGATATATAGTGAGGCAACGTACTTCTAAGTTCAATCTAACCTGGGAACGGTAAATATTTTGGTTGGCTACTTTAATAATGGCTAACATCAAACGATATTTCCAGCCTCGGGGAAAACTAAAATTTATTGGGCAAATTTAAAGGCAAATTATGGTTAAATATAGCAAAATAAAGCGAAATAAATAAAATCGGAGAGCGTGCTTCAAAACAGGACACCAGTAAAGAGAAAAACTGATGTCGGGAAACCACAGTAGGAATGTAATACTGTGTGTGTGTGTGTGTGTGTGTGTGTGTGTGTGTGTGTGTGTGTAGGGGAATGTTGGCATCATTTCTTGGTTCTTGGGAGCAGGCCACCCACAACACTAGCTGGGTTGGCACTAGTTGGGAAAATGACTAACCGGAATGTGTGTGTGTGTGTGTGTGTGTGTGTGTGTGTGTGTGTGTGTGTGTGTGTGTGTGTGTGTGTTCTCTGATAACCTTTCATGTTCACAACTTGGGGATTATTATTTATAATGTAAGGAAAATATATAGAGCAATCCAACCCCTCAACGCCAAAATTAAAAGCAGAAAAAAAACTGTGCCAGTCACGGGAACGGTATGATGTGAAAAATGTCGATGTAGTGAATATGACCTCTTTCTCTTTCTCTCTCTCTCTCTCTCTCTCTCTCTCTCTCTCTCTCTCTCTCTCTCACACACACGTTCTGTGACGCATGCATCCTGGTATCCATGGTAACAACTTGCAACAACTTTCCATGTAAAAGCCTCATGGATTTTTGTCAAGAGAAGGTGATGATGATGTCAAGAGAGTCCATGGTCCGGTCAGCGCCAACAAGTCACCAACAACAGACAGACAACAACAACATTTATATTATTAATTCTAAGGTTTACAAGCTGATGATTATTTTCTTGTCGTAGGAAGGCACTACTTACGTCCAGGCTAAAAAACAATTCCATCTAGTCTTTACTCAGGTGACCATTTTGTATTGAGATATCTGACCTGAAGTAACATCACACGTCGATGTATATATATAATGTATAAAGGGAAGAATCTAAGAAGTGTTATCCAAGGCTTAACTAACTTACTCGACTTAAAAGTGTTAAGAAACGATGGTGTACTGGCTGTTATTATTATATTCTTGGTGTTGTTGTTGGTGGTGTGTGTGTGTGTGTGTGTGTGTGTGTGTGTGTGTGTGTGTGTGTGTGTGTGTGTGTGTGTGTGTGTGTGTGTGTGTGTGTGTGTTATATTTGAATTGTTTTCTATATATTTCTTGTCTGTCTGTGTGTCTGCATGTGGGCTCTCCCTAAAAATGTGAATGAAAATAAATGACCTGCACCCTTGCCAGTTACGATACTATCATTCCCTTGGTTAATCCCTTGAAAGTATGTTGTCAAGCACCAATGTCAAGAGCAGCAAGTGAGGTGAATGGGGGACTTGACGCAGCAGACGACGACACATGCTTGTTTGAGACTTGGCTCAGTCTCTGTCAGCGTAAAACCACCAACAACAACATTAACAACAGCAACAACAAGAACATCATCAACAGCAACAACAACACAATCACCAACAACAATAACAGCAGATCACCAGCGTACATTGTCACCATGACTATTACACACGACTATAGTACCACCATCATTACCATCCACACATCACACGTTGCCATCTCCACTAATACACATCACCCTTGTCACCACCATCCACATTCCACCAACAAAGCATTCCTCCACATTTAATAATAAACCTTGACTGGCAGAGGAACTGCCTTTAGTGCCACCCTTTCCACGTACTCTTATTTTAGGCTTTTAGTGTCATTTCCTGGCCAACTGTAGACCCCCCACCATCCCCCCCCCCCCACACACACACGGACCTCTCAGGGTATGCTAGAAGCACAAGACTTAGTGGTCTGGTCATAACGTCACAGCGATAACAGATGGAATTACTGATGCTTTCTGACGCTGTTGGATATATATATATAAATATATATATATATATATATATATATATATATATATATATATATATATATATATATATAAATATATATATATATATATAAATATATATATATATATATATATATATATATATATATATATATAGAGAGAGAGAGAGAGAGAGAGAGAGAGAGAGAGAGAGAGAGAGAGAGAGAGAGAGAGAGAGAGAGAGAGAGAGAGAGAGAGAGAGAGAGAGAGAGAGAGAGAGAGAGAGAGAGAGAGAGAGAGAGAGAGAGAGAGAGAGAAAGAGAAAGAGAAAGAGAAAGAGAAAGAGAAAGAGAGAGAAAGAGAAAGAGAAAGAGAGAGAGAGAGAGAGAGAGAGAGAGAGAGAGAGAGAGAGAGAGAGAGAGAGAGAGAGAGATATTCTGTATAGGCTACGTGGGCCGGACTAGAATGGTGGCTAATTACATTTGAATGAATCTGGTCATTCGGAGTGACACGCTGTCAGTGGCTGGATGGTAGAGGTCGGCAGGTCAATCAAGCTGGTGGGCGACACGAAATGATGAAAATATAAAAAATGAATTTCAAACTCGGTGGGCCACAAAATTCTTGCATTTTTCTACTGAGTGTGTGTTTGGTGAGTATACACTAATGATGCTTAAAGTTACCTGAACTCTATCTTCATAATACATTATCTTTTGAATAGTAAAATTAATTATAGGCGAATTTTCATGCTTGAGGGAAGTACTGAGAACGTCCAAAAATAATGACAGATTTCAAATGACCCATAACAATCAGCGTAATTTATATTTGTATAGTACGGCTGGATATATGGTAGAAAATTATGTAGCATAGTAATCGTAATAAATGTTAGAAAACAAGAATAAGGTTAAAGAACGAGAATAAGTGAACACTACAAAAACAAAACAGCAAAAAGAATAGTAAGCGTGAGTTCAGTAAGCACACACTCCGTTTGTTAGCGCTAGTGCGTTTCCCCTACACAAGCCACACAAAAACACAACACAGAGGGATGAATATGAGGGATAGGACTGACAGTGTAGGTGTAGTTCACTGACCTGGGGATGACTGGGAGATTATATCAACTGCAACTAAGATTATTAATATATCTGACTTCACGTTAAAGGGAGAGCGATAACCAAGTATACAAGATGTTCCCGTATATGTGCTTAGGGAATATTAGTGAAGGCAGCTTTCACCGCTACATTATCAACAGCTTCACCTTTAAACATAAACAAGTTAGACCAGGCAAAGGCTATACAAAGCAGGGAAGGCTACACAAATGAATTCTAATGGTGCCGTAAACCAGACGTAAATGTCTTTTTGCTTCATTCACCCACTCCCGGCAGAACACCACGCCATTAACACGCCACTTTTGTTACATTGGAGTGCCTTGATTCCTCCAAAGTATGCCAGGAAACAGAACCAGATGAACAAAAATAATGGTGTTCTGTTGCTCTGAATAGTTTGGAGGAATCATTTACTCCAGATTTACCAACACTGTCCTGCCCCCTTAACGGACATGATAATATGTAGTCGGTAAAATAAATACATAAGAATCATCCCAACTATGTAAAAAAAAACACGACTTCCACAGTAGCCCAGTGGAGTTCTGTTTTGGAGGACTCGAGACGACTCCAATTCACCGACATACCTATACAGTCGTGGTCAATAATAATCATCCACATATGGGTATCTCAAACAATTTACTGTTTAATGTTTTCACGTTCAAATATGATGTTATTGTTTTAAGTAGTGTGTAGCTGTTTGTATTAAATTAAAAGATGGTAGTTAACCTATTTATTGGAAAGTTTATCAGCTAAGGAACAGAGGGAAGCTGTTAAATTCTTACGTGAATTACCCCTATATGGATGATTATATTTGACCACGACTGTACACTCCTTCAGGCTGAGAAATAGAGGAAAAGAACACCACTAACCTGAATGTAATAATTTTCAAAACACAGTTCACACTGTATATATAAAAAAAAAAAAAAAAAAAAAAAAAAAAGACAAGTACAAGAAGATGGAATGAAGACCGAAAAATAAGAAAGTATAGTTTTTAGTTCATCGGTCGTATTCCTATTCATTCGGAGTTTTATGCACCCAAACCTCATCTCACTGGGTGAGATGAGGTGGAACAGAGATGAAGAAGAGGAAGGAAGACGAGGGATGGAATGGAAGAATATGTGAACGGGTTGTTGTGAAAGAAGGTAAAGTTATAAAGACAAATTACAAACAGAGACAGACAGATATAAACTCAGACCAACTTAGATACAGGCAAGATAACAGAGACAGAGATGGGTACCGGTACATAAATAAATATATAGAGAGAAATGTTTAGACGGCAAGGCAGCCAGAAACACGTAAAGATAAAGACAACAAAAGGAAAGGGGACCAAAGTAGGGTAAGTTGGTGCCCTTGGCGAGGTGAGATGAGAGGGCTTGTGTGTGTGTGTGTGTGTGTGTGTGTGTGTGTGTGTGTGTGTGTGTGTGTGTGTGTGTGTGTGTGTGTGTGTAACAATGTTTACACTGGCTGTACAACAAGAGATGTGGGTTAGGGTGAGTGGGGACCAACACAAGAGGCTGGTAACACTGTACTAACACTGACCTACCAGTGAAGGCCAACAAAGCACCAACATACATACACACACAAAAAACACATACATACATACTTACTACATACATACACACACAAAAACACATACATACATACATACTTACGACACACATACATTACACACAAGAACTTTTGTAACAATCAATTTAAACTGCGAGATAAAAATCGTCTTTACGTAGCCAAGTGTTTTTTAAATGTTATTGAAGCATAAATGACATAATCTCATCTTTCCTTAACCACTACTTAAACTAGAATTCCTCTGTTTTCAAAGTTGTCTTCAGAGGAACAAGAACGGAGCAAATCTGACCTGAAAACGAATGAAGGAAGGAGGAAGTAGCCTATGTATTCATGTGACAAGGACTTTTAATAGCAGCATGGACCAAGTGCCATAAACCCCAGCACCAACCAACCAACCAAGCCGGTATCCATGCATTGTTTTTAAAGTATGTGGCCAACTTAAAGGTGTATCCTTGCCTTGAAAGCCACCCTCGTCTCACAAGACATATTTCCCACTTTTTCCTCCCACTGTTCTCTTTTCATGTCTCCTTTATTCACTTATTCTTTTGCCATTTTATTTTCCATAGCCTTAACGTTTTTTTCTCATTTCTCCTCTTTTCCTGTTTCGTAAATTCATTTTCTTTCCCTCTTCCCACCCTGAGTCTCATCTACAAGCCTTTTCAGACAGCGGACAAAATTGGACACTGGAAGAACAGTATAGTACAATAGAGTATACCTGTGCACATTTTACTCGAAATAATAAGACACAACCAGACGGAACATATTATATTCAACACAGCTCTCGGAAAATAGATAGTGTCTTTGTTATTTCATTGTATTTTTTATTGGACTCCTATGTCTGACTGAAATTTCATTAATCTTTATTTATTTTAGCTAAGTGAGTTTACTATAGGACACAACGGTGGCCACGAAGAGAAAAAGAGTAGGAACTAAACTCAAAGATATAGCCAGCCTATGTATTTTATCTATAGAGAAAAAAAAAAAAAATCCTGATCAGCCAACCCAAACTACTGATGAAGGTAAATGAGGCACTGGCCAGCTGCCTCAACATAAAAGAATCTTATTACCACTAACGATGAAGGGAAAAGTAGTTCAACAAAGTTAATCCAAAATGAGGAGCCTTATTAACCAAAGTCGAGGGAAGAGGAACCAACGCCCTGGGGGAGGATAAAAAAAAAAAAAAAAAAAAAAAAAACTCATTATGCACGAGCATTCTAATTTGCATTTGTATACATTAAGGTTATTAAGCACTTTAGTTAATGTAAAAATATGCCAACCCACGAAATAACTCTTACAAGTATGCGGAGGAAAAATTATTCACTATATATTAATGTATTCCCCAAAGTCCTCTCACATCCACTCAATGCACACACATGTACAGTTGCCCACATATGAAGCTGGTACGCCTTGTGAGGTACCTACAACAGGAAGGAAAGTGAGCAAAAGTTATAGTTTGTTGACGAGCAGACAGTAATAATATTTTACTGTCTGCCTGTCAACAAACTCCATCTTTTTTCACGCTCCTTTCTTTTATAACTACCTCAAAAGTAACGAGCCATGTGTAGGCAACTGTATGTATAGCCTATCAGTTAGGGTACACACATACAGGTATACATGTACATTTACACACACATAGACTGTACACTCTAGCACCCGTCAACAGAGAAAGGTCATATGAAATTACTGCATATACTAAAAATTTTAATGGTAGAGCCGGCAAACCAGACCTGTGCAACATTACCCCTCAAATAACACACTATTTTAATTATTTGCTCCCTTTAGTAATAGGCTGTTAATAGGAACATATGAAGAATTAAGCTTTCCACTGGTAGTAGCATTTTTCTCTTCTGCAAACCAACCGGTATTTCAATTAACAACTGACAAATTTTACTCTATGCGTCGTTTCAAACCCCGACCAATTTGGAGGGAAAGCCGGCGTGGATCTGATAACACCGCGGCAAATATTCCACCCAGTCAACCCTGGTCTCCATTCCTGTACTTTTACCGGCCACTAAGGCTTATATAAATAAATACGAGTACATCAGGAACCGTATTGGTGAACTTATTACAAAACCAATAAATACATAAATTACGGTACAATGCCACGAACAGTACACAAAGACTCAATTTCCTTACACAAGATAATATTTACACAACAACTAATATAGATTCCAGAATAAAATATTTTGTACAGTTGCCAGATGTAGGCTAGTGTTACGAATAATATTGCTTTACTACCTTCCTGAAGCTGTCTCCAAACCCAAATGATCTAACACGGATTCAAACCGTTCGAAGATTCATTACCGAGGCTCAAAATTCTTGGTGCTGAAAATAAGTACTGTTCGGAAGTGCACAAGAAAATTAAGGAACCCTGTGATATAGTCAGAAAATTGAAGGTAAATGAGTCCTTCAAATATTGCCACGAAACACCACTTATAAGAAAGGAGCTCGTTTCATGGCATGGTCAGGAGGAATCAGAAGCCTCTAATTTTCATACATGATCACAGGGCCCTTTATTTAAGTAAAATCAAGGTTCAGACTATCCATTGGAAATACAGGTACGAAATTTTATGGAACCACAGATAAAAGTGTTCAGACAAACGTGCTCAACAAGTGTTAGGGGATTTTTCTTCAAATGACTCGTTCTGTTTACTTTTCTGTATATGACATTGCATGGAACTCCTCTTGTCAGACTGTTTTCTTATCATGTGTACAGTGTGGGTGAACTGGAAGGTACTAATTCCTCCAAACTATGGCACAAAACAAATTATTATTATTATAGCCTGCCTGTTTCGTGGCCTAGCTTGGATGAACCAGTAGCAATCTGATCCCCAGGCAATATCTCACCCCTTTAATCCCCGGCCACAGTATCAACGCCTCAATGGGCACAGACAAAAGCCTCTTTCACACTCCATCACACCTTTCCTTCCCTTCTTATCTCTCTGTTACTCCTTCCAATTTCACTGTTATTCATTCCTTTATTTCCTTCTTATCTATCTGCTACTCTTTCCCTTCCTTCCTCTCTCTGTTTCTCATTCTCTTCCTTCTTATCTATTTGCTACTCTTTCCCTTCCTTCCTCTCTCTGCTTCTCATTCTCTTCCTTCTTATCTATCTGCTACTCTTTCCCTTCCTTCCTCTCTCTGTTTCTCATTCTCTTCCTTCTTATCTATCTGCTACTCTTTCCCTTCCTTCTTCTCTCTACTACTACTCATTCCCTTCCTTCTTATCTACCTGCTACTCTTTCCCTTCCTTCCTTTCTCTCTCTGCTACTCATTCCCTTCCTTCTTATCTATCTGCTACTTTTTCCCTTCCTTCCTTTTTACACTGTTACTCCTTCTCTTTCCTTCTCTCTGCTTCCTCTTCCTTTCCTTCTTATCTCTCTGCTACCTCTTCCCTTCCTTCTAATCTCTCTGCTACTTCTTCCTTTTCTTTCTTACTGCTTTGTGTTCCCTTCCTTATTCAAATTCTTTCCTTTCTCCATTTAGCATTTTTTTCCATTCTTTACTCCCTCTCCATCATTCTGCATACTCCTCTCAATTCCTTATTCTTTCTCTGTTACTCCTTACTATTCCCCTTTGCTTAATTCCTCTCCGTCCTCTTTTCTTTTTCTTTCATCTCTCCTTATTCTTTTACTTGTTCACTATTCCCATCTTCTTCCTTTCATCACTGTTTCTCTATTCTGCCCTCCTCGTCTTTCCTTTTTCACTGTTGAACTACTCTAC